>JAULUF010000035.1:28177500-28692500 GCA_031834385.1 Semotilus atromaculatus
TGGACAATAGAAGATTGGAAAAACGTTGCCTGGTCTGATGAGTCTCGATTTCTGCTGCGACATTCGGATGGTAGGGTCAGAATTTGCCGTCTACAACATGAAAGCATGGATCCATCCTGCCTCAGGCTGGTGGTGGTGGTGTCATGGTGTGGGCAATATTTTCTTGCCACTCTTTGGGCCCCTTGGTACCAATTGAGCATCGTTGCAACGCCACAGCCTACCTGAGTATTGTTGCTGACCATGTCCATCCCTTTATGACCACAATGTACCCAACTTCTGATGGCTACTTTCAGCAGGATAATGCGCCATGTCATAAAGCTGGAATCATCTCAGACTGGTTTCTTGAACATGACAATGAGTTCGCTGTACTCAAATGGCCTCCACAGTCACCAGATCTCAATCCAATAGAGCATCTTTGGGATGTGGTGGAACGGGAGATTCGCATCATGGATGTGCAGCCGACAAATCTGCGGCAACTGTGTGATGCCATCATGTCAATATGGACCAAACTCCCTGAGGAATGCTTCCAGCACCTTGTTGAATCTATGCCACGAAGAATTGAGGCAGTTCTGAAGGCAAAAGGGGGTCCAACCCGTTACTAGCATGGGGTACCTAATAAAGTGGCCGGTGAGTGTATATATATATATATATATATATATATATATATATATATATATATATATATATATATATATTTTTTTTTTTAAAGTAAGGTTTATTTAAAATGTCAATTTTGAGTGGTTTCAGTGGTATGATCTACTTAATTTTGCAGTGAAACATTCAACAAAGTAAGTAAATAAGTCCTTTTAGACAATAGATAAGTTTTACACTTAAACAAGTTTCACTCAGAAACTGCTTGTAAGTTTCCCAAATAATTTCAAAGAAACGCAATGAATTAAACTCAATTTTGAAGTGGAAATACTGAAAAGTTTTCTCGTAAAATGTACAGATCTGGTGCAATGTATTTGAAACAACATAAAAAGTTAAAAACAAACAATATATCCAAATGTTACTATCATATTTGGTAGACTTATCTTTAAGTGCCCCTATTATGCTATGTTAAAACTTCCTAATTTAGTTTCTACAATAGGTTTCCATGCATCCAAGGTCAAAAAACACTTTAATATTCTCATAATATACATTGCACATCAACAGCTCTTTTCTCAAAGAGCCTGAAAACGGTTTGTTCGAAGATTCGGCCTCTCTAAACCCCTCCTTTCTAAATGTCCACTCTGCTCTGATTGGTCAGATGGCATAGTCTGTTGTGATTGGTCAACACAAACAGCCATTATAATATTTGCTTCTGCTTCCTCAGCACGTTATACACAGTGACATGAACAGTAATGATGGCGTCAGTTTCTCTGATTCTTCATCCTTTTGAATACGTCTTCTCGACATGTCTTCCTGACTTCCAGTCTCAGCTACAACTACAGTGTTTGAGGGCGGGGAAAAGTAGACGTTCACGAGCAGCCAATGATGACCAAAGATGGGCATTATGCAAATTTGTTACATTGTTACGTAGGTTTGTAACAGGAATTGGGATGGAATTGACGACTCGTTTCAGCAGTTCAGAATCGATTCTTTCTTTTAGGAGACAATAACTTTTTCTGTTGTGCACTTTGATCTTTGAATCTTTGCAGATCTTTTACATTCACAAACACCAGGTCGTAAAGAATACATTTTCATTGAGACTTTTTGATATGTCTTGCAAGCAACCATATTAATGCTTTAGTTCCTTGAAAATTGTGAGGCGTCTTTTGTCGTCAAAATTCAACAGCAAAAAAACAACACAACACAACACAACACTCTCTCTGCATTCCCTTCCGCAGCAAACACAAATATAAACACCTTCGTCCCTGAAGCGAACAGTCTTGGTTTCTCTTAGCTTGTTGTCTCACCTGTATGGTAGCTGTCAGGGATTGATTCTTTCATCTAGAACAAGGGAACAAAGACTGCTTTTAGGTGATGCCAAGAAAAGCACCAGAGCCAAGGTGAAGTATTGCGTGCCTTGTCTCCAGTGGAGCGTACGGCTTTGATCAGACGTACTCTACGCTTTTGGCACACAAGAGCTTGAAAAGCCCAAACACACCATATAATGGGTATGTGTGCGCTCCAACCACACCTGACTCCTCTGCCCTCATCTGAAATGTATGAACTGTGTGATTTTGACAGACTGAATAACAATGTGCTTTTAAAATGTCCTCATGAAATGTTGCGTTTGCACTTGAGACAGAAAACTGGGTGCAAGACTGGATCTTCCCGTTGAGTGGGAAGTGTTTGGAGTGTTTAATAGACCACAAAAGCATGGTCTTTTTGTTATTAAAGGGATAGTTTAACCAATTTGAAATCAATCAATCAAACATGCCGTGAAAACACATTTGCAATGCCGTTTTTGCATTTTATAACAAAACACGGCGTGCCAAGGTTGAATATGCACAAGAATTCTCTCCATTGACTAAACACATTATTCTCTAAAGTCTGGAAGAGCAGCAAATCAGCATATTAGAATGATTTCTGAGGGATCACTTGACACAATTTTTTACATTTTTAAATATATCATGTTGAATTGTAATAATTTTTCACAATATTACAGTTTTTTAACATATAAATGCAGCCTTGATGAGCAGTAGAGACTTATTTCAAAAACATTACAAATCTTACAGATCCCAAACTTTTGAACAGTAGTGCATCATAAAAAATAATATAAAATATGCACAAGAATGGTGAGATTTAGCAGTTATGAGTGGAAGATGTGCAGTAAATAACTTAAATGTCAGTCTCTATTCCTCACACAAATCTATCGTATGGTATAACTTGAAAAGACTTGCAATAGTGCATGAGTCATATAGACTAATGTTTTGACTTTTTTTGTGGTTGTTGGCTCCTGGTAACCACATGCTTTCATTGTATAGAAAAGAGCAGCTCAGACATTGATTCATATTATATGGAAGAAAGTCATAAAAAAAAGCTTGGAATGACTTAAAGGCATAGTTCAACCAAAAATGAAAATTCTGTCAGTAATTACTCACCCTCATGTTGTTCCAACCCCGTAATACTTTCGTTCATCTTCGGAACACGAATTAAGATTTTTTTTATTAAATCTGAGAGCTGGATCAGTCCTCCATAGGCTTCTAGGGATTGAAACTTGCTGGCCCAGACAAGTTATTAAAGACATTGTAAAAATAGTCCAAGTGACTACAGTGGCTCAATCTTCAGTTTATCAAGCGACGAGAATACTTTTTGTGCGCAAAAACTAACAAAAATATCGACTTTATTCAACTATTCATTTCCTTCTCAGTCGGCCTCGAGTGAGTTCATGTAGTAAAACTGCGTATCGCTTCTGTGGTGGACGTCACACGCATCACACACATGACCAGCGTCAGCCAATAGTGAGCCTGTGTGTAACGTAGCCCTACGCTATCACACTACGTTAACTGACTTGAGGCCAACAGAGATGTAAACGAATAATTGAAATAAAGTCGTTATTTTTGTTAGTTTTTGCGCACAAAAAGTATTCTCGTCACTTGATAAACTTAAGATTGAGCCACTGTAGTCACTTGGACTATTTTAACAATGTCTTTAATAACTTTTCGGGGGAACAAGTTTCAATCCCTCAGAAGCCTATGGAGGAGTGATCTAGCTCTCAGATTTAATCAAAAATATCTTAATTCGTGTTCCGAAGATGAACGAAAGTCTTACAGGGTTGGAACAACATGAGGGTGAGTATATTACTGACAGAATTTTCATTTTTGGGTGAACTAACCCTTTAAGGGTCAACAAATGTGCCTTTATTTTTGACCCTCTGGTTAAAATTTCTCGCAACAGACAGTGTTAAGCTGTAGAAGCTCAGTAAACAGTTGATTCAGACGGTCCTTGAGAAAACATTGAAAAAACAGTTAGTCCTCCTACACCCGACTCAATGGAGTCTTGGGAAATCATATCGATCGATAGTTCCTGTTCAAGAAAGATTGCTGCGCACACTAAAGGGCGATGGATGTTCTCAGTGGCCTTCATTTACAGTTTCCAATCAATAAATCTACATGACTAAGCATGAGCGTCAGAGGTAAATTACAGTTCACATAGACTTCCACCAGATGTGTTTACACATCGACTTTTCTTCTGCTTAGGATTGAGTACATCTAAAATGTGAAGCAAACCCTTATAAAAATGATGAAGGCATTTTACACAAACACTGGATTCAGACATATCTTGTTCCCAATTTACTTTCATATACTGCAAGCCAAGCCTAGGCATTTCAGGTTTCAGAAAAAATTAAAGAAACTTCAAGACGTTTTAAACGGTTAAAAACGTATTTAACAAACTATTAAAGATTAATTTAACACTTTAATGCTTTTTCTAGTTAAAAATGAAACAGATCTTTGCATTCTGTTATATTTGTACTTTTTCTAGCAATTTTTAAATGCAATAATGTGTCGTGTATGAACGCCTCGTAACACTGAACGGACACATCGCTCCTCATTAGCCTGACATTGGAGACTGTGTTTCTTGGATTTATACTTCCTAAACAGGACATTAACACAATCCTCTGAGCAGCGGTCTCCTGATTAGCATAATTAACGTGCACTCCAGTGAGAGTCTGCCATCGTTAACGAGGTATAGCTGGTTAATGAGCCCAAGTACGGTTGTGTCATGGATCTGATTGGCTGGTGCGTGTGCACAGGTTAGTCCTAATTCATGCACTGTATGAATGTCCCATCTTTAGTGGCTTCCTTATTTTTCCCACCCATTCTAATGTTAACACAATTCAGGCTACTTCTACACTAACCTGGATACATTTGGAAGTGCATATTTTTCTCTACATTTTGACCTTCTGTCTACATTGCGAAAACTGAGCTTTTTGAAGACGCTTTCCCAATGGATACATTTGAAAACACATTGTAATGTGGACTATGAAAATCAAAGGTGTTTACTCGCAATTGTTGTCCCACTTAGCATTTTCACTGGCCACAATTTTGACATTGACTACGTTTACATGCAGCCAATAACCCGTTCAAAACCGGAATATTAGCAATAACCCGGTCGCGCACGGCCATGTAATCACCGGCAAAAACCCGAATATGCTTATATACCGTTTTTTAAAAACCCGAATATTATACCTGGGGTACCCCTTTTCTAACCCGAATATTTGGTCATGTAACACGTATCGGCATATCCCATATATATGATCTCTGTGTGGGCGGATCTGTCAGCCGCGACGTCGCAGAAATAGGAACCGTTTCTAAATTAGAAACTTCGCGTGTCGCCGTCGCGTCTGGTTAGGACAAAAACTCTGATTAAACATGGAAAAGATACCTTTTATCGCGTGTTGCGGCGTCGCGTCGCGTGTAGTTAGGACACAGTGTAACTCTCTCTGCTCACGCATGTAAACGGGTTATTCCGAATGTTTCAGAAACCCGAATAGTGTCCTTAACCCGACCATAACACGAATATTGACAGCTTGTAAACATAGTCATTGACTACGGAATCAGTTCCGATTCTTCTTCCTGTATCCGAAGACAACAACAGCAGCAGCAGCCGGCGGATAATGGATAGTTCGGGGCAGATAGCGATCGCCTTTGAAATAGATCGAAATTAATTTCCTCCTCGCTCCAAAAGTATGTTGCTGTGCTGCGTCTCGCCATGTTTACCTCTACTTCTTGTTTACTTCCGGTATACTGCACGCGGGTTTTTGTATGCGCCAGACGGAAGTTCCTCTACTCAATGTTCCTTTTGATGGGGATATGCCGATACGCGTTTACATGACCAAATATTCGGGTTAGAAAAGGGGTACCCCAGGTATAATATTCGGGTTTTTAAAAAACGATTTATGAGCATATTCGGGTTTTTGCCGGTGTTTACATGGCCGTGCGCGACCGGGTTATTGCTAATATTCCGGTTTTGAACGTGTTATTGGCTGCATGTAAACATAGTCAGTGATACCATGGGGAAAACGTCCATGTAGATATTTTTAATATTATCTCTCATAATTTGGCAGCAGGTATATTAAGCTGCTGTCACTTTAAGACCTGACGCACAGATCCATTATACTGTTACACATGCATTTTTTTTCTCAACTGTTTACGTTCACTAAACATAACTGACTGTGTTTACGTGAATATTGGCCAAGACCGGCATTTTGACGTTATTTTGTGTGTATGACTGTTTAATCTCAATAAACAGCAAAAAAGGACACAATTTAGTACTGAGAGGCTTTACGTTCTGCACTTTGGGTTTGAGCACAAAATCTGCGGGAATTAGTAAAATTATGCGCAATACACAATCCAAACGCTAAAATTCAAGCCTTGTAACAGCAACAATATTCATCCAGAGCAAATGAAACGAGTGAGTGAGGAAAGGCGGGTTTGTGTGTCACTCACTGTGTGTGTGTGTCATCATATTCTGTGGAAAATGAGTATTGGAAGTGTTTCAGATATTTCAGTATCAGTATGTTTCAAAAAATCGATAGTTTGCATTGCACTTATAATTATAGTTTATAATTTCAGATGCCTTTTTTGATGACTACAGATGACTACAATTGATTAATCTATATATTATATGTAAAACTCAGGAGTGACTGTGTGTTACACACATTTGGCGGGTGTTAATGTCAAGCCCTGACTCGGATTAATGTGGAGTAGTCTCAGTGTTGGACAAGACTTTTATTGTTGGTATGTTTGCTAATGAAAGCTTATTGAGGTAGGATTAGGAGCAGATAGATATATGTGAATAGTTCTCATGTGTTTTAAAACAGGAAGAGAGTTTTATCATGCCATGTGTCTGAATCATTGCATGCAATATATGATTTGTGATTTCAGTGTTTGGATTGTCCAGTTCCAGTGAAGCGTGCATTTTGTTACACAAAATCGTTGCAATGCTTTTCTCGTCATGTGTTTTGACAACATATAATATCTTTGCAAAGCCCTTTTGGAAAGATTTCTGTAGGTTGTTTGCCTGCAGTGATAACAAGAGGTCACACAGTTTATCCATGAAATGACTCCTCAAAGACAAAATGATTTTCGAGGCGAAAATGACTTTCGAATTGATCTGTTGCTATCGACAACATGCCCCACCGCCACTGAGCCGGTCATTATTCACGTTGTTTCCCACAGCGGAGTCCAAATGTCTGAGACACCATTGAGAAGCTGGGATTTTCTCATTTAAAACCTTGAAAGAAACAAAGTCTTAGGGTTTAATAAACATACTAAACAATAAAATAAACAGATGTACAATGAAGAACATGTATTTCAGATTATGCACTATTGTGCAAGTTGTAAACACCATGTGGCACCTTATCCTGTGTGTATCCAATCTTTCATTAAGAATATGAACCACCAGCCCTGCTGATAAAAACATGTGTTTCTTCCCATGATGCCGTTATTGCATCCCAGAGCTGCCGTTCATCAGCCGTGTCACACTGACTGACTCCTCTACAGTCTCTACATGCACTCCAATTAACACATAAGCCTCAATTACCCCTGTTATCAGGACTGATAGTGCCCAAGTGTGTGTGTGTGTGTGTGTGTGTGTGTGTGTATGTGTGTGTGTGTGTGTGTGGATGCAGTGTGGGTGCATTGAATGCAATGTTGAGTTTGGCTGTCATGTGAGGCTGAGAGTGACAGGGACGCTGGGATGAGGGTGCAAGGTTGAGGTGAGCAAACATAATATTTCTATGTCGTTTCTAGGGTGATGCTATGTCGTTTCTAGGGTGATGCTATGTCGTTTCTAAGGTGATGCTATGTCGTTTCTAGGATGTTCTGAGTTGTTTCTAGGGTGATGCTATGTCGTTTCTAGGGTGATGCTATGTCGTTTCTAGGGTGATGCTATGTCGTTTCTAGGGTGATGCTATGTCGTTTCTAAGGTGATGCTATGTCGTTTCTAGGATGTTCTGAGTTGTTTCTAGGGTGATGCTATGTCGTTTCTAGGGTGTTTCTATGTCGTTTCTTTGATGTTCTGAGTTGTTTCTGGGGTGTTGCTATGTCGTTTCTAGGGTGTTTCTATGTCGTTTCTTTGATGTTCTGAGTTGTTTCTAGGGTGTTGCTGTGTGATTGTTAGGATGTTCTGAGTTGTTCCTAGGGTGATGCTGTGTCGTTTCTAGGACGTTCTGAGTTGTTTCTAGGGTGATGCTATGTCGTTTCTAGGATATTTCTGAGTTGTTTCTAGGGTGATGCTATGTTGTTTCTAGGGTGTTTCTATGTCGTTTCTTTGATGTTCTGAGTTGTTTCTGGGGTGTTGCTATGTCGTTTCTAGGGTGTTTCTATGTCGTTTCTTTGATGTTCTGAGTTGTTTCTGGGGTGTTGCTATGTCGTTTCTAGGGTGTTTCTATGTCGTTTCTTTGATGTTCTGAGTTGTTTCTAGGGTGATGCTATATCGTTTCTAGGGTGTTTCTATGTCGTTTCTTTGATGTTCTGGGGTGCGTTTCCCGTACAACTATGTAACTCGCTGCTTCACTACCATAGTACGATGCATCGTTGGAGAAATCAACTAGCTAGTCACGACTGTTTCCCGAAACCAATTGTCGCAAAGTATCGTTCAACCACGTTGGTTTATGACGTCTCCCCACGTGGTGGAGTAATAACTACTTTTAATGAAACTGTTTGAGATCCAATTAACGCTAGAATTTTTAAATATAAATTACAGACATGTCATCTGAGGACTATTTCAAATTTTTCTCAGTTATTTTGCTTTATTACCAGACTCAATATTTGGCTCGTTCTGACATAGAGCACGTTCGCACATGCGCACTCTTCAAACACGGTACTTAAAATCTTTTGACAAACTAAAAGTCGTAAATTACATTTGTATGTATTCTAAATAAAAGGCACAGGTTGCACTGAATGTCAGCTTGCTTATTTTGCTCAAGATAAGGATTTATTACGTCCAAATGTCATGCAATATAGAAACGATGCCTCTAACCACAGGTCGAGAGCTGTCGTTCAAACCACACAACTTTGCAATGCTGTTTGCGAATGGTCGTTGGAACGATGGTTTCGGGAAACACTGAGTCGTTGAACTATGCTGATAACGACGGAACTTGCGACCATAGTTGGCTAACGATGCTTTCGGGAAACGCACCCCGGAGTTGTTTCTAGGGTGATGCTATGTCGTTTCTAGGGTGTTTCTATGTCGTTTCTTTGATGTTCTGAGTTGTTTCTGGGGTGTTGCTATGTCGTTTCTAGGGTGTTTCTATGTCGTTTCTTTGATGTTCTGAGTTGTTTCTGGGGTGTTGCTATGTCGTTTCTAGGGTGTTTCTATGTCGTTTCTTTGATGTTCTGAGTTGTTTCTAGGGTGTTGCTGTGTGATTGTTAGAATGTTCTGAGTTGTTCCTAGGGTGATGCTGTGTCGTTTCTAGGATGTTCTGAGTTGTTTCTAGGGTGATGCTATGTCGTTTCTAGGATGTTCTGAGTTGTTTCTAGGGTAATGCTATGTTGTTTCTAGGGTGTTTCTATGTTGTTTCTTTGATGTTCTGAGTTGTTTCTAGGGTGTTGCTGTGTGATTGTTAGGATGTTCTGAGTTGTTTCTAGGGTGATGCTGTGTCGTTTCTAGGATGTTCTGAGTTGTTTCTAGGGTGATGCTATGTCGTTTCTAGGATGTTCTGAGTTGTTTCTAGGGTGATGCTATGTTGTTTCTAGGGTGTTTCTATGTTGTTTCTTTGATGTTCTGAGTTGTTTCTAGGGTGTTGCTGTGTGATTGTTAGGATGTTCTGAGTTGTTCCTAGGGTGATGCTGTGTCGTTTCTAGGATGTTCTGAGTTGTTTCTAGGGTGATGCTATGTCGTTTCTAGGATGTTCTGAGTTGTTTCTAGGGTAATGCTATGTTGTTTCTAGGGTGTTTCTATGTTGTTTCTTTGATGTTCTGAGTTGTTTCTAGGGTGTTGCTGTGTGATTGTTAGGATGTTCTGAGTTGTTTCTAGGGTGATGCTGTGTCGTTTCTAGGATGTTCTGAGTTGTTTCTAGGGTAATGCTATGTTGTTTCTAGGGTGTTTCTATGTTGTTTCTTTGATGTTCTGAGTTGTTTCTAGGGTGTTGCTGTGTGATTGTTAGAATGTTCTGAGTTGTTCCTAGGGTGGTGCTGTGTCGTTTCTAGGATGTTCTGAGTTGTTTCTAGGGTGATGCTATGTCGTTTCTAGGATGTTCTGAGTTGTTTCTAGGGTAATGCTATGTTGTTTCTAGGGTGTTTCTATGTTGTTTCTTTGATGTTCTGAGTTGTTTCTAGGGTGTTGCTGTGTGATTGTTAGGATGTTCTGAGTTGTTCCTAGGGTGATGCTGTGTCGTTTCTAGGATGTTCTGAGTTGTTTCTAGGGTGATGCTATGTCGTTTCTAGGATGTTCTGAGTTGTTTCTAGGGTGATGCTATGTTGTTTCTAGGGTGTTTCTATGTTGTTTCTTTGATGTTCTGAGTTGTTTCTAGGGTGTTGCTGTGTGATTGTTAGGATGTTCTGAGTTGTTCCTAGGGTGATGCTGTGTCGTTTCTAGGATGTTCTGAGTTGTTCCTAGGGTGATGCTATGTCGTTTCTAGGATGTTCTGAGTTGTTTCTAGGGTGATGCTATGTCGTTTCTAGGGTGTTCTGAGTTGTTCCTAGGGTGATGCTATGTCGTTTCTAGGATGTTCTGAGTTGTTTCTAGGGTGATGCTATGTCGTTTCTAGGGTGTTTCTATGTCGTTTCTATAATGTTCTGAGTTGTTTCTGGGGTGTTGCTGTGTGATTGCTAGGGTGTTCTGTTGATTTACTTGATTTACTGCCTTACTTGAAAGAGTCCTGCACTCCCAAAAAGTCCTAGAGTAGCTTGCCTCATCTCAACAAGTTGCATGGTTCATTCATGTTTATAGCACATTAAGTCCAGTAGTGATAGTGATTTGAACAAACCTCAAACACTATGAACAATAGTATAATAACTTAGACTTAAATGGCAATGATTATGCTTTATTTTGAAATTTAAAAAATGTCTATTGCAAATTTTACTGCACACAAAATAAATTCACAGAATATATATATATATATATATATATATATATATATATATATATATATATATATAGCAGCAGCACACTTGTGTTTGATTGACAGATGCTTTACACTTCAGTAGAAGAAGACATTCATTGTGATGTAAATTCACACGCTTCGAAGAGCCTCTGAGAGCTTAACCACGGTGTGTTGCGTTTAGAAGCCAGCAGCAGCCATTTTCCCGTTGATTTGTGATGAGCTTATGTGAGAATAATTAATGCCAATTATCTCTTAATTACAGTGATTAGAGCTGCAGCTGTAGGATCCTCATCCTGGTGAAGAGAGAAACTGATGCGCTTTAAATGGTTAATGTGTGTGTGTGTGTGTGTTCATGTTTTTCTATCCCGGTGGGGACTTCAACCTGAATGCACACAGACTCATGGGGACTCGTGTCACAGTGGGGACCTAAATAGAGGTCCTCATGGGTAAACAAGCTTATAAATCATACAGAATTAGTTTTTTTAGAAATGTAAAAATGCAGAAAGTTGTGTGTGATGGGTAGGTTTAGGGATAGGGTCAGTGTAAGGGGATAGAATATACAGTTTGTACAGTATAAAAACCATTAAGTCTATGGAGAGTCCCCACAAAGATAGTAAACGTGTGTGTGTGTGTAAACTGACATAAATGTGGGAAATACCAGTGGAATGAGAAATATAGATTATTAAATCACATGGACATTGTTGAGAAAGATCCAGCCTACTAAACGGAGACTATGACATTATAAACTGTTTGTTTCATTTAATTTACATTAAATATCAAGTGTGTCATTGCAGCGCTCCGAGTGGCACTAAAGCGGGATTAAAAATGTTTAAACATCTTTAAAACATTCAAAGCTAAATTAAATGAAATATACTGACTTGTGTACATTTATTTTTCTTACCCATTTGGTTGGGAAAATGGGAAAATTAGTAATACTTGTTTAAATCAATGAATGAATCAATGAATCAATGAATGAATCAATCAGCCAAATAATCAATCTATCAATCAATCAATAAATGTACCAATCAATCGAATCTTAGACTGGGAAAAAAATTAAAAGTAAAAAAAAAAATCCCAATCAGTATTTTTGTCTTTTTATCCTTTAAAAATATTTAAACATTTTTAAAACATTCAAAGCAAAATTATATGAAATATATTGACTTGTTTTCACAGAATAAATCTTGAATACAATTTTTTTTTTTTTACCCATTTGGTTAAAAAAACGGTTTAATGGTAAAAAAATGTTTTAAATTCAACCAATCAATCAATCAATCAATCAATCAATCAATCAATCAATCAATCAATCAATCAATCAAACTTAGCCTGGATAAAAAGTAAAAAAAAAAAAAAAAAATCACAATCAGTATTTTTGTCTTTTTATCCTTTAAAAACATTTAAACATCTTTAAAACATCCAAAGCACAATTAGGAAAGTTATAAGGAATACATTTAAGAAATACAATAGTTTCAGAGAGAGAAAGAAAATCTGCTCAAATGCAATTTTAGAAATTTGTTTATCTTACCCAATTATCAAATAGTTTTTTCTAAATAAATAAAGAAAGAAGAGTGCCAGACACTCACTCTAAATATATCACATAACTCACAAAATACCCCCAAATATACAGTTATGGTAATGGATATATTTAATTTTCCTTCTGCTAAGTGCCTCAAAACAAAAAATGATTTTTTTTTTTTTGTTGAAGATTTGAATCCATCATCTTGGCAAACGTTCATTGTCTAGTTTTCTAGCTCCTAGTATCACGCTTGTGAACACAAATGTGTTTCTTGGCAGAGCCTGTGAGTCTGTCGACTTCTTGCACTCGGTGTGCCGCAGGATTTGTTAATATAGTTGGTGTTTGGCAGCAGCAATTAAAGCTTTAATCTGAGCTATATTCATCCAAATTAACCAAATATGACTGAAAGACTAATTAGAAAACAAATTCTAATTAGCAAATTATGAAGCTTAAACCCACACAAATATGTTTTAGTAACAAAGTGTGAATAAATTAAGACAAGGCATCCATACCGCTTTCTAGAAAACCAAATGCCTGAAACTACCCAGCGGGCGTCTATTTTCTGACATAAGAAGGTTTAACATGAAAAAAAAACTCATTTTATTTCTGTAGCCGTTGCTATAAGCCAACTTATTTTCGATCCCAGTGCTAATTAAGAGCCGGCTGTGGCTTTGAGAAGATTTTCTGAGCGCGAACCAGGACGTCGTGGGAGAGAGAATGGCGTCTATTAGAGTCTTTATGCATCAAATATGCATTTCAGCAATTGGTTTTGCTCTGTGAAAAAAATACCAAACCACCCACAGCTCCTTCCAGCTGTACAGTAACTCGGGTTTTAAAACTGTCATTGCTTAGCGATGAAACCGGCTTTGAGCGTTTCGCTGAGCAGATTAAATTAGACTTGTAAATGTGGGGTTGTGAAGATTTGAGAGCTCTGGATTATATTTATTTTGGAGCAAGACCTCACTCGTGAAGGCTTATACTGGGGGACAGGAGTTAGTTCTCTTATGATTTATTTCGAGGGTCTGTTAAAGGAATAATTCACCTAAAGATGAGAAGTCATTAATTCACCCTTATGTTGTACCAAAGCTCATATGACTTTCTTTCTTCTGTGGAGGGCAGACAGAAATGTTGAATAAATTAGCTGAAACTGAAAGTCAGAAAAGCCATAATTGAAGTCAATGAGATTTGAAAGCTAAAGGCAAAAGTTTTTAGATCACTTAAAGTGCCCCGTTATGCAATTTTAAATGTCCCTAATTTAGTTTTGGAGTCTCCTACAATAGGTTTCCATGCATCCAAGGTCAAAAAACACTTTAATTTTCTCATCATATACTGTACATTGCAGCATCAGCTCTTTTCTCACAGTGTCTGAAATGGTTTGTTCGAAGATTCAGTCTCTCTAAACCCCTCCTTTCTGAGAGCCTACTCTGCTCTGATTGGTCAGATGGCCCAGTCTTTTGTGATTGGTCTACCGATTACAGCGGATGTTGGAAACCAAATGCTCATTACCATATCTGGATTTCTGCTCAGCAGTTTATACACAGTGATACGAACAGTAACTATTCGCGGGCAGCCAGTAGCAGGCATTATGCAAATTAGTTCAGGCAGGAAGTACGACTGAAATTACTAATCGGTTCTTTCTTTTGGGAGACAATAACTCCATTTATCTGCATTTTGATCTTTGACCCTTTTACGTTCACAAGCAGGTATACAGCAAAGGCAATCTCCAAAAAGCTTAACAGGGGCTTTAAATTATAATATTAATTTATTTAAATAATTATATAATTATAACACTTTAAATGTGTTCTGTTCCTCGCACAAACTTATATAATGAATATAGCTCACATGTCATAAGGATTTCTTTTATGGTGTTTTTGGTGGTCATTTTTGGTGCTTATGCACCCCAAAAAAAAAAAAAGAAGAAGAAGTTGGAAACAAAGAAGAAAATACTATTTTAGTCTTTCAACTTCAAAATTTCATGTTTAATTGTGTTACTTGCCATTTCATTGTAATTATTTGTGAAATGTACTTGCAATTTCTGAGTGAAATTGTTTCAAAGTAAATCCTACATTGGTTTATTTGTGTGTAATTTTTTTAAAAAAATTGGTAATTAAAATACAGCTGAAAAAAAATATTAGATGAAGATTTAAATTACACAAAACAAACAGAAATTTTAAATGTGGCCTTGGAAATTAAATGAAATGAGTTTAAGTTGAAGGTTGAAATGAAAGGTATATGGAAATATATAAAAAAAACTAATAAAAATGATAAAAGCTCACATTTTAAACAAAATTTAAAATGAACCTAAAATATAAGCACAAAAGGTCATCAAAGTATTAATAAATACTATAATAAAATAAGATTAAAAACTGTCTTGACGTGAGCTGATTGAACAACAGCTCAGAGAAATACCTTGTATGCACCACAACATCAAATCCCAGTCGCTGATGTATTCCTAACATGCCCAGGCAACTTCCTCGAGTGATTAAAGATGATTATCGGAAGTCTTTGTTTGACTAATCCGGATTAATCGCATTGAAGGATTAATGCACTTTTGCTTGAACTCATGTGACCTGTCAGTGCTTCCAGCAGTCCGTGGGATCCTGGAAAAGGACATAAACATTGCAAAGGTTGAGTGAGGGAATGGAGGTCATGGATTTATTCTGTAAGATCTCTCCCAGGGTAGCTGAGTGTTTAACCAGACCTAAGCAGATAAAAACACACTACAGGCCCAAACCTGCCATTTATCGTCTCGTGTAGAGCATTTTAATGTCATTCAAGTAAAAGCTTTTTATACATTTTTTTACAGTCCAAATAAAGGCTAGATGTCTACATGTCTACAACTTCATAAAAACAGCCACAAAGCTGCTATGGCGTTCTTAGTCGTCTATAGTAAGGGATAATCTATTTATTAGACATTTATTTTTTTTACAAAATAAACCAATATGTTGATCTGAACCCTGACGTGAAACGTGCGCTTATTAAACATTTACCAAATAAATGAATATGTGGACATGAAATATTGATTTGCACAAATGTACATGGGGTTGGACAATGAAAATTAATAATTTATTAGTATGGTGTGTAGGGCCTCCTTTTGCATCCAATTCATCAATTCATCTTCATTTTTGAGCCGTTAATCCTCCAGAACAGCGTATGTGGTGCTGGTGGAGGAAAACGTTTTCTTACTTGATACTTAAAAACACTCCAAACTGGCTAAAAAATATTTAGATCTCGTGACTGTGCAGGCCATGGGAGATGTTCAACTTCACTAGTCCCTTTTCCATTACAGATTTGTTCAAAACTTCTGCAAGATTTTCAAAATGTCGATAAAAAAATATTGCGAAATTATGGCGTTTCCGTTTTTCCATTTTTAATCTCGCGATGAGTCATTAAAAAAATCATGACAACGAATGTTGGTAGGTTTAAGTAAATCGCAGCCATCACACTAGCCATTATTTTTAATCGAAGGAGACGTTTATCCAAGCATTAATGGCAAGGAAGACCCTTATACTTGGGAGCGACATGTATGAGGTGTTTCTGGGTGTTTCTCCCTCATATCTGCTTCAAGGTCTTGATAAATTGTGGCATTTTTTTGTTGTTTAGAATCCAGTATTACCATACTTTTGTCTTTAATGAGTTTCTCTCATCTCTTCTCTTCGTCTCTTCTTCTGTCCAAATATACTGCGCCATCTTTAAAGAATGACTGACGTTTATATACACCAGGTGACCTGTAAATGCGGAAAAACTGTTTCCATCGCGGTTTTGCGAAATATTCCTTTTTCTAATTGCCTGATAAACACCCTCATGCAAAGCGTAAAGACTTTTTTTGAGACATATGGGAGTTTTTGCGAAATGTGTTTCCATATGTGTATTTTCAATTCGCAATTCAATTTGCGCAATTTGAAGGGTAATGGAAACGGGGCTACATTCATGTTCAAACCATTCTGTCACAAGTCTTTGTGTGTATTATCATGCATATATATCAGGAGCACATGATCCTCCAGAATGGTTCGCTAGTTCTTGGCAGTGACGTGTTCATCAAGCACAGTCTAAACCATCACTGATCCACTACAGTCCGGTGTTGAGCCTCTTTAGGGATACTCCACGGATGTGGGAAAGACAGTGAAGGTGAGGGTGACAGTGAAGGTGGACTCATCAGAGAACAATACATGTTCACATTGTCCACAGCCCAGGATTGGCACTGTCGGGACTAATGAAACCAATATTGGCACGAGTGACCAAAAGGTTTGGCTATAGTAGCCTGACCATCCAGATGAACAGTTTTGGTGGAAACATGAGAGTCGAGGTGTGCATTTAATTCTGCGGTGAGTTGGGCAGATGTGGTCGCCTGACGTCGTCATACTCAGATTCTAGTCAGATTGTGAGTCTGATACTGCTCCGTTGGGCTGTGATTATGGGGCGTTTCAACCGAACCAGGAAAGAAAATGCCTCTGCACTCAATTGGATTACAACCAATCAGAACAACGGAGTAAATGACGTATGTTGAGAGAAGCAAATTGATCACGGTTCGGGTTCTCTGTTCCTCTTTTAAAATGAATGTCTGTCATCAAATGAGTTTATACCTTGACATCCCTGTCAGACAGGACAGATTCCTCTTGTTCAGACAGTTATTCCTGTTGGATGTGGTTCTTCCTATGTGGAGGTATGCCGACATTACCCTGGACATCAGAGCTCTCGATACAACACAAAGACTCGCTGTCCTGGTCACAGATGAGCCAGCGAACCGCCGCCAACGGCTCTTACTGATGAAATGTAAAATCAGTGAAGATATTTATATATAGGCTTGAAACCTCCAACACTATATTGGCCAGTGTTTCAGAACATAGAAAGAGAAAAGAGAAAGGCACCCACCTCCATATCATGCTCCAATTACAACAATGATTAGGAGGAAATCGGATCCAAAATAAACACCAAAGTTCACAACTTAATCAAACAGTGCTTATAACAAATATCTATTGTACCGTTTCCTTTAAAAATCACTATGTACAACACACTGGGTAAACAAGTAAACTCTAAAAGTCAAGGAAGCCAGGAGAGCGGGAAGCTGCACGTCCATGGTTCAGGAGACTTACGGGCTGTGTACACGACACCAGTTTCAATTAAAAACGGTTTTGGTCGTTCATTTACACGACAATGGCATTATGGGGGCTTTTGGAAAACTTTAGAAAGAGGTTTTTGAAAATGATACCGTTATTGTTTCTGTGTAAACTACAAAAACAAAAATTTGTGAAAACAGTGACGTCATGAATTAAGTAAACTTCTAAAAAAACACATATGCATTATGTGCATCATTTCATATACATTTCTCACAGTAAATGCACAAAAATCCACCATGTTTCATCCCGAACAGATATGATATCAGGCTCAGATGTTTCAGTGTGGAGAGCTTCATGTGAGAAGTGAAGAGCAGCCGCTTCAGCACACACTGTTTACTCACTCTCAGGCCTCAGTCTGTCGTCAGCATCTACTTTCACTGGCAAACACACCATGAGGACCAATAGAAACACCTACATCTTTTTTAACTGTAAACATTTGGTAACCCAGTATTTAAAGCAGGGTCGTGCCTTCAAAATTAAACTAAGAATGCCTTTAAATTTCGTTTTTTATAATATAAATCAAATTTGACAGGATATAGAATAGCAAATTGAATATATATATATATATATATATATATATATATAATGAATCGTACATTTCCCAAAATTGTCTTGGTTCAGTTCGGTTAGTTTTTAAGGGGTCTGAGTCTATTTATATACATATATACACACACATGCATTTTTTTATGCAGTATATCCAGTATATGATATCGCCACAGTAATTCGTTATGGACATATTTGGAATGTGTCAGACATCACTATAGTTATGAATACATTTGTCTATGTATATATGCACCTCTCTGTCGATCCTGTTTTCTTTCAGTCAGCGTTAACTAATTCGACGTCTGCTTAAACAGAGCCGCTGCCTGAGAGATGCGTTTGATGCGATGTGCTCTGTGCTGAATTTGCATTTCTGTGCCTGAGGTCTGAATAGGGAATGTGGCTAGTGCTACCTTTACCATTTTGTTGCCATTAAAAATGAAAGCGACACAAGGAAAAGGACAAAGATGAAATTAAAATAAGATTAAGAGGAGAGCAAATGTTCATGCAGTCCTGCAGGATGCTTCTGATTCATGCTTTCTCTCATATTCAGTCCTTCCATCTTGTGTTTGTTAGCCTTTGTCTGCTGTGCTTTAAATGTCATCTTGCATTGACCTCATGAATACTGTGTGTGTGTGTGTGTGTGTGTGTGTCCAGAGGGCAGTGTGTGTGTGTGTGTGTGGATGCTGTATCTTATTCTAGTCATTCTTAGCAGCTGTGGCGTGTTTACAATCTTGTCCTCGGGTTTTTTGAAAGAGCATCTTTAAAATCACCTAAAACTGCAGAACAATGGCATTGCACTGAATGTTTCTCAGAAGATCATTTCATAGCTCATCTAATGCTCACCAATGCTTCTTCAAGTATCAGCTTTCTCTAAAAAAAGCTTTTGAGGAAAAACCCCCACAAATGAGTCAATAGTTAACATTCAGAAATAGAGCAATATTTGTCAGTCATACATAAATTAAACTGATAAGATTTATGCACTCAAAAATCATCGCTTGTCAACTATTTGCATCTATTCGAACAAACAATATTCAATTATTTAAATATATAAACCTGGTTAGTTATTTTGAATTTTAAACTAATTCAGTTTATTAGTACTATTACAGAAATATTTCCCGTTTCACTGTTTTTTATTTATGTATGACTGACAAATATACATCACATTTAGTTAATTAGTTAGTTTATGGTAAGACTTTGTGACTTTGTGATCTAAACGGATGGAAATTGTATATGCAAATTGGGAATGAGTAAAATGATGCGCAATACACAATCCAACACCGAAGTTCAAGCCCTGTAACAGCAACAATATTCATCCAGAGCAAATGAAACGAATGAGTGAGGAGAGGCGGGTTTGTGTGTCACTCACTGTCAGAGAGAAAGAGAGAGAGAGAGAGAGAGAGAGAGAGAGAGAGAGAGCAGCCGGTATCATATTCTGCGGAAAAAAAGAGTATTTGAAGCAATTCAGATATTTCATTATTGTTATGTATTGAAATATCGATATTTTTGGCAACACTACATTGCACTTAGTAAAAGACTACAATTGAAAAATTTATATATTTATATATAAAATTCAACCTGCCAAAGTGGCTAGTAGGAGTGACTGTGTTACACAACACTGCTGAAATACACACACATTTGGCGGGTTGGCGGATGTTAATGTCAAGCCCTATATATATATATATATAACTCAGCAGAGCATTTTTTTCTCCCACGCTCGCGTGAGCATCCACTCCATTGCCTGCAAACTCAAAATCAAACGTGAGGTTCCAAAAAAGTCTTTGGTGTGGAATTAAAGGAGGCCGATGGAGTTGATCGCTGGAGCACATCTGAACGGCTCACAGCGCTTTTCTTCCACCCACCTCAGTGAAGAGACCTGCCACTGTCAATCATTCTCTGGCACACACACACCTCGCACGCGGACGTGACCTCTGATAAACAGCGTGTCATAGCAGACTAATCCTGCGCTGGGCAGTAATGGGGGGGGGCAGTGCTGTGCTGGGCCTGTGGACTGATAAGAGTCTCAAACCTTCTTTGGGTGGTCCAGGTGTTCAAGACATTGTCTTCGCGTGTCTGAATGTTTTTTTTTCTTCTATGGTTAAAGTTACATTGCTCATATTCTCTGTATTTTTGTGGTTACATTTTGAGATTTCAGCATCATTTATGCACACTTTCATGTTGTTGTTGCAAACAAGTGTGCTGTGGAACACAAAAGAAGAAATTTCGAAACTTCATCTATATAAAGATGCTAAAGATTTTCTATCTATCTATCTAGTTTGTCTGTCTCTAGATAGATAGATAGACAGATAGACAACTATATTGAGAGATAATAGATAGTGTATAGATAGATAGTTATAAATAGATACAGACAGTATATCTATCTATCTATCTACTCATCTCTTCCGTGAGCACTTCATCATCATCATCATTAAAAAAAATTCTATGCTTTCACTTTCCTTTAAAGGGCCTCTATCATGGATTTTTGAATATGACCTTTCATGTAGTGTGTAACATAGCTCTGAGTGAATAAAACCATCCTGCAAAGTGCACCGTATATAAAGTTATTGTCTTTGAAAAGTAAGAGTCGACTCTGAGTCAATGAAATGAATTGTTTTTAAAACGAGTCATAAGCCGTTTCATTGTGACATCAGAACGAAACATTAGCATTAGCTCGTTCATTTATTGTGCACACACCTGGGAAACTTAAACCTCAGACCGGCAGCTGATCCTGTGGACACTGGAGAGATCATGTCGAGGAGACGCTGTGTGACACAATGTGACAGTAAAGACATTTTTTTCCACTGCCCAAGGATGAGCATGTGAAGAATCTGTGGTTAAAATGAATCTTTACCATGATACTACTACAGTATAATCATAAACTTGTCCTGTTACCTTTATTTTACTGACGACTGCTTCTCAAATATCGGAGTCAGCTGATCAGTTGTGGTTCACTATTACATAAAACTGTCTATTAATGCAGATTGTCTGTCGTTCTCACTACTTTGAGGAAAGATTAAGCATGGAGCAAGATTTGTTTTACCAACATTTATGTTACATCAGTCATTCACGCTTATGTATGCACTGTTATTGATACAGTTTCCACGTGTTCGCCGCAATATATTAGAAGCATACTCTGTAAATAAATGAGTACAAGTAAAATAATCGGTTGATGGACATGCACTTGTTAATGCTGATGGTGAGGAATAGCAACATCTCATAATGTACGTTACCTCAAACTGAGTTGTGGATCACTGAAGCGTCCTGCTCGAGTCGTCCAGCGATGGAGGTTCGGGTTGAATGAGTGGTTCTTCTTCTTCTAGTGTTTCATCATCGGACTCGCGCTCGGATTGATATGGTAACATCGACGTCATTGTTCGTTACTGTGTTTAGTTTACGGTGTAGGAAGCCTCAGGACACGCAGAGCTGTCGGTGTAAACCAATCACAACAGACTGAGCTGTCTGGCCAATCAGAGCGGAGTAGCTCGCGGAAAGGAGGGATTTAGAGAGATTGGTTCATTTGGCGAGTCGTTTGAGAATCATTGAAAATCTGGTGATGTGCAAATGTATATTTTAAGAAAATTAAACAGTTTTTTGACGTTTGATGCATGCAAACATGTTGTAGGAGACTCCAAAACAAAATATCTTAATAGGGGCCCTTTAATCCCTCCCTAACCTAGTTTATGCTACTCTAAGCAATGTCTGAAACATAGGAAGATCTGCTTCCTGCATATTAATCTTTAAAGTGTCTGCTCTGTGCCAGGTCTCAGTATCCGGGGCAGTCCTGATGAAGACCCTCCTGACCCTCAGCTCATGCGTCTGGACAACATGCTTCTGGCAGAGGGCGTGTCTGGGCCAGAGAAAGGGGGCGGGGCATCAGCGGTTGCTGCGGCAACAGCAGCGGTGGGAGTCGGAGCCGACAACTCCATCGAGCACTCGGACTACAGAGCAAAACTCACTCAGATCAGACAGATCTACCACACAGAGCTGGAGAAATACGAGCAGGTCTGCAACATCACGGTAGAATGCAACCTGCACACCAGTGCTTATACAGGAATATACAGAGACATGAGTCATCCCCTAGCGCTGCTTGTTGCTAAACTAGCTTGTTACTGGATAAATGACACTACGCAGATAAACTACTACCATTCTGGGGAACAACATAGTTACTCATGCAATGAACACACTCACACACGACCATACACATAATGAGCAGTGTTATTTAGGTACTGTTTGTATGCATTTTTTTGTTAGCTTTTATTTTTTATATTTTCAGTTTTTATTTAATTTTAGTTCAATTTAGTTCTTTTTTTAAATTTACATTATTTATTTACCTTTGTTAATGTTTGTTAATGGAAATAATCATTCATGTTAGTTCACAGTCCACTAACTAATGTTAACAGATACAACTTTTGGTTTTAATAATGTATTAGTAAATGTTGAGATTGACATTAACAAAGATTAATATATGCTGTAGAAGTATTGCTCATTATAGTTCATGTTAAGTAATATAGTTAACTAATGTTAACCAATTAAACCTTATTGTAAAGTGCTACTGGTTTATTTTTTGGTTATGAGTAATTTGATTGGTTCACTGGCGTGCAACATTTTTGTAAAATTTTTAGTCATTTTCTTCAAATATTTCTTAAATATATATATATTTATTTTATTTTATTAAGTTTTTTATTTATTTTAATTTATATACATTTGTTTATATTGTTAGTTTAATTTTTTTCCCAGATTAATCATTTTAGTGCTTAGAATAGTTAGTTGCCAAGGTGTCATTTAAAAATGTTTATTAAACAAAAAAATATTTCAGCTTTAAATATATTTATATATTTTATTTTAAGTTCTTTATTTATTTGATATGTATTATATATGTATTTTTTTCCAGATACTAATTTTAGTGCTTCAACTCAGTGCTTTTCATCTAATATTTATTTTTATTTCAGCTTTATTTCAATAAACAAAAATGAATTTGCATGCATATCAGTTATGAGTAATTTGATTGGTTCACAGGCGTGCAACGAGTTCACTACTCATGTGATGAACCTGTTGAGGGAACAGTCTCGCACGCGCCCCATCTCACCCAAAGAGATCGAGCGCATGGTGAACATCATCCACCGCAAGTTCAGCTCCATCCAGATGCAGCTGAAGCAGAGCACCTGCGAGGCCGTCATGATCCTCCGCTCACGCTTCCTCGACGCCAGGTCAGAGACGCACGCGCATTTACTTTCATGCATTTAGTTTGATCTAAAACAACTTGCAATTTAATGTATGCATTTGTCCAGCATACTGTATCTGTTTGCTTAATACGCCTCATTTACATAGAAAAGATTGTGCTGAAAGGCACGGAAAATAAGTAACACCTTCTACGGAGCCACGAAAGGGACATGGTTAGGCTTTCTGCCGTACTCGGTTACATTGCAGTCCATCAGATTTCACTGATCACGTGAATATAGGAAGGAGAGATGATTGACAGGACGATGATGGAGGATTTGGTGCGCAACAGATGAATGCATATGTGTGTATATGAATATACAGTGTACACACACATTAATATATATATATATGTATACCATATATACACACATCACCATGTCCCTTTTGGGTCTCCATAGAATGCGTAATTTCCTTTCCGAGCATAATATTGGGCTTCGGGCACATCAGTGTAGATAATGCTTGGATTGCTGGTGGTTAGTTAATAAGCCCCAGGTTTTTGCTCTAAAATGCAAAGCACAAAACTGGTTGGTGATTTCAAACATAATTTTGCCCCTGAGAGACTGTCCTACTTATAATGCACTGTAAATAATAAGCATTTGCTTAATAAAGAAACATGATTATTGGTCATGTGTCTGTTTTTACACATGTAGGTGTTTTTGCTAGTGTGGGTTTGTTTCTCATTGTATTGGATGTGATGAAAGCGTGGCGTGTGTGAACGAGTGGGTGATGTGGTAATGTTTTAAGGTCTTGTGAATCCTCTGGAGTATTTAGCTTGAACTGGCAGAGGGATAAGTTGGGTGGGCATGGGAAATTTGCCAATTAGTTCCAGTTGGTTGGTCCAGTTACTTAAAGCTAAGAGTAAATTATGCATAAATCTGCTCATCAGAGAATTATTTAAATGATTCTTTGGAATTATTCAAATGCATGCAAATGAAGCAGACAGCAATTGGTGGGCTCATTGATGACATCATAAAGAGAGAGTGGCTGCTAAGGTCAGATTTATTCTCATGTTATGTTTTTTAAGTTTATGTTTTAAAAGTACAACTAAGCATTTAAATATCATCTTATAAGACATATTATTGGTAGATATAGAGTGACAACTGATATTTAGATTTTGTGTAAATATCTGCTATACTTTTATAAAGATCTCATTGATTTACATTACAAGCATCTTTCTTTTTGGCCGTATAAATATCCCTATCAGCACCAAATTGCATATTTTGCTCAGTTTGGACCTCTGAATGAGATCCATGTTCTCACTATATCATCTGAGCCATAAAAGCCTGATGTATCAAATATGATATTCAACAAAAAAACACATTAGCTAACCCTAACCCTTTTTAAAAAAATATATTTTTCAGACTATCATTTCAGATGTCAGGCTTTACAGGGTTAAGTAAATCAATAGTTTTGGGCCACATCAGAGACTTATAACTGTAGTCCCATTAATATATACTACATTCAATAATACATACTTTATGCATTATGGTGTAGTTACAGCATTGGTCATTAGAGCATGATAACCAGCTAAACCTTTGAAAACAATGATTATTTGTGAAATTCTGTGGTGTATGAATGAATGAATAATCTAATGAATATCACACTTTAATAACTAAATAAGTATATAAAGACATAGAAATGGGTCAGGATCTAACAATACCAATGATTTATTGTTTCCATTTTATACTTCTCCAGGAGGAAAAGGCGCAACTTTAGCAAGCAGGCGACAGAGATTTTGAACGAGTATTTCTACTCTCACCTCAGTAACCCGTATCCCAGCGAGGAGGCTAAAGAGGAGCTGGCGAAGAAGTGTGCCATCACCGTGTCGCAGGTGAGTCCAGTTCTCGGACGATACTCCGCACACGAGCCTTCAGCTGTCAAACAAGAGGAGATTTTATTCACAATCTGAGCAAAATCACTAACAAATTTGTTAGCGGTGGTCTGTGACACTGTGAAGGTGCAGAGAATCTGGCTCAAAATACAAGTGAAGAAGCAGAGCAAAGCTGCCTAGTGACATCTCGAAACAAATGGGCGTGATTTAGAGTGACTAACAGTTTTCTGCAGCATGGACCCTGGAAGTATTTCTCCCATTGCTTTTCCTCATAAAAAATGTCTAAATAAAGTTTAAATAGAGTTTAGTAGAGTTTAAAGGGAAGGTCTGTTTTTGAAAATGTAATGTTCTAAGTAATAAAAACGATGCTGGTCCAAGTTTATATTAGGTGTCTTTAACTCCTAGTCAAGTCAAGTCACCTTTATTTCTATAGCGTTCATACAATACAGATTGTTTCAAAGCAGCTTTACAGCGATAACAGGAAAATGATTCAATGATGCAAACAGTTCATTTTGGCTCTAAAAGAATAAAAGTGTTGTTCTTCAGCTGCAGTGAGTTCAGTGTTGATTCAGTTCCCGTTCAGGTCAGCAATTATTCATAGTTAATTTCATCCATAGAGCAGTTTTGCAGAAAAACAGTGATGTCGTCGTCCAGCTCAGTTCTTATCCAATAGTGTCAGTGCAGTCAGATCAATAATATTGTTGAATATTAAGGCCCTGTTTACACGAGAACGCTCGCGGGTGAAAATTAAAAATATTTTATCAGATGTGCCTTTTATTTACACGGCGACTGCGTTTTTGGGGCTTAAAAACGCAAAAAAGTGAAACATCGCGTTCCCGTCTAAACAGTAAAAACGCAAATCTGCTCACGGTGGCTCTCGTCGCATACGCAGTTACATCACAGGCGTGCGCCAGTACAGGAAAATAACAACCAACATGTCGGATTATTTCCATATGTCGGACCTAAGTTACCCTCACAGCTCTGATAAACGTACAAGAGTCTTCTCAGCAGTTGTACAAAATATTCTCAGATATTGGCGTTTGTGTGGCAGTGCTTCATTGGCACCTAGCCGTCTGGAGTGCACACTGCATCGAATTTCACACACTTTTGCGTCACTATATGCACGCAGATTTCCCCCATATAACGCTCGTCTAAACGCAGAATAAAAAGTGATAATGCAACACCACTTTTGCGTTTTCTCTTCAGATCGTTTCCATGTCAACATAGCCTAAGTGTCTCCAACCAATCAAGTCAAAGGCGACAGTGGAAAAAAAACCACACTTCATCAGATGACAGAAATGAAGAAAAAACTTGGTAGAAACCAGGATCAGTCGGGAGGCCAGTTCTTTTCTGGCCAACGAACGATCATCGTGAGATTATGATTCGTTCATCACGCCAGTATTGAGATGAAGCTGGTCATAGGGTCTGTGCTGAGAACTGGTCTGGTTCTTGTGGTCTCTGTCTGTCGTGTCAATGAGGGCTACACAGGGGAGAGTCTAGTTGACACATGATCTCTGCTGACAGTCAGGGCTGAGTTGTGGTGCATCTAGTCCTGGTCCTGGTCCTCCATCTGATCTGGATCCGGCTGACTACGGTGACCTCGGGATAAGGATGAGACAGACAAGCTAATATTAGCGTAGAAGCTATGATGTGACGAGGACATCAGGTGTTATAGGAAGTATTCCTGGTTCCGGCTGACCTAATTTATTCAGCCTAACGATCATTTAATGGAAGTGAATTATAGAAATGTGATAATGTGTTATGTGTATGCCAGGTTAAAGAAATGTGTTTTTAGTCTAGATTTAACCTGACAGAGTGTGTCTGCTTCACGTACAATTGTAGGAAGATTGTTCCAGAATTTTGGTGCTAAATAGGAAAAGGATCTACCGCCAGCAGTCGATTTTGATTTCTAGGTATTATTAACTGGCCGGAATTTTGAGATCGCAAAAGACGTGAAGGACTATAATATACGTATACGTATATATACGTATATAAGCTCGCTCACGTACTGCGGAGCTTTTTAAATAATTAGCAAGATTTTAAAATGTATGTGATGCTTAATTGGGAGCCAATGCAGTGTTGACAGAACCGGGCTAATATGGTCATACTTCCTGGTTCTGGTAAGAACGTTTTGGACCAGCTGGAGTTTGTTTATTAAGCGCGCAGGGCAACCACCCATAAGAGCATTACAATAATCGATATATTTTTAATAATAAGTTTTACAGATGCTAGAAATGTGGCTTTCATGTGAAAGATTGGTATCAAAGAGACACCCAGGTTCCTAACTGATGACGAAAGTGGTCACATGGTACAAGTAGGAGCTCTCAGAAAATTCCCAGATTATAAATTGTAATCTCGTAATTGTAGTATTTCCGACATCATGGCGTGAATGCATCTTTACTTCAAATGTTAGTACATACTAGTAGATAAAGACACTTAATATAAAGTGGGACCAACAATTTAATCTATTCAATTGGTTGTTGTGTCTAATCTAATCAGAAAAGACAACTACTGACTTTTATGCTCCAATTTCCCATTTTAACTAATGTTAAGTAGCTAGTTAGTCTCAGCCTCAGCACGTAAACCTTCGCTGCAAGTAAACTATAAGATATCCATGTGCAGAATTGTATATTCCATTCTGTTTACTGAACTAGTCAATAATCATTACTTTTGGACATAGAATCTTACAGTACAATCATTAAATCTATCTATTTATTTTAAATCGAATTTTTCAGATAAATCCACCCCTAAAATGACACACAAATGAACTGAACTTTAGTTGCATGAGACTGGTAGACCGTGTTATTTTTTTATTATTTATGTACTATTACAGTTTCCATTTATGGACTTTTAATCTCACAATTCTGACTTTTTTCCTCACAATTGTGAGTTCATATCTTGCAATTCTGAGAACAAAAGTCAGAATTGTGAGATAAAAATTCACAATTACCTATATATTTTTTATTCAGTGGTGGAAACAACAAGCCTCCATATCCATTAATATGTTACAATATTTTTTTATTTTTTTATTTTCAGTTTTCAATTTTAGTTAAATTCTTAGTACTTTTGTATTTTCAATTAATTTTTCAATTTTGGTTTATTTCAGTTGGTAATTTTAGTACTTAAACTTAACTGCATTTCATTTTCATTTAGTTTAAGTTTTTATCTTATATTTATTTTTTACTTTTGTAATAGTTTTAGATTACGTTGTTACTTCAGGATTGTGGGTAATGTAGTTCTTTGCAGGAAATTCTGCAATTAGAAACAATGTTAAGTTGGAATTACACTGACAACAAAGATTATCGGAATATGTTTTCAGTCTTTCTACTTCTAAATTTCATGTTTAAATCAATGTGTTGCTTGCAGTCTCTTTGTAATTATATCTGGATTTTACTAGCAATTGTAAAAAGTAAACCCTACACCAAATTTATTTTCAGTGTAGAACCCTAAAACACCGTCAGTTTATACATTATCTCTCTGAATGGCATTCTTACTTCCAGAGGCCGACTTGTTGCTCTCAAATGAACTTTATGATGAACGTCTATCCTTTATTCAGCCTGTTTAATGGGAGCGGGTGTTGTTTGTGTAATGGATGGGTGTGTGGGGTGTACAGGAAGTCGTTACTGTAAAAAAAAGCCCCTTCTTTTTGTGCCCTTAGGGGAAGGGAAGCACCATCACTGTGTCACAGGTATGTCACTAAAACACGCGTCCGTCTGTCCTGTGTGTTGTCTGTGGATGTTGGTTGCAGTGGCAGCCGTGTCTCTGTGTACTGAACAACAGTCGCGCTAGAAACGCTAGTGTTTGAGCGGCCATAAGACAATGCATACATTTACTGGCCACTGGGAACAGTTACATGCCTTTTTGCACTTGGATCATGTCCTCTGGCTGTCTTTTATTGGCTCCCGAGATTATGACATCAGCGAGGCGTTTTTATTGCGCATCTTCAACTGTTCCGCCTCCCATTGGCAGTTTAAAGCCTGTTTGGAGATATTTTATGAAGGAGCCATTGCTCGGGGTGGATGTGATTTTAATATGTCTGGGTTTGTAGCAACGTTAATATTCTTTTGCACAAGGTTGGTCCATTTACAACCGTATGAGAATAACAGTCGCTGTAAAACACATATAAACATGGTTTTCTGAGAACCTGTAAATGTTATGTTATGGACTATGCAATGAAATTTATTTGTTATGAATTCTATAAATGCGACAGGTAAATGTCATGAAAACTGTAAGGAACGTGACTTTTTTTCATTGTGGTAGAATTTCTTTTATTCATTTTAATTTAAATAAATGTCACAATACAAAAAATTTGAATGGTCCTTAAAGAGGCTTTATTCACTTTAGGCAAAAAAACACTACTGGTCAAAAGTTTGGAATAATTAAAACATGACAATTAAATTAAAACACTCTTTAATGTTTTTGAAAGTCTTTTATGTTCATCAAGGCTGCATTTGTTGAACAGTAACAGTGTGAAATATTATTGCAATTTAAAATAACTGTTTTAAAATGTAAACTATAGAAGCAAAACAGTTTTCAACTTTCAACTATTTTTAATAAGCACCAATAATAACTGACCAGCAAATCATCATATTATGCTGATTTCTGAAGGATCATGTGACACTGAAGACTGGAGTAATGATGATGAAAATACAGCTTTGATCACAGGAATCTAATATTTCATAATTTTACTGTTTTTACTATATTTTTGACCAAATAAATGCAGCCTTGATGAGCAGAAGAGACTTTGTCAAAAGCATAAAACAATCTTATAAAAAAATTTATAATATATTTTATTATGTATAATATAATACCTTTATAATAGTTTATAATAATATAATATTTTGATAGCATTGATTCATCCACATTTGCCTCTCTCTTGCTCTCTATCTCAGGTGTCGAACTGGTTTGGTAATAAACGTATTCGCTATAAGAAGAACATTGGTAAATTCCAGGAAGAGGCGAATCTGTACGCAGCGAAGACAGCAGTGACGGCGACTCAGGCCGTAGCGGCCGCTGTACACAACAGCCAGACCAACTCGCCCGCAACGCCCAGCTCGGGTACAAACACACACATGAGACCACCGGGGCTAGTTGTCACGAATGCTTTCAGTCCATTTGCACAAATACTTGTTTTCTTTAGTAGTAGCTTTGCATGTTGGTTTCAAATAGAAACATGTGTTGCCCAAATCAGTGGTATCCTTAAATTAATTGCCAATTTTTAACAGGTAAATTACTTAAATAGCCCACTGTGACAACATGTCCTGCTATAGGGGTCAACAAGTGTTAAATGAACTGTATCCTTTTTCCTAGGCGGTGAGAGTGGACATACAGGTGAAACTCGAAAAATCTGAATATCGTGCAAAAGTTCATGTATTTCAGTAATTCAAATTAAAAGGTGAAACTAATATATTTAGTATAACTATATACATATGCATTATACTTTTCAGAGGGCCGACATTTCTGTATTTCAAATCCTTTTTTTTATTGATTTCATGTAATATTCAAATTTTCTGAGATTTTGAATTTGGGGTTTTCATAAGCTGTAAGCCATAATCATCAAAATTACACAATATTCAAGTTTTTCAAGTTTCACCTGTATTTAATAGCTTTTTTGTAGCCAGAACTTTTAAGGTTTTTGTCTACTCAGAAAATAAACCCCTGTGAAACATTCACTTGTGTAAATATTGTGACAACTTGCCCCGCTCTCCCCTATATTGCATATACAGCAGATCTAGTCTAATTATTTGAAATTAGCAATTTAAGAGATTAAATGGGTTCTGTTCTGTGTCAAATGTCTGTCGTTTTCTCTTCAGGTTTTCAGATGAAAGATGAAGACTTTCAATTGGATGCAACAGAAGATAAAAACAATCTGTTAAACAACATTTTCACTGGTACGGCGAACTTCCTCTGTCTCTGTGTTCAGTTGTGTATGTGCATATACAGTGACCCCAGAAATATCCTTTTGGATAATTATTTTAACCCTGTAAAGCCTGACAAGCTTTTCCTTTTTTTTAAATGGAATGCTTTATTAAACCTTTAGACAAAAAAAAGGTTTAGTATAATCGAGTATCATATTTGATACATCAGGCTTTTGTGGCTCATATACTGTAGTATGATATAGTGAGAATATGTAACTAGTAAAAAATACCTCAATGTCATTCAAAAATGTGCACTTTGGTGCAGATGGTGATATTTATATGGCCAAAAAGTAAGATGAAATTCTGATTGTTTGTAATGTAAATCACTACTTAAAAATGCATATTGTCGTCACTCAATATTTCACAATAAAATGTCTTAGTACGGTGATATTTAAATGCTTACTTTTATTATCAAAGTATAGTATTTTAAAAACATATAATGCAATGCAGTACAATAATGATTGTGTGACAAAAGTTCCTCAAAATCCTGATGGATCATATTTGATACTCACATTTTTTCTAACAAATAATGTATGGATAATCAAGTGAAGTTGCTTCAGTCCAGTAAGTGTCCATCTAGAAATATCAGTAAAAAAGATATTCTTATGTTTATTGTATAAAAACCAGTGCAGATTTCACAGCAGAAAGACATGTGAACCAGGTGTTTTTACAATTACTACTAAAAGCCCTTTTACTTGCTAAAAATGTATCAGTCAGAGTCAGAAGGGATGTAGTCCATCGTGTGCAACAGGTTTGATCATGTTGATCATTTGCAGGCCTTATAAACTTGATACAGTAATATGATACAGCTAACATTAAACACGAGAGCATTCCCTGAGCATGTTCACAGACTCACTGTTCCTCCGGCTCTGCAGGGTCTTCGGGTTCGTATAGTTTGCCAGGTTCAGGAGACATGTTTATGAGCATGACCAGCCTGAACGGTTCATACCAGCCGGCCCAGGTGCCCGTCCCAGGACAGACACAGGTACCACACACACCAGCGCAATATAACTTAAATGTCTTAGATGCTCACCAAGGCTGCATTTATTTGATGAAAAATTTCTATTTGAATATATGATCAAATCTAATTTATTCCTGTGATCAAAGCTGGATTTTCAGCATCATTACTCCAGTCTTCAGTGTCACATGATCCTTCAGAAATCATTCTAATAATTTGCTGCTCAAGAAACATTTATTATTATCAATGTTGAAATCAGTTGTGCTGCTTCATATTTTTATGGAAACCGTCAGGATACTTAGAATGAATAGAAAGTTCAAAAGAACAGCATTTATTTGAAATATTTTATTTTTATGATGTCTTTACAGACACTTTACACATTACACACACCCCAAACTTTTGAATGGCAGTGTGTATGTATATATATATATATATATATATATATATAATGTGTCTAGAATACCATAATAATATACCAATAATATCACATAAAAAGATGTTTTGCTTCATTATTTCTCCCCGTTTATGATCTCCTGTCCTGTGTTTCTCTGTCCGCAGGGAGACTCCATACGTCACGCCATCGGTCAGTCGTTGGGTTACAGCGATGGTCTGCGGGGAAACCCACTTTACAGCCCTCATGGCCTGAACGTAAGTGTGTTATTTGAAAGCAAAACATTTAAGCCAGAAGTATATTCCGTGCAAGTATGCAAATGCAGATGAAAATGCTTGGACACTTTCAACTAAACAAACCAAAGTCGAACAGACTTACATCTACACCAAAAGCTCCTGTGTAAAAGTGCTTTAGGGTCTGAATATCACTCTCACACACACACACACACCGTCTCATGTGGTGGCGAAGGAATAATCTCTTCACAGCAGGTCTCCTGGAGTCATTCAGAAAGACGTTGTATGATCAAACCGTCGCTCCATGAGCCGACAAAGACGACAGGCGAGATTAAGACTGGGAGAGGTGATGCTGCTTCTGTGGAAAGGCAAAGATAAACGTATGGATTCATATTAATATCCGCACACGCACACAGGGCTGTTTGCTGGGATAGAAAGCAAATGCGTTCTGTTTCCATTTTCCAAAATGCATCTAATAACACAACGACATGCACGGCTCGCTCTCTCTCTCTCTCTCTCTCTCTCTCTCTCTCTCTGAGCGAATTTGATGTCCATTTCCTTATCACTATAATAAAATATGAAACTGGAATTGCCTGCAGCTTTGTACAGATGTGAATAGCATCTTCCCAGATGAGGTTTGATAAGACATGCTTTATAATGGAGTCACTGCGTTAAAGGTTCATTTATCTGTTGAGGCAGCCACGTCGAGGAAAAGCACAATACTAATGCGAGAGGAGAAGAATCATCCATAGCCTTATCACAAAGAGAAATTAAGGCCAGTGTGAATAGCTTCAGATGTCATAGACACTTACTAATATTTGTACACAACCTTCACATTACAAAACAATGATTTCCAAATTGGTTTAAGTCTTGTTTCACAGTTAAAATATCTAAAAATCCTTAAAATCCTCGTAGTACCATAAAGGATATTAAGATTTGTTTTTCAAATTCAAGGCCTGTTAATACCAATTATAGATTTTTTTTGTACAAACAAGTTTAAAAAAAATCTGCAGTGTAAATAACAATAATACCTATAAAAATAACAACATCTTAAAATTAGACCAAACAAAAATAGTAATTTTACAGTGTAGAATCCAGCTAGTGTTGTAGTTGACTCTTTCCAGCCTAGATAATTATGACAAATGGTGAGTTAGATGACAAAAAATTACATAAATATTGACCTGAATGTTTATACTTAGCTTAAGAATTAAATTAAATCACTCAATTAATTAAATCAAACTTTATGCATCTTATTTATTTCCACAAGTAAGTCTAGAAGTCTTCTGGTCTCGCCTGGGTTAAGAGGGTCTAAGCAGTGTTGTGAAAAATTACTTTCAAAAGTAATCCGTTACAATATTGCCTTACTTTCTAGAAAGTAACTACACTGTTAGACATTTTATTGTATTTTTGCGGTAACTTACTGGCAGCACTATTGCCAGTAAGTTACTGTAAGTTTACCTTTACAGTAGCTTACCTGTAAATGTGTTTGATGCCCTTACCGCAATTTAATTTTACAGTAAGATGCCCTTACCGCAATTTAACTTTACAGTATGATGCCCTTACCACAATTTAATTTTACAGTATGATTCCCTTACCACAATTTCATTTCACAGTATGCCCTTACCGCAATTTACTTTTACAGTATTATGCCCTTAAAAGTACAAAGTTACTTTTAATGGAAAGTAATGCTTTACAGTATTTTTGTGTTAGTTTTTTGTCATCTGGGCGGGCCTTGCTTGTAACAACAACTGAACAAAGGCCCTGTCAGAACAAATGCTTTTAATTATTGCATGTTTGTGTAATATTCTGAGTTTGCATTTCACTGTTTTCATTTATTTTGAGGAATACTGAATCTTTGCAAGTGAGACGTTTACTTACATTAGTCTAGAACTAGAATAAGCCTCATGTTCCCACAGCGCACACAACGCCTCTGCACTTACGATCTCTCTCAACATGGGAACAGGAGAGCTGGCAGTCAATACATGGGGAAACAAAGTACTTATTTGAAAAAGTTACTACGATGTTTTGTTTACATTTTTAGAGTAATAATAGTTGCTTCAAAATAAGTAATCTGATTACATTACTCAACTTACTTGTGTCCTAAGTGTCCAAAAAGCTTCTAAAAGCGTATGAATAGACCCGCCTGAACATGGTTAGGCTGGTTTAAACTGGATTTTTTTTCAGCATGGCGAACAACAGTTTAGACAAAATGAATACAAACTGAGCGTTTTATCTGATTTTACTCTCAAAAATCAATACCGGCTAATGTTTCCTTTCAGACTTTAATTACACATCTCGAATAGTCTGTTGTGTGACTCTTCCAGGGTAACGGTGGCTGGCATGATGCGGTCACTCCGTCTTCTGTGACGTCTCCTATAGAGGGAGCAAACAGCGTTCACTCGGACACCTCTAACTGACCAGTCTGAAGACACAACTCAACGTCTCCAGCGAGAACATGGAAATGAAACCGTTCTGGGTCTTCGGTACCTTACTTTGACTAAAAGAACACCATAGGATTGATGGTACCAGCTTTCTTTCCAAAACTGGCGATGCCTCGATAAACATGGCCAACATGTACGATTGTGGAAACAAGGGATGCTTTGGTCATAATCTTTGAATAGGTTTAAAAATAGATCATGATTTATATTGACTTGTATCACTGTCTTCTTGCACAGTACAGTGTGTTCGTTCTGTGTGATTTTTCTCTTACTGATTCACCAACATGGAGAAACTGATTTTTTTTAAACTGTATTTTTAATGATTTAACTTGAGCATTAATGTTATTCATAATAATAAAGGTCAATGACATCTTAGTTTTAACAAATTATGACAATAATTGACACTGCGGTCATGCATATTCAGCTATTTATATTCAGGTACAATGTACCAAGATCACTACATGAAAAGAGCAAAGCTGTAGGCTTCCAGAAGTAAAATACCTTTGATAATGTCCATAAAGAAGATGTATACTGTATGAAGTGACTGTATCTGTATACGTGGAGCTCATTGGTTTCTTTCAGGTCCAGGTTGGCTCACAACTCCTCGTTAAACAATGTTTTGAAATGTCTATGGAGAAAATGCATGGAACATTTACTTCTGAAATCTTCTGTTCAGCTCTGATATCAGTAACAGTTTGCATCTGAAACATTTCTCAAATTATTCATTCTTGCACTCTTAAAAATAAAGCTTCCAAAATTTTTTTTTTTTTTTTTTTACAGTGATGCCAGATAGAAAAAAAAATTTTGGTTCCGTTTTAAAATACTCCATACATTCATGCTCCGTATGACAGAAAATACTGATTCTTTTTAAGTTTGCTTTACTTTTTACTACTCTTTGGGTAGTTTTTAATTTGCAATGTCTTTTAAAAAGGTTGTAATATTTAAAACAAAAACAAGTTCTAATGTATTAACAGAGTTTACACTGAGCAACTGTCTATGAAGAAAAATTCATGTAATATTATTAGTTTTTGATAAAGGAAATACTTGTATTTCTGCCCAAAAAAGTGTTTCAATAAACATTTTGAATTGAGATTCTTAGTCTGATATTATATAAACTCATGCACGACAACTAACTGGATGCCCATTTTTAGCTTTTCCCATTCATGTCAGAGAGCTTTTCTGTCTTGTTGAAGCATTACAAATGATATTTTCTGTGTTTAATGTCCATATGTATTTCACTTTGCAAGCTGTAGTCTGTGAGCTATTACCTTCAGACTCAATGAGACACTACAGCCAAAAACACTTCTGCTTTTCAGCATGTCTTTATCAGACAAAATATCTATAAGTGCATAGTGTGTCATTTTGGGACACAATATTTTCTCTTCTTTTTTGCCAATTTTATCATCTGCCAGACAGAAGTGCCTAGGAAAAATCTCCCCAACTAGGCATGTGATTTAATTCAGAAATAGAATTTATGCTGCAAAGTTTGTATTGGGTTTGTGCAAAAAGTATGAGCAATAGGAATTCAACAAATGTGACTAAATCAATAAAACTGTCCTAACAATAATGCTTGCAAAACCTCTACAAATGAAGCGCAAAGGGGTAAAGAAAGACTAACGCATTTGAAAAGCTTGTGTTGAGTTGATCTGTTTGATTGGTTAACATCTTTATATAAACCACACACACACACAGAGAGAGACGGCATCGTCAGCTTTGGCAAACTGAGCTTCATTAATAATTCCACCTGAGTGGCAATAAATCTGTGGTGGTTCTCGATGAAACGGCAACACACCCTCATAAATCAGTGAGATTACAGGACGATATTTCACGATCTCACGTCTATTTCTGTCAGTCGAACTAATAGCCTCTGCCGATCCCTCACAGTGATAGCTCATGAATCCGAGATTTGTTTTCAAAATGTCAGCGGTGCAATATGCAATCTCACTGACAGTGGCAAAATGCCCTTTAATTATTTATTTACCCTCCACTGTCAGTTAAAGGGCTGAGAGGTCAGGCAGACACGCCAGCATGCGTCCAATGCATTAATGAGACGTTTCTATGAAAAATTCCTTATGAAGATGAAAACAGCAGAGGAGGCTGGGACTGGCCATTGATGAAACGTCCACAGCATATGATTCTTTGTGCAGCCTAATTGCAATTCAATAGCCTATTTAGGGCGAAGGATTTGTTTCTCTGTGATGTGAATTTAGCACAAGTTGTTGCCCTCTCACAATAATGTGTCAGTTTTGACAAACAGCTAAATAACCTGCTGGTGGAGGACTACATCTGATCTACATTTACTACAGCGGCGTTGGAAACCCCAGCTTGCAAGTCAACACACAAGAGTCATGACAAAATTGAGTCCTTCTCAGAACTGCACATTATATTCTGAAGAAAAAAAAAAAAATCTAAAGTCATAACTTATGTTCTATTAGTTCCAGTCATTAAGGACAAATCTGGGTTTAAAGCTAAACATGGCACTGACTTGTGTATATATGCTCTAAAGGAAATTGTGAACAAATATAGAGATATAAACTCATTGTTTTATTGATGCTTCTAAAGCATTTGACAGTGTAAATCATGGTAAATTGTTTAACAAATTAAAGGATTAGCTTTTAAAAAAGCTTTTGCTGATAATTTACTCACCCCCATGTCAGTCAAGATGTCTTTCTTTCTTCAGTCAAAAAGAAATGAAGGTTTTTGATGAAAAGATTCCAGGATTTTTCTCCATATAATGGACTTTAATGGACCCCAAACGGTTCAAGGTCCAAATGACAGTTTCAGTGCAGCTTCAAAGGGCTTTAAACGACACCAGACGATGAATAAGGGTCTTAACTAGCCAAACCATCGTCATTTAAAAAATAAATTAAAAAGTTTAAGTTTTATAAGCACAAATGCTCGCCTTGCTCTGTTCTGTGATGCGCGTTCGTGACTCACGTAATACGCAATTACATTGAAAAGGTCACGCGTCGGCGGAAGTACCGAGTCAGTGTTTACGAATGTGAGGAAGGAGGACCATATACACATATTCAAATGTCTATGTGTCAGTTTATCGTTTAAAATGCCCATTTCGTGTGCGTATCCTGGATGTTTTAATGTTACAAAGGCTAAAAGAAAATCTTCGTCAGGACAGATGCGTGACCTTTTCAACGTAATTGCGTATTACGTGACGTCACGAAACGCGCATCACAGAACAGAGCAAGGAGTATACTGCGCACTTCTGGTCAAATTATAGAAAGGCAAGTTTGAAAGTGATTAATTGAATTAACTGAAAGTAGCATATAACGAAGCAATGAGGATGTTACTCACAAGACCAAGATGGTGTAGTGCAAGTGAGATGTTTGTGGTTGTGGAGTGAGGACCTTTCATGCTGTTTTAAGAAACCTAATGTTTAAATTCATGTGCCGGCTTAATGGGTCACAAAATGAAATAATAATGGGCTTAACTAACATACGGCTAAGTACTACACACTACCAATCCCGTATGTGGAAACACTGGTATAATTGTCTCCTGGTAGAACAAATATTTTTTATGTGTAGGTATGTGTGTATGCATGTGCGTTTATGGATATGTATTTATGTATTGTTGTGGGTAAGATTTGGACCTTGAGTCTGTAATAAAAGTTTTGATGATTGATTACTCTGTTTCTGGCACAACTTTCCTTGTTTTTCAACCTCCTGTCGTATTGAGACACTTCGAATCAATTCCCTGCATATAAAAACCAAGTCGTTTTTCTTGTTAAATATCGCAGTTGACTCAGAAAAATGCCACATTAAGGAATTTAAATTGGTTGCAAACGCTATATCTAACACATTAACTTTAAGCTACTAACAAAACTAGTTATAGAAACAAAAATGTGTTTTCACCATTGAATAAAGTTAATGCATTTTCAGGTTAAAGTTAAAGCATTCTCAAGTTAATGTGTCTTGTTTTAAGGATTTAATGGACAAAGAGACAAAAATAATAAACTATATTGATTGTTTGCAGTGTAGCATCGCTACTTTTAGTTACTTAGTCACCAACACTACATGTCACTAATGGTCTGATCACCTTCTGTAGAGTCAAAATAACTATATTATTAGCATATTATCTGACCATCCCTGTGGCTACAGTGGCTACAGAGTTTACATCTCTGTGGAATAGAGATGCGCGCACACACACACACACACACACACACACACACACACACACACACACACACACACACACACACACAGCCTGAGGACAGACTCAGAGAGTACCTGCTCATTAGTGTTCACCATGCTGCTTGTGACACCATTAAAAGTAAACAAAAAACAGGGATTTTTCAATCTAGCCGTGAGCTATAAGAATCAGCATTGTACATTAAGGAAATGAAGGTAAAATGTGTCTGAGGTTAAAGACACCAAAGGCTTCATATCTTTAAAAAGCATGCAACTTTTGTATAATGGTGTTCAGGATCGGGCTTTGTCAGGTGGACGATAAAAAGGGAGAGCGGATATATAAAGTAAGGGAAAGCATGAAGTGAAACCCAACACAAGCATCTCTACAGCCAGCAGGCATCATAAAGAGTATGCAAATCACACCGACTGTCTGCCTCGTTAATATTAAACATGGCTTATTAGACAGAGCAAAAGCCTGACCCCTGGAGCGGCTCACACACCTCCTGAATAATTAATGTGTCTGATTATGTTAATCAGGAGCGTTCCAGGAGAGGAGTGTGTGGGGATTTTCTGGAGGTGTGGGACGACTCGTGCCGTGGGCTTTGCTTTTTATCTCCTGTCAACTCAATCTGCGTTACGCCGCTACACGCTTCATTTTTTTTTTATTTGATCCTAAAGAAAAGGTCCTACTTATTCAAAACACTCATTTGTATTGCCATTTGCAGCAGAATTCTTGTTCTTCTTTACTATAGTTCTTCTAATGCATATATAACAATATACAACAGACAAAGGTTTGGAATAATTAAGTTTTTTAAATGTTTTAAAAGAAGTCTCTTTTGCTCACACAGAAGAAGCTGTACAATTTAGAGGCTTAGTTACAATTTAAAAGAACTGTTTTTCTATTGTTAATCCTGTGATCAAATCTGTATTTTCAGCATCATTACTCCAGTCTTGAGTGTCACATGATCCTTCAGAAATCAGCATAATATGATGATTTACTGTTCTGCTGCTCAATTATTAATAAGGGTTCCTTATGATTATTATTATCATCAATGTTTTTGGTGCATAATATATATATTTTTTGAAAACCGTGAATAGTTTTTTTCAGGATTCTCTGATGAATAATATTCTAAAGAACAGCGTGTTTTTTAAATATAAATATTTTGTAACATTATAATGTCTTTACTGTCACTTTTGATCAATTTAATGCATCCCTGCTGAATAAAAGCCCATCCCTGCGTTTTTTTTGTTTGTTTTTTTGTTTTATATATATATATATATTATACAATTGAATGGTAGTGTATCACAGTTTACACAAAAACTGTTTTCAACATTGATAATAATCAGAAATGTTTATTGAGCTGCAAATCATCATATTAGAATGATCTCTGAAGGATCATGTGACACTGAAGACTGGAGTAATGATGCAGAAAATTCAGTTTTAAAATATATTTAAATAGAAAAAAGTTATTTTAAATTCTAATAATATTACTGTACTTTTGATCAAATGCAGTCTTGGTAAGCACACTCTAAAAGTGCTGGGTTGTTTTAACCAAATTTTGGGTCAAACATGAACAAACCCAAACAATGGGTTAAAAATTTAACCCAGCGGCTGGGTTTGTACAGATTTTACCCAAATTTGGGTTGAAACAACCCAGCATTTATTAGAGTGTAACAGAGTTCTTCCAAAAACATTTTAAAAAGCTTAATTATTCCAAATTGTTTAATAGGCTAAACATAATCGGTAACTGTAAATAAGTGGAACTGTGCTAAAACTGACCTCAGCGAGCCCCTGAAATGTTTAGCTGTGTTGGAGAAGTGCAGGTATTTTTTTACACTGCAGATCTTACTCACATCTACACACAAAGGGCATTTGATTAGCACTTCACACTGACCTCCTCTTGACCCCTCATTTCTACGGGATCTTCCATTCCTGCTGCTTTCCTCTGGGGATGAAGACCAGCAATGAATGACCAACCGATCCCATGGAAGAAGATCCAATCAGTCACCGCTGAACAGAACCGCCCTGTGAAACTCATCAGGGATAAAGATGGCCACGGGGTCTCGTCTTCAGAGAAAAACGGCCCCAGAAATGATACGATCAGCATCTGTCGGTAAGGCTCCGCTCAAGGCCATTTTTTAGCTTCAATATCCTGAAGGAGAAGATGAAGATGATTGCCAAAATAATGACTTTGTGGGGCTGGAAAAAAGATTTATATGATATATGTAGGCTACAGACAAAAGATGAGATTTAGTGAGTGATGAAATTTATTTTTAGCAATTTTTAGGCAAAAACTGTAGCTTACTGTAACGCAGTTAGATGTTGTGGGAAGAAGGAGGGGGGAACTGGCGAACATTGATTCAACACACAATTTAATAATAAAATAAACAAATACAAAACGAAAGAAAAAGACAGCAGCCCCTCACGGACGACTCCTGTCACATATAATAAAACAAAGACAACACAAGTCCAGGCCTGTTCCTCTCGCGATCTCCACTGTCGTCCTCTTCCTCCGTGAGAGATACGAGACCGGTTGCAATTGTTTGCCAGAGAAACAATAAGTGCATCTTTAGTATTTTGTGTTTGAACTTCCGTTTTTGCAGTAGCTCTCTTTATATGGCATCGCTGTCGAAGAGTAGCCTAATTCGCTGTTGAAGTTACTTATTGTAAGTTAACAAAAGTTATATATACTAAATATATTAGTTTCACCATTTAATTTGAATTACTGAAATACATGAAATTTTGTACGATATTTTAATTTTTCGAGTTTAAACGAGCGGCTCATTAATAAATCCGTAAGATCTTCATAGATCTACTATAGACCTTGTTCAGACCAGCGCCATGACAGGTATGAAAGTGAGGCTGTGAGGCATAGACTTACTGTGTTTTCAATGGGATCCGCTGTAAAAAGCTGTATAAAACTCCTAGATCACTTATAATTTTAAACAGATCATATTGTCTGGATTATTTGGTCTACTGGAATTTCTCAGAAACATATTTTTGCATGGTTTCGTCAGCAGAACAATCCACAAACACACTTAATAGCAGTACAACCCACTGAAGAGATGGAGGTCTATCCCTCACAGCCTCGCTTTCATTCCTGTTAAAAATCAAAGATGGCGCTGCTGTGAATAAGGTCTATACCTCACACACAAGTGCAGCGCTGGAAATGGGCGGGGCTACATAACGTCTCTACAGGGAGGAATTCAGCTGGTTTGCCGAAACAAAAAGCATGTGTTTCTGGTGAAGAGGCACCAAGGAAGCCATACAAGGTAAAGGAATAGCTCGCCTTTACTAAAGAGATAGTTCACCCAAAAATGAAAATTCTGTCATAATTTACTGACCCTTTCGTTCCAAACCTGTATGACTTTCGTTCATCTTCGTAAACGGGCAATATAGATGAATATTTTGTAAATAAATTATGTTTTTTTTTGCGCAAATAAAGAATCACGTCGCTTCATAAAACTGAGGTTAAACCACTGGAGTCGCATGGATTACTTTAATCATGTCTTTACCACTTCACTGGGCCTTGAAAGTGGTAGTTGTGTTGCTCTCAATGGAAGGACAAAAAGCTTTCAGATTTCATTAAAAAGATCTATATTTGTGTTCTGAACTTCTGAACATGAACAAAAGTCTGTCTTACATGTTTGGAATGACATGCGGTGAGTAATTAATGACAGAATTAAATTTTTGGGGGGTGATTTAACCCTTTAAAAATACACAAAAAATGTATTCCATATGGATTTGCCTTCACAAACTCAACTAGAACCAAATTAAAATGAAGGCTTTTTATTTTATCACCTGACATTTATAATGTTACAAAAGATTTCCATTTCAAATAAATGTTGTTCTTTTGAACTTTATATTTATCAAAGAATCCGAAATAAAAAATATCATGGTTTCCTTCCACAGAAATATTAAGCGGCACGACTGGTTTCAAAATCCATAATAATAATAATAATAATAAGAATAATGGAGTGTCTTTTTACAGTAAGTGCAAATTTACACTAACTCCGCCCACTGACGTCTGGTTGGGCCCGACAATATTACAGAAGACGCTGGATTGTCAACAGTGGGGGAAAGGCGAGTAGCAAATAATTTTGACAAAAATCGACCCGAGTTCAAATTCACCTTTTGCCGAACTCTCTCTACTCCCTTTTCCCATCACACATCAGATCAGAAAGGCATTTATTTTCAATAAAAATGAAGAAAATATTCAAAAGGTGGAAATAAAGTGTCTAATGTGTGTTTGATAATAAAGTGTTTAGGGTTAGGGGTGTAGGGAGGGCTTTATTGTCCCAATAAGGCAGCATCCATATAATTGTATTAAATATAATAATTTACACTATTATTGCATAGCCTGCCGTTTAACGTACAACAACAACACTGAGGTGCTCGTTTCTGCCATTATTTATAAGTATAAACAGCATCTAACTACTATTTACACTTAGTGCAAAGAAAATAGGCCTACTGGTATTTTCCCTCAGTGCAAATAGCCACTGCCTAAGAAAAGTTTCTTGAGGAGCAAATCAGCATGTGATTTGTGAAGGATCATGTGACCCTAATAAACATGTAAAAAATGGTACTGTTGAATGGTACTGTAGTGGTTTTGTCTGCAGTAAGTGGCAGCTAATTAGTGCAGTATTAGCATTCATGTGTGTTCGGAGACATTTAAAGGCCTTCTAGGGACAAGTCGGTCATAAACACTGATTCATTTCAGCTGGGATGGTGTTCATCGTTTGCTTGTAATTGATTTTTTTTCTATGATGTTATTACTGGCAGACTGTAGCACCTGCGAGTGCTGCTAATGTGCCATCTTCCCTTCAGATGCTACTTCACCAATCACTGTTGCCAGCGTAACCGTTTCATAAAATTTCACGGCTCGCCATCTGCTCTTCCCAGACAGACGGAGGCTCACGCGCTCATCAGCCGCGGAGACGAGCATTAACACGGATGATCTCAACCGCGAGCCGGACAGGTGCTTCCTATCCGTTAAATACCAGCGTCTCTTCATTAGAGCACTTTTGGACTTTTTGGAAGATAAGAAAAAAAAACATCTTCCTTAAAGGCCCCCTGAAATCAAAAAGTTTTTTTTTTTTAGAATAAGCTGTGTGTTCCAAAACAATGACAAAATTAGCAGTTAGGAGATATAAGCATTCAAAACTTACAAACTCTCGCTTCCGCTAAAATTGATCAAGGATTTTTCTGACATCACCGGGGACTTCAGCTTCTCATCAGATCTTCTGTCCAATCAAATGCAGATTTTGCAATCAGACAGACTGTGAACACCAGAAAAGCAGCCGGTCCGGATGGTGTACTCGGAAAAGTACTTTGTGCCTGTGTTGACCAGCAAGTGGGAGTTTTTTTGACTATAGGTTGTTCAACCTCTCACTGTCACAGGCTACCATCCCACAGTGCCTGAAGTCAGCTACCATCGTTCCTGTCCCAAAGTCTCACGCCCCAAAGTGCCCCAACGATTGCAGACCTATTGCCTGAACATCAGTAGTTATGAAATGCTTTGAGAGGCTCATCTTGCACCACGTCAAGGCCTGGCTCAGAGCTAAGAGATCAACGGAAGACGCCATCGACACAGCTCTTCATACAGCACTTAGACACCTGGAGCCGCCAGGGAGCTACGTCAGGATGCTGTTAATAGATTACAGCTCGGCATTTAAAGGAGCAGTATGTAAGATTGTGGCCAAAACTGGTACTGCAATCACTTTCAAATTACTGACTAGAGGTTGCCAGATAGGCTGCAGAATCCGATTACGACACGTTTGTATCTGCAGCTGTGGGAACTAGAGCAGAGCTGGCAACCCGAATGCTGCAACACTACTGACTTCGTGATTGGTCGATCGGTGGAGGGTGGAGCATCAGAACAAAACACAACATGACAACATCAACATCAGTTGAGGGCTGCAACTTCACTTTTTAAATGGCAATATCCTGGCCGGACTACTGTTGTCAGTGATATAAGTATTTGAATTGAACATGATTTCTTAATGTCTAGTGACATATCAGGGAAAATGTATGATTAATTGAAATACATTTCTTACATACAGCTCCTTTAACACCATTATTCCTGATATCCTACTGGACAAGTTGACCAACATCACTCTCCCCCCCTCCACCTGTGCCTGGATCATGAACTTCCTGACTGACCGCCCTCAAACGGTAAAGGTCGGCTCCACCTGCTCCTCCACCCTCACCCTCACACCCTGTGCTGAGCCCTCTCCTGTATTCCCTGTACACGCATGACTGTACATCCATCCACCCCTCCAATACCATCATTAAATTTGCGGATGTGAAAATGTCATCGGCCTCATCAGCGGAGGGGATGAGACTGCATACAGGGACGGGGTTAACAGGTTGGTGCTCTGAACACAACCTGATGCTTAACACCAGCAAAACTAAGGAGATGGTCATAGACTGAATTTTTCTCTTAGAACAAAAAGGTTCAATGAGGTTCTATATAGAATTCTTAACTCAATTTTAAAAAGAACTAATTATGCCAAAAAGTTTCTATATAACGAGAAATTTCTTAAACGATTGCATTACTTTCATTTTAATGGGTTATTTAATTTTTTCTAGTGATACATTATGTTTACAAGCTGCTTAATCTTATTAAGATTACAAATTAATTATAACAAAAATAAAACTAAATCCATAAATTGATCCCATAATGGGATCCCCTGAAAGGTTCTATATAAAGTGCCTGACAGAACCCTTTAAAGTTCTAACCTTTTCTTCTAAGAGTTTAGTTTATTACGTTGGCTTGACAAAACATGCTAGCTATGTGTTAAAACATGCTGACAAAAATGCTAAGACATGCTAGCAAAATGATAATTCATGCTATCAACGAGCTTAAGCATGCCATATCAAGCTAACTCAGGTCAACACCATGCTAATTCATGCTAACAACTTGCTAAGACATAATAGCATCATGATAATTCATGTTAGCAATGTGTTAAAACTAGCTAATTCATGCTAGCAAAGTGTTAAATAATACCCTCAGTGTGGTAAAACATGTTAGCAATGCGCTAAAACATGTTAGTTCACACTGGCATTGTGCTAAAATATGCAAGCAACATGATAATTCATGCTGGAAAAATGTAAAATCATGCAAGCAATGTGATAAAACATGCTAGCAAAATGTTAAAACATGCTAGCTATGTGCCAATTATGACAACATGCTAAAAACATTTTAAATAGTGTTAACAACATGCTAAAAATGCATTAAATCATGCTCAACACAAGGTAGCAACATGCTAATAACATTCCATAGACATAATATACACTAGACGTCACTTTGGGGTTCTAAGCATGCGTCAAAACCGCCGCCATCTTGGAACAGGGGTCTTGTCATAGGAAGAATGTAGGTAACGCTGCTATCTCTGCCTTTACTTCGAATTCATGGATGATGGCGGACTTTTGTGTTGCGTTTGATGTTCACACGAGTTAAATCTGAACTAGGAAGTAGGGGTGGGGGAAAAAATCGATTCTTAGATGCATCGCGATGCGGACGTGGACGATTCTGAATCGATTCACAAATGTCAAAAATCGATTTTCCACAAAAAAAAAAAATATATATATTACTGTAGGTTATATATTTATAATAACGTAATATATTGACGGAACGCAAAAGACGGAAATCTGAAGCGCGGAAGTGCAGTGCCCGGACCGTCTGTGTTGTGCACATAACCGAGACGCGATGGCTGAGCGCGATTATGGAAAGCCAAAAGGGTCAAATTTCGCCACTAAGCAAACGCGTTTCATTCTCAAGACGCCGGTATTTACGGCGTTTTAGACGAAAAGACGCCGCAAAGTACGGCGTTCTGTGGTACAAACGCCGCAAATTACGGCGTTTTCAAAGCAAAATCGCCGTCATTATCGGCGTATTTTATATCCAGCCAATGACGCCGTTTCTGACGCCGCAGGCCATCCATAGTGCGCCGTTATTTGCGGCGCTTCTGTCTGACAAAGACGGCGTAAAAAGCGGCGTTTTGTATAAAATTATAATCAGCCCCACCCTTTTCTTCAAAGTTCAGCCCATCTAATGAAGTAGATGGAAAGACATATGTAGTAGATTGTCGATGTGAATGGCGATCCGGTTCTGGTTTGTTAGGACTAGTGTTTGGACTGTTATCGTGTCACATTTTTAGTTCTTCATTGGGCACGTGTATCCTCCTTTTTCCTTTATCATATGTGGGTATGATTTTAGCCTCTGTTTACATTCATGTCTGTGAAATACATTAGATTGCCCAGCAAACTTACTACCTTCAGTGGGCATTGGTCTGCGTGCACGGGAAGCAGTGTCGTTTTGCTCTTAGTAGGGTTTCGACTCCAAGGTCCGACCGTATTATCTCCGCTTTGTTTCTTTTGTATTGGTCTGTTGGTGTATGTCTTCAATTTCGTAAGACTACAGTAGGCCTACTCGATAGCTGACAACTGACTTGAATCATACAAGACTTTAATATATTTCACATAGCCTATACTTTATTTATTATCACGCTGCCATTGCCTTAAAATAGACATTAATATTGCTAACAGTGAAGAATATATTTTGTACTACCTTGTTCATTCTGATGTGATATAACGATTATATGACGTTTTTTTTGTAACACTAAATTATTAATTTTACGCATTGCTGCCACATAGCTGCCACAATGTCAATCATGTCGTAATAACGAGATCTTATGTCGTTAAAACGACATATTTTCTCGTAGCCTAATAACGAGATCTTATGTTAAAACGACATATTTTCTTGGCCTTATATAAGGACATGTGTCGTACAAAATATGCCTATATCCACATAAAATGTATAGCCAATCACGCCTTTATCACACTTCTACGTTCAAAAAGCTGAAGCAAATAGCAGCCCCCAATCAGAGTTAATCAATGAGGCCCTTTAAAATATATATATTTTATATAGGCCTATAATATATTATATATTATAGGCCTATATAAAATATATATAGGCCTATAATATATTATATATAAGACTTATTTTTGTTAATAGGCTATATCTTCATTACCTAGAAATATAATTAAACAAAAAGTAGCTAAACACATCTAACAGAACATAGCCTAAGTTGTTTATTTTTTACAACATTGCGTTCTTATTTTGTTTAATGAACGAAATGTCAATCTTCGTCTTTATAACAGAATAATACAATACAATACAAAAATCTTCAAGATACAGCATATCTTCACATGTATAACGAATTGTCACCTTTTAAACAGTCCTTTGTGTGGTGGAATAAGCAATGCTATATATAAATATAATGGTAAGTATCTTAATTTAAACTTTATTTTATTATTGTATTAGTTCATTAACTAATTATGCTAACTCAACTAATTTATTTGTAAAGAGCTGGAAATTACTAATTAAATAATGTCAAATATTAAATGTAGGCTATTGATTAGAGTTGCCAGACTAACGTTTTTTCTAGACTAGTAGTCATTCATTTAAGGAATTATGACTAATCGCAGGTTTATATTCAATCCTGGGTGTATATTGGCTATACTCCAATATAGTTCAATATTGGAGTATAGCGCTCAAGCGCATGCAAAACTTGCCGCAAAGCACCGGCAAAAGTAGGCTAATGATAATAAATGTGTCTGAAAAAAATAACGAAGCATTTTAATTGTTTATTAAGTCTTTTCTAAATCAGGCTGCCTGCAAACATATCTCCATACATCTCCGCTGTAATGTAGTCTAGATGCGCCTTTCATACAGGATTACATAATCAGATGGTACAGTACGTAGGCTATTTGCTTTCGATTGGTTTTTTTTCGTTGGTGGACATTTTTTATAAGCTTTGTATAGAAGGCTATTTCTCATGTCTGCGAGGCTTGTCTATACACTGTTTTTCAGTTCATTTTTGAGTTAATTCAATTCACAGAGACCATGAAACCGCGCCCTGTTCGTTTTCTTTTATTTTACAAAAGCACGTTTTCTTGTTGTTGTGAGTTTACACAAATAAAAGTAGTTGCGACTGATGTATTATTCTTAAATGTATGACCAGAAATTAAGGAGTATTTTAAGTTGTTTCCTCTGTTGATAGGAAAATGCGAGTGATGGCACCGGCGCCTCCACGTCATGCAGTGCGCGCTCCACACTCCGCACACACATTGCCTTAAAATAGACATTAATATTGCTAACAGTGAATAATATATTTTGTACTACCTTGTTCATTCTGATGTCATATAACGATTATATGACGTTTTTTTTGTAACACTAAATTAGTCTACGCATTGCTGCCACATACATATTATTTTTCCCCCTCAATCATGTTGTAATAACGAGATCTTATGTCGTTAAAACGACATATTTTCTTGGCCTTATAAGGACATGTCATGTACAAAATATGCCTTTATCCACATACAATTTATAGCCAATCATGTCTTTATCATACTTATACGTTCAACAAGCTGAAGCAATAGCAGCCCACAATTGAAATTTATGTTAAAATATCAAATTCTGTACACACCTTATTAATAAAGCATGTGTAGCCTACAGAATACGAACACTGCGTTTAATTGCACATAGGCTAGCGTTGTCCTCCCATATAGAAAACCCTTATAATAAATGTGACTTAATATGCTATTCAGTGATAATGCTGTACACGCCTTGCTTATTAATAAACCATACTACAGAAAAGCAGATGAGCCCAGAATATGAACGCAGCGCATTTAATTACACGTTAGGCGTTTTCCTCCCATATAAACAATGTATTATAAAGAAAATAAAGGTGGCTCTTAACGTGTCTTTCTATGGGAGGATGGCATTGCGGTGCACATCAAATCCTTTAAATGGTATTCAATGCAAAACAAAAATGAAAAATATAAGTAGCCAATAAAATAAACAAAATTATTGTGGCATTAGCCCTCAAATATTTATTTTAAAGCCTAAACGAATTTATTTAAAGAAAAACACCTGCGTTGTGCGTTTATCTGTATAGGCTAAGTGTTTCAGCCGCCCTTTTCAATGCAAAATGCAACAGAATTTGATTTGTTAAACATGAAAAGGATTTATCCGTCTGGTATGGCCGCTCACCTAGATAAATGTTCGCTATTATTAAGCCCATATCCAAGTGTTTGTGGGAGTGTGGAGCGCGCACTGCATGACGTGGAGGCGCCGGTGCCATCACTCGCATTTTCCTATCAGCAGTGGAAACAACTTAAAATACTCCATCATTTCTGGTCATACATTTAAGAATAATACATCAGTCGCAACTACTTTTATTTGTGTAAACTCACAACAACACGAAAACGTTGTGATTTTGTAAAATAAAAGAAAATGAACAGGGCGCGCTTTCATGGTCTCTGTGAATTGGAGCGCGTCTCAAAAAATGAACTGAAAAACAGTGTATAAGCCTTGCAGACACGAGAAACATAGCCTTCTATACAAAGCTTATAAAAAAAGTCCACCAACGAAAAAAACCCAATCGAAAGCAAATTATATAAGGCCAAGAAAATATGTCGTTTTAACATAAGATCTCGTTATTAGGCTACGAGAAAATATGTCGTTTTAACGACATAAGATCTCGTTATTACGACATGATTGACATTGTGGCAGCTATGTGGCAGCAATGCGTAAAATTAATAATTTAGTGTTACAAAAAAACGTCATATATTCGTTATATCACATCAGAATGAACAAGGTAGTACAAAATATATTCTTCACTGTTAGCAATATTAATGTCTATTTTAAGGCAATGGCAGCGTGATAATAAATAAAGTATAGGCTATGTGAAATATATTAAAGTCTTGTATGATTCAAGTCAGTTGTCAGCTATCGAGTAGGCCTACTGTAGTCTTACGAAATTGAAGACATACACCAACAGACCAATACAAAAGAAACAAAGCGGAGATAATACGGTCGGACCTTGGAGTCGAAACCCTACTAAGAGCAAAACGACACTGCTTCCCGTGCACGCAGACCAATGCCCACTGAAGGTAGTAAGTTTGCTGGGCAATCTAATGTATTTCACAGACATGAATGTAAACAGAGGCTAAAATCATACCCACATATGATAAAGGAAAAAGGAGGATACACGTGCCCAATGAAGAACTAAAAATGTGACACGATAACAGTCCAAACACTAGTCCTAACAAACCAGAACCGGATCGCCATTCACATCGACAATCTACTACATATGTCTTTCCATCTACTTCATTAGATGGGCTGAACTTTGAAGAAAAGGGTGGGGCTGATTATAATTTTATACAAAACGCCGCTTTTTACGCCGTCTTTGTCAGACAGAAGCGCCGCAAATAACGGCGCACTATGGATGGCCTGCGGCGTCAGAAACGGCGTCATTGGCTGGATATAAAATACGCCGATAATGACGGCGATTTTGCTTTGAAAACGCCGTAATTTGCGGCGTTTGTACCACAGAACGCCGTACTTTGCGGCGTCTTTTCGTCTAAAACGCCGTAAATACCGGCGTCTTGAGAATGAAACGCGTTTGCTTAGTGGCGAAATTTGACCCTTTTGGCTTTCCATAATAGAGCGCCCCGGCCGCGCGCGCGCGCACTCTCATGTCTTCAAACCACACGGGCGCTGTCTTGGTCTGTCTCTCTCCCTCGCGCATATCAAAATCAATTAGTAAAAGGTCGGAAGACGGCAGTTTCACGTCGAGCATTTAGAGATTTTTAGAGATTAGAGACTCTAGGCCTACACTCAATGAACAACATCTCAACACTACGATTCGGGAAAATAAAAGCCCGGGCTATTATTTGAAGTTTTACGGTACTACAAGTATGCTAGTTCAGGCACACATTTATTTTCCTGTTGGTTCTTTGCAATGTTAATAAAATATATTGTGTATGTTAATTCTTTATGGGTCATTCCTTTGTACTTTTAAAGCAAAGTATTTATAGACACACACACACACACACACAAAAGATTCATATAATCGATAATCGGTTTAGCATCGAATCGCAGCCCTCTGAATCGTAATCGAATCGAATCGTGAGGTGCCTAGAGATTCCCACCCCTACTAGGAAGAGTGTTAAAAAAAATTTAAACAAAAAAATTTATTCAGGAATCAATGATAAATACATGTCTGACCGTTGGACCGAACCAAAAAAGCAGAGAAAATCGCATTCATGACAATTTTATTTCTGATAGACCTTTGTCTACATTGACGCTGATGCATTAAAGAGGAGACGCTCCCCTGTTCCAAGATGGCGGCTCTATTGACGCATTCGTTCTAATGAACTGCCATAGCCAAGGCGACATCTAGTGTATATATCTATGACAAGATTCTAACAATATTTTAATCATGCTAACAAAATGCTAGCAACATGTTAATCATCCTAGCAATATGCTAAAACATGCTAGTATCATTTTTTACTTTCTCTGAATAAAACCTTCAAACTTCCAGCTTTTCAAAGTTACTTGAAACTTTCAGACCTGGCTTTGTCAAGCCAACATCAAAGTTTGTCATCAAACTTTACTCATCTAGTTTCATTTGTTTATTAACAGTGTCTAAAGGCCTGTACATGCTTCATGGGAGAATTCTGCCATTTTTCCCTTACAAATAAAAATACATTTCCACCAAATCAAAGTGATATTTACATATATCTGCATTAAAAAGAGCAAATTTCCTTGCTCTAATACATTGCTTTTGTTTTTTTGAAGCACAAATGAATTTAGCCTATGAAACAACAGTCGAAGTCTTCTAAGTTTTTAGTCTTCTTTTCTGCATTTCACCTCTGCCCTAACTTGTTTCCTAATCTACCTTTCTAAAAAACCTGCCACATATTAGTATGAATATATTACTCAGTGGCAGATTACTTATTCTGCATTTTTAAGTCGCTTTGGATAAAAGTCTGATAAATGAATAAATGTTTTTTTTTTTTTGTGTACAGCATGTTTAATACAGACACAGACAAAATGTGTTCAAATGCCAGTATCTGATGCAGATAAACAGTAAAAGTTCATCTGTTGGCACTTACAGTTTACAATAATACAATAATAGCGGCTGATCCCACACATCTTTCTTTTAATTATTCTTTGTCTTGTTTTCTTTAACGCTCTTTCTCAGTGTTTCATCTAACAGCCCCAGGTCTGAACCCCCTGTAAGATGAGATAGATGTGCTTGTAATACTCTGGCAGTGCGAGTAAAACAAATGATTATGATTATTATGATGAATGGGGAACGTAGAGAGTAAAAGCCCCTTCTGTTGCTGAACACCGGGACTGTATCTGCACTGATTTACACAGAACACATTATGTTCAATGGGTTTTGGGACCATGGTGCATTAACCCTTTGATTGTCATGTTACAAGCCCTGTTTATCTTAGCAAAGCTATCGTTCCAGCTCTGAGGATTGTTACGAGAAAAACAACACATTTCACAAAAAGCACTGTATTGGAGCTTGATTCGGTTTTCCAAAAGCACGTGATCATGACGTCCGAAGCTTTGTGAGCTGGAGAACCACGTGACTGCTTCAGTATCGAGGCTAAAGATAGCGAATTCCAGTGCGGTTTTCATCACTCTAATGCATTGTGGTTTTTTCAATATTGCAATTTATATATGAAGCACAAATTCATTTTGCCTATGAAATAAGAAGTATTGAGGAATGGTCAGAATACACAGATGAGACTAATTTATTTATTTTAGTGCCAGTACACTGACATGAATTAATCACTTCAGCAATAACTTTTATTTCTTAAATAAAATAATAAAAATATTTTTTAAATTTAATTTAATTTAACCTAATTATTTATTTATGACCTGATTTGCAAAGCTTTGTGTAGCAATCTCTTGTCTAGACTTTAGTATGTCACTGGCTGCTATTTATTTATTTTTTTAAAGTATCCAAAACAGTATGCATTATGCACTGCGTATTTTAAAAAACATCGTTATTACATGGCCTTATTATGTTGAATGTTTAAATCTGCAAAATTCTATTTCTGAGTCATGAAAAATATTTATTTCAGCAAATGTTGTAAATGTCTGTATTTCTATGCATACAGAAATATTTCTAACTTTGCGCAGTATACATACTGCATTTACTTCAAAGTGACCTATACCTTTGGCCAAATTCTAAAGCATTATTTTAAGGTTTCCTTGTTACAGTATAATTATGCATTTAACTGAGTAATAATCAGTATGTTTTTCTTTTGTATGATGCATGAGATGAGGAGAGTCATGTAGAGCTTCTGAATCAGGCTCGAGAAAAGAACTGATACTGAACTTTCCATGCAGAGTACAATAAGACGAGCCTTACCGTCTCTGAACAAACCGGTGTTTCATTAGCATAACACACAGTTTGCATGTGATAATGCATGATCCACGTCTTGCGTGTTCTCCGGTTACATTCTTCACAATATCTTGACCTCGACTCATAATGTATCGCTATACTCTCTTCGGAGTTTCCTGAAGAGAAAAAAGACAAAACATCTGATTTAATGGCATAATAAATGATAAGACCATTGGTTTATAACTAAATAGCAGTCCCAGAAGTCCTTGCATGATTTGGTAGCATTTTCAATGTTTATATTTTTTATTTATCACTATTATTAGTCATGTGATTTGCTATTATTTGTTGTGAGTTGCATGCAATGCTTTATAACCAAAAAAAAAAAAAAAAAACTTCTAATAGTGCTTAAAATGGTATTCAATATATTTTACAGTACTGTATTTTAACAGTACTGTAAAATATATTGAATAACATTTTAAGCACTATTAAGTTGTTGTATTTTTGGTTATAAAGCATGTTTTGTTTTGTTTTTACAGTAAATTTCACAAGATTTGTCTATGAAATCAAGCACATTTTTGTGCTCGTCTTATAACCAGTGACTGACAAAACAATATTTACATATTGTCAGCAAACATGCTAAACACACTCATATTTAATCTCCTTAATTAAGACACTAATCGATGGCTCCCCAAGACACAGAGTATTTAAGCCAATTGCAGTATTAATAACCTCATTAACTGAACGACATAATTGCGTATGAAGAGCCAGTTCAGAGGGGAAGGGTTAATTTTCTCAGAGAACCAGTCATGCATTATTTACGTACGCCGATGAATAATACATCGTAGCGGGGAGAAAAATACATTTCCCCCCACTCAGCAAACCTGCAGAAAGCAAATGATTTTAATATTCATGGCTTGCGTGAAGCTACGGTTGCGGGGAACAAGAAAGACTACTTTTCATCTCCTCCAGCTATAAATTAAAGGTGCACAGAAACAAACTTCATTTATTTTGCTAAACAAATGACTGACCTGGCAACACTTGTGGGTGAAACAAAAGAAACATTAGAGAGATAAATGGCGCCCGTGATAATGGGCTGTAGAGAAGGGTGAGCGTGCCTATTAGACATGTATATTATAATGGCAAAAAATCTCAGGAAAACAGCATTATGAGGAATAAAATCAGGAGAGGGATTTATCATGTGCTTAGATGAGGAAATGATCATAGAAACTCCCAGCAGCCCGTGCCTAAAGCCTGCCACACTACACAATCATTATTTTACAACGGTAGGCATATATGCTGAAACAAATGCAATATTTCTGGAAGACAAGAGTCTGCAGAACAACGGTTAAAGGAACAGTTCAGACAAAAATGAGAATTCTGTCATCATTTGCTTGTTCATCCGCATGTCAATCCAAACCCGCATGACTGTCGTTCTTTTGCAGAGCACAAAAAGATTTTTAGCACGTTAAAGTATATTTCTACACTCTAAAAACCGTTGGGTTGAAAAAATAACTTTTTATTTATTATTACAATACAATTTGAGTTGTTTTGTAACCCACTACTGGGTCAAATGCAGACAAACCCAACATGTATTCTTTTGGCCAAGCATGTTGTTTATTTAACCCAGAATAATGGTTTGATTTATGCTAGCTTTTTTTCAGGAATACTAACTTATTTTTACCTCATAAATGGGTTAACATTTCCAGATAAATACACTACACAACCACTGTGTTTACATGATAGGTCCTTTGTGTAGTTCTAAATACAGCATAGTTTACAGTTTTTATACATGCATACTAAAATATTTTTTATTTAAAAAAAGGGTAACACTTTATTTTACAGTGTCCTTGTCGCACGTTACATGATGTTACTGTAGCAATTACTAAATTATGCATAATTACATGCAACTAACCCTAAACCAAACCCTAAAACTAACCCTATAATGGTTATTACATGTTGCTACACTGTAACAAGTACACCTTAAAATAAAGGGTAACCACTAAATGTATAAAAATAGTTTATGGCAAGCCATTTTCTTTGAAATTTAAAGACAGACAGAAAGTCATATGAGTTTGAAACATTAACGGGATGAGAAATTAAGAATTTTATTTTTAACAGTTGTTTTGAACACTCTTAGAAGAAAAGGTTCTATATAGAACCTTAACAGGTTCTATCAGCGCTACGTATTTGGAACCTTTAAAAGGTTCTAAACAGAACCCTTTTTAAGGGTTCAATAAAAATAACCCTTTAGGGTTCTTTGTAACCAGGAAAAAGGTTCTATATGGAACTTTTAGGGGTTCATTCATTATCATTTGTTTTGTCCTTTCCGGATTAAATATTTCAAATTATTGACAAACATCAAGACCCTAAAATGTATGAATGCATGTGAATGATCACAAAATTCAAGATATGGGGGTTCGAAAATTGATATTTCAATATTACATGAAGAGTGCCATTTCAGTTTTTCTCCTCCAAAAATCAGCATGATTAAAATGTGATATTAAGTTACTACAACAGTTTAATAAACAATAATTTTTAATTACAACTACAAAATGTTGCAGAATAATGTAATATATGAATGAATATTAGCCTATAAAGAACCTTTGTGCCAAAAGGGTTCTTTCTTGTCATTATAGAACCTTTTTAGCATAAAAGGTTCTTTGGAGATGAGTAAAGAACCCTATGCTTCATATATAGAACCCCAATGAACCCTTTTTTCTAAGAGTGAAGGTTTTCAAAACTGTATTCTCCAAAATTGTATTTATAAAATCTTTAGCTATTACTTTAAATCTCTCTCCTTTTTTCCTTTAGGAAATGTAGGCCTGTGCCCCAAAACACTGTCTCTTTAAATGAGCTAAAAGCACAAAATATGATTTTTTGTGAGTTTGTTTTGTGTATTGGTGGAAAGTCCTCCTCAGCATTAATTACTGCATATGACAAGCAACTTGACAGGCGTGTAGAGCTCATTATCCGAGCTCACTGGAAACTTTGCAATTTACAAGTGAGGCAGACCAACCATGGGCCAAATTAATCTTTGCTCTCTCTCTCCTTCCAGTGAAAAAAACCAACACAAAAAACACACACACAAAAAATAAAAAACACTTTTCTAATATTCTCATTAATAGGCTTGCGCTCTACCTCATTATGTGTCAAACATTAACCAAGGATCAGAGGGTTAACAAAGAGTGCTGGAATCCACGAGGAGCATGTTCATATACGCCTGCCTTTCTGCTTTATATGAGGATGTTCTCAACGAGGGCTTTTAATCATCATGCTTCTCCTGAAAGAGGATCATTACGAGCCGCTGTGTTTCATCTCAAGGAGAGAATGAGTTGTGAAAACATTTGGTTGTGTGAAACTGTTGAGCCTCGGGATAAAAAAAAAAAAAAAAAATTAAGCTTGCTTTGATTTAAGTGCTTGTTTTATATTCCATTAGCATAAAGTGTATGTGTAAATTAATCTGTGAACTTAAATATTCGGTATTAAAATCACAAAAAAATACTTTTTATAACGCCTCACAATGAAAACAGTTGATACAGTAAGTTTAAATCAATAGATTTTAATCTAAGGCATAAAAGCATCAACATCACTCATATTTGGGCTTAGAGATCCAAACGAACCACTTAACCTTATAAGAATTAAACATTGGCACATATTTTTTGTCCCGGGACAGATATGAGGATGACGTGTTGAGGTGTGCTATTGCTTTTCTAAATAATACAATTTTATATACCTGAAAAATCCCATATGGACCAGAATTTCTTTTTTTTTTTTTTTGACCAGAACACCCAAACGAAGATTAGCCAGCTAAAATCACCAGAAACACCCATGTGATTAAAAACTGTAAACTGGGATAACAGGTTATGCAGTGATCCCGATGGTCGCTTATTGGCTTAAAAAAAAAAAAAAAAAGTCCTACCACAAGTCAATGGGATTTTTTTTGTTTGTTATACTGTCCATCAGGGAAAATAATATCCAAACACTAAAGTAATAGCACAACTCTTTTTACATGATTAATCCATAAATGCACTAACGACTGATTAATCCATGTTCAGTCATATGAATAATTATGGTTGGAATTTTATGGCTTTGCTCAATACATGTAGATCTAGTAACTAAATCAGTTCATGGATTTAACCAGCACTTGATTTCTCACATATAGCCTTTATAAATCCGCTTGAACAATTTACTTGTGCATTTGATGGAATGAAGGAAAAAGGGCAGATCAATTCTCATTTTCGAGGAAGTTTCCATATAAAACCTCTGCAAACGATTGGAAATGAAGCTGTGGTAATCAGCATAACGAAAAGACTTTTGTGAAGCGTACTAATCCTCTGGTTTTGAGCGCACATGTCCTCCACACTGCATTAGCACGCTGTCCGAATGCAAGAGACACCAGCTAATGTAGGTCAGGGTTACAGTGGAATAACTTACACACATTTTGACACTAAGTCTGGATTTTGTCATAGTTTGAGAGAGATAAAATGTGATGCACACTGAACAGGGCTAACTAGATAGGCCTAACTAAAACTAAAACCATACTTCTTTTTCCATTTCTTTAGTGTGTAATGTTGCTGTTTGAGTATGAAAAAGCTCTGCAAAGTTACAAAGCACAAAGTCCCTCCAGCGGGAGTTATTCTCATATCAGTGTCACTGAACTCCTGAAACGCCTCCATTGTAGTCTTGAGTTTTCTTCAGGGAACAAACACGTCACAATATTCCTCATTTTAATAATTCATACGCAGAATAAAGGGGCGGGGCCTGGTTGAGTTAGTTAGTAGTGTGTTGAAACTTGTGGGCGTAAAATCCGAAATTGCATACTTCCCTACTATATAGAAGGTGAAAAACAGTATGTGTCAAAAGTATGTCTGAATTCACAGTACTCATAAAAGAGTAGACAAAAGTACCCGGATGACCCACTACTTCCGGTGAGATTCTGAAGTGTGCGTACGATGGACACTTTATTATCCCATGAGGCCATAGGAGAGGATTTATGAATGACAGTGAAGCGACGTAACTATCACAAGTAGGTCACATGACCATTACAATGTGGTACATCCAGATTACATTCATATAGAACCTACTTTTTTATATATATTACTTATTTAAAATGTGATTTCGGATGCAGCTGTGGTTATGTTAAATGGGTCATGAACTGGCTTTTTAAAAAAATTTATATTGTTGTCTGAGGTCAACTTATGACGTTTGCTTGGTTTTTACATTCAAAAACATCAAAATGAATAAGTAATAGGCTATTTTCTACCATCTTCTGCGGGGTGGTGTTTTATCCTCTTTGTCGTCATAGTTTCCCACTTTGAAAAAGTTTGAGTCGTTTGCTGAGCCTGGTGTCAATAAAAGCTTTTATTGGACTAACAAGGACGTTTTCAGTTCTGAAACTTACAGGATATTCTTATAATATGATGACCTCTTAGATGTCAAAAGCTCAAGGAAAATTTGATTTCTCAGTTCATCACCCCTTTAAGGGGAGGGACATTTCCCAAACACGTTCAAAGTGGTTGACCAATCACAACACACTGGTCCAGCCGACCAATCAGAGCACATGGAAGGAGGGGCTTCATATAGACAGGAACTAAACAGAGTGTTACTGACAGACTGGGAAGAGAGGAGCTGCAACAGTGGAGAATATGGGGAAAATAATGAACATTTAAGCATTAAAACATGTTCTATAGAGCCCAAAACAACTAAAACTAAACTAAAAGAAACTATTCTGAAATAAAAATATATACACATTTATATAAAAAAATACTACTAATAATGACAACAACAAACTGACATAAACTGAAAACTTAATATAATTCAATACTCTTAATAATACTCAACATATTTCAATAGTAATTAGAACCACATTTCTACATCTTTTAAAGAAATTGGGTTGTTGTTGTTAATGCAGAAATCACGTTTACTGACACAAAGCGTAAAATCAGTAAAAAAAATAACAGTGATACTGTATGATTATAATTTAAAATAGCTTAATCTATAAGCTTTGAAAGCTAAAAAGTTCCTTGAACAAGCGTCCTCATAAAATAGTGTTATTAAGGTTCATTTCCACAAAAATGGTGCAGATCATATTTTCCCCTGTAACCTGACAGGCTCTGGATGACGTTTTGAAATGCACTGGCCCACACAATATCTAATGCATATGAATTTGCGCTCGGGGGTGAGCAGGGTTGGCACAGACCGAGAATGGTCCTGATAAAAGGTCAAGCACTTCAAACCATTTATATGCTTGTTGACAGACAGACAGACCATCCAAACTCATACACATGATCAGCTGGACAAAACTGCTTGGCACTCGGGAAAAAAAGGATTCAGCCTGCGGCCTGGAGATCCCATAATCCTCATCACAATCAGCCTACAGGTATATTCAGACAGATTGCTAAAGATCAATATCTTTATGGAAGAATGAAAGGGATTTTACTAGTGTGCTCTATATAGTGCCAGTGAAGTGTGAGGCAGTATTTGGTTCGACAGCCATAGCCCAACCCTCCCGTTCCTCACAGATTATCATTTATTTTCAGTTTGGACTGTCATTTTGTCTGGTTGATGGCTCATCGTGCTCAGTCTCAGGTGCAGGTTGTTGAAATAGCACTCGCAATTGAATGTGTGATGTCAGATTGTATCACTCCGTGACTAATAGTCACATTTAAATGGTGGTGGTACATTCAGAGGTGGTGCATGACAAATGTTAATATTTCTGTATAAAACATCCATTGCATGCAAATGTTTACATATCACAATATGTTTCCATTACATTTTGTCTTTTTTATTTGCAGTATATGGCATTAAGCAACATAAAAGTGTATGCCTGTGCATTCAGAATATTTTCTTATTGAAAGATGAGCTGCGGTGAACATCCACAACTAGCTAGACTACTCTCCTTATCTGTCTCTCTTTCTTGATTGTAAAGACTGTATAAGGATAGATAACTGTATATAGCCTATGTATAGTACTTACACAACAGTGCACTAGCATTACTTGTCATAAGTAATTTGTTGACCTTTTCATAAATGCTTGCATGAAAAAGTCAAATGTGGGTGAATGAAGCTGTACAATACCTTCTCAGCCTCCGGCAAAACAACAGATCGGCCTCAGAGACAGAGCCGTGCTCACTTGTGGAGAATAAGAGTGTGTATCTACAGTGAATATATAGTATACCGGGATGTTTTGCGGATTTCCAAATAGTACATTTGTGAAGACTTTAAAATCTACATGAGCAAGAAAAATGTATTGCCTGTTCTTGCTGAAATATACTAAATATATAGTTAGTTACTAAATATATATACTAAATATATAGTTACTAAAATATGTTCAACACACACACTTATATATATAAAATTATATATACATAATTTTTTTATTTATATATATACATATACATATATATATATATATATATATATATATAGAGAGAGAGAGAGAGAGAGAGAGAGAGAGAGAGAGAGAGAGTGTGTAAATAATATATATAAAAAAAAATGGCAAACAAAAGTCACCAAACACATTTAAAAAACACATATACATTAGCAAATACATTGGCCTAATATATTCTCACATTATGTATTTTAGGATCAAAATTGTTGTCACATTGTATGCCTGCTTGGCCATTGATATCTCTGCTTTTTTAGGGAGTGGACAATAAGACAAACCTTTACTGTCATCCACAAAAAGAAGCCGAATCAGAGTTCAGTCGACACTGGCAATGGGATGCAGTGACCTCTGACCTCTCTGAGCCGGCACTGGAGGTGTGATTGATAACCCCATTACAGAGAGAGAGAAACATCTCAAAGTGTGCTTCGCTTCACCATGATGCAAGCAAACAATACTGCAACATACAAGTACAGTCCAAATAACTTAAATGTTATATATACCACAGCCAAGTCATTATTCGCTGAAAATATTCGCCTCCGCCAAAATCCTTCTCCATTCAGCTAATGCAGCGGTTCCCAAACTTTTTTTCCTGCGCACCCCCTTCTATGTCCCAACCGGTTTGGCGCACCCCCACTCCCCACTTAAAAAAAAAAACGCAACAAAGCTTTGTTTTATCGCCATATAAAGACTCATGTTTAATTATGCGCAAATAACCAGAACACGCATGACAATAACAACATCAACAAAGTTTCAATATAATGCAACAAAGCTACGCACAAGCTTCCACTTTTAGTGACAGACAGGCTCAGTAACAGAAAGCACGGTTATTTTCAGCCGCGTAAAAGAAACATTGCAGCAAGGCTAGGCCTATTAAATGACCGTGGAGCTAGCATCATCATCATCATAACACAACGGTTATGGAAATTAGAACGACAGGAATAAAATTGCAATGAAGTTACAAACGATCCACAACATTAAAGAGAATAGCAGTGGTAACGAGCCAACACCGGGCGCTTATGCAGGATACAGCACGTGATGAAGCAATATCCACGAGTAGGCTACCATGAATAGGACAGGATAGGATCATAGAGACACAGCATAAGAGATGACTGACAAAATCAGGAGTAGCCTACGCGCACAAAAAAAAAAAAAAACACCACTGGCGAATGCGCACCATAACACATGAAAACACACGGTCGCTTCAGGTCCTTCACTCGATCTCCCCCTCCTGTGCTATCTTTTTAAAGAAGCTTCCTATTTTTGGCAATTTAGTCAATCATTTCTCGAATTCCTCTTTTCATTGTCGCTTTTGAAAGCCACTATTGTGTAATTTGACGATGACTCCATAGCGATATTTTCTGTCTCAAGTTCAACGTTTTTACTGTTTTGCACGCAAAAGCATGTTCACTTACCGACCCGGGAATTTCCTAGTCCCAATTCGAAACAAATTACACCAAAATCCATCATTGTTCGTTTCACACATGTATTGAATGATCAGTAAAATATGTTGGTGTCATTATTTATTAAACGAGTTGGCACGCATATAGCCTAGCGGCTGCAATGCATATAAGAAGAGCAGTGCGTAGAAGAAGACAGCAGCTGTCGTCTTCTACGTTTCTATCAAATACGAATCAATTATATATATTTTTTATTTAAAATAAAAGCGATTACAAAGGAAACGTTTACTGTTCATGTTTTTTTATTTTATTGTATGGAAAAATCCCACTTAAAAAAAACAGACCGCCATTACATTTTTCCTCTCGCGCACCCCCTGGTGGCAGCTCGCGTACCCCTGGGGGTGCGCGCACCACACTTTGGGAATCCCTGAGCTAATGTATGTGTATGTATGTATGTGGCTTCTAAAAAGAAAGAGTAAATAATGACAATTTTCATTTTTTGGGTGGATCCCTATTAGTTTAAAGGCTTTCAAAAACTAACCAAAGAAATATACTTTTAACACTTGAAAATGAGGAAAGGGATTATGTAGATTCTAGAAGGATATAGACTGGAGAATAACTCCCTTTGAGGGACTTTGTGCTTTAGTAGTTTAGCAAACACACGCGCAGTTGACCAATCAGAACGTACTGGTCCAGGTGACCAATCAGAACACACTGGACCAGGTGACCAATCAGAACACACTGGTCCAGGTGACCAATCAGAACACAATGAGCTTTATAGAAGGAGGGGCTTCATAGAGACAGGAACTAAACAGAGTGTTACTGACAGACTGGGAAGAGAGGAGCTGCAACATTGACAAATATGGGGAAAATATATAGTATTTTAATATGTTGTGTTTTTTTAACATTCAAGCATGAAAACCTGTTCTAGTAGAGCCCAAAAACATCAAGACTTTGAAAAAGGAAATAGGTCCCCTTTAATTTACAGAATGCTTAGGGACAATCACCCAAGATTGGGGCAAAATGCCCTGCACAAGTACATAAAGCTAATAACTCAGTCCTTGCAGAACTGAGCTTGACCCGCTACACCACTGGCTGCTGACTAACACTCTTATAGATTACACAAAAATAGTGGTTTTATGTAAATCAAATGCATTTTGAGAGTTAGGTAGCAGTGGACTTAGCATTTTGAAAAGAAAAAGAGTGAATTTTATCCAATAAATCCAAGGAAAGTGATATAGTGATTCATCCAATGTATGGAAAATATAGTACATATATTTTACATACAGAGACATAAATAAAATATAAAAACAATAATGCAACTTAGGAAAGAGTGAAGCATTTAAAACAAGCATTAAAGAAAAAGATGCTGTTGGAACTGAAGCGCAGTACTGTGTCATAAACATAAGAAAACAACAAGTGCACCTACACAACCTACACACCAACTGGACAGTGAAAACACTACACACACACACCACAGCTTCTGTGCCAAGCTGATATGACTCGTCTTTACAAATGCTGTTTTTCAATATTCAGCTGAAAAAAGACAAACATTATACAGCAGGAGATATACACTATACTGTTCAAACGTTTGGAGTCAGTAAGATTTTATTTATTTATTTATTTAATAAAACTTTTATTCAGCAAGGATGCATTAAAGACTTTTAAAACATTCTATTTCAAATAAATGCTGTTCTCTTGAACAAATAATCTTGAAAATAATGGATCATAGTGGTTTTCATAAAAATATACTATTTTTAACATCGATAATAATCACTTTTTCTTGAGCAGCAAATCAGCAAATTAAAAAGATTTCTGAGGGATCAGGTGAAATTTAGCTTTACATCACAGGCATAAATTACATTTTAAACTATATTCAAATAGACAATAGTTATTTTAAATTGTAATAATACTTCACAATATTACTTTTTAATGTATTTTTGATCAAATAAATGCAGCCTTGGTGAGCAGAAGAGACTCTTACCAACCCCATACTTTTAAACGGTATATCACAATAACATATTTCAGGCTAAACAAATGTAGAAATATGTGCATAATAGAATTATTAGTGGTGTTTGCAAAATGCAAGCATCACTACTCATACTTAAAGTTAATGATTTGAACAAACTCATAAGCCTAAGTATTAAACTTTGGCTTATAACCCATTTACTGTAAATTAAAGAAAGGAAGTCATTTGTAGAAACCAGAATGCCAACGAACCCTAGTAACTGAATAACATATGCTAAAAAACACTCAGAACACCTTATCAACTGCATATACGTACATATTTTATTATCCTCTACTTTATTTACTAATCACCCTTTTCTTCAAACAAGGCAAGAAAATACAGACAAGCAGCGACAGCGAATAGCCACTGTCAATATGGCTGTCATTACACATTTTGGATGTTTCTCTTTTCTGACACACACAGCTGAATCCACAGACACATGAGTTGATGTTGAACACACATCTCACACAGCTGTAGCAATGCCACCCTCCTGTGGTCATACAACAGGACCACAAGAGGAAATCAGAGCACAGTCTTAGCTAAAGATGAGATTTAAGGTCAAGTTGAGTTTAAACCGTCTTTAATTCAATCCTTTCATATCTTCATAAGTAGCTAAGAACTCGGACCGAAACCTAGAAATGTGGCATGCAACCAAAGCACTAAGTAGAGCAGCAAGTTTTTTACTCACCCTCAGGTTCTTCCAAACCTGTATGCAGTTACATTGTTCTGTGGAACACAAATGATGAAATTTTTTTATATATTTTTTTAAAGAATTGTTTTATACAATAACAGTTCATAGTGATGAGACCATTTCTCATTATTCAACCAACAACCGCTGAAGTGTTAACTAAACTAAACTAAAAATATTTAAAATAGTTTTTGGTTATTATTTATATATATGTATATATATATATATATAAAATAAAATAAAATATTAGATGAAAAACGTACCCTTAAATGAAAATTAGATTTTTTTTTCTATGAAATTTAGAATTTTTTGAATGACATTTTTGATGCAATTTTTGCTCTACAAGCTGCATATTTTGTCCCCTAACCCTAAACCTACCATCAAAGAAAACTTTCTGCATTTTACATTAAAAAACAACAACAAAACATCACTTAGTATGATTTATAAGCTGTTTTTCTCATGGGGACCAAAAATGTCCCTACAAGAACAAGGATTTCGGATATTGCCATCTTTGTGGGGACATTTTGTCTCCATAACGTTGGGTTTACTTTAATGCTCATAATGAGCTTTAATGCCCCGTAAACATCCTTTCTAAAGAAAGTATAGGCTAACTTACAGGAAAGACCCTGATCATTTGAATTTATAACTTTGATTTCTGGAAATCATATATCCATCAATCTAACACCAGCCATCGTGACACACATCTGACATGTGACTTAATACAATCATTTATAATTTGGGGGAGCCCTCCACTCTCACTAACTGATGGCATTGCTAATGTAATTAAAGTGAGATTATCATGTCTGCATGGCACTCCAGATGGCACCGTTTAAAACGGTTGCAGATCAGTGGGCATTGCTGACAGGACATTTATACATTCAGATAACAAATATGAGCTGGATGCATAGCATACTCACATACTCAGCCTTCACATAAAATACAGGATCACACATTTGGCATGCATGCATGCAAATTATACATCTACAATCCTCAAATATTAATGAAATTGATTAAAACCCCCAGTTTGAGATTAAAAATGAAATGGTGCAGAGACTCGCAATCTACACATGCTAGTAAAGCGTTGGTCTCTGTTTACCTGAATCCTTCTTGAGACAGATCTGTGGGCTTCATTACACCGATCTCATTAGTTCTGATCTGGGGCATCAAGAGCTTTCAGTGTTTGTCCAATACTGTGAAAAAAACACTCAGTCAATGAGATTTTATCTGACAACCATGACAATCACAATCACACTCAAACACACCTGGATATTTCATCACAGTGTTTTAATCTGTGCAATCTGATGAAGAGCAAAAAAATTACTTATTGAACATAAGCAATATTTACAGAGGTTAACCAGTTTTACCATTGTGCATATACAGCATAATTGAAATATTATCTGAAAACTTTAATCCTCAAGATCTGATATGAAAGCTGTTTTGGTTACAGCAATACTGCAGTATTAATCAAAATATGTAACTTTTGGGCCTTTTCTCATATAAAACCATCAACATATTCAATAGCACAATCACAATTTACTAACATTTACAGCCATTAGTTAAAAAAAGCTTTTAAACATGGTTCCAAAATAATTCCACAGCTTTATGGACCTGTATTCTTTGAAGTTCATTTTGATGAACATGTAGGCCTAATATGGTAATTATTAAGTACAGGGGTCTCAGTCTCCCCAATATGATCATCCTGGTGTAAGGGACCCCCATTCTAAAATTTAAAAGGTAGATATTTATACTGTGAGAAATTACTTGTGTGGAAAATATTATGTGGAAAATATTAGATGTAGCCTATAATTTATTTATGTAATGTATTTATCGTCGTTGGCATCCCTCTCCGTCTACAGAAGACGACGGTATAGCTTCCAAAAGTTTTTTTTGGGGTTTTTTTTTTGTGTGATTTTCTATCTGCACCTTCACAAGTGGCTAGAGCCCGACTGGCAATTTCTGCTGCATTTTCTGCAGGTGAAAGATGATGCCTGCTGAGGCTGCAGTTGCTTTTCCTTCCTTATTAGGCCTATTTATTTGATTTATTTAAATCTAATTGTATTTTTTATTTTATATCTACTTTAACTTTTTTATGTCTAGTTTTTAAATGTTTTATACTGTTGTAAACTTTTCCACAAATACCTCCTATTGTGGTAGGCTACTGCATAGTACTCTGTTGCAGCGGCCCATGGACCCCAATTTAAAAAAAAAACCTGCCCTGCCATATGTATGAACTTATAAAGTACCATAATATTAATAATCTGATACCATCACTGTACCATAATATCACATTACTTTAACTAAGGACTGATAACACTGAATTATTAAAAGAAACAACTTATTAATGAATCAACAACACGTAGCCTCATTATCTTCAAATCTCGAGATTAAATATAGTTTTGCATTACAGCAATAGTATTTTTTTTTTAATGTTTTTGTGTGTAATTGTTGGGTATTTAGAATATAAAACAGATTTTAAAAGGCAAAGACTTCATAACAACTGCAACAGAACACACACACTCACACTCCTACCTCCCACCCTCTTCTCTCTCAGTTTCAGTGACTGGTTAGAATAGAAATGGCAGCTTCTGAGGATCCCTAAACGACTCTGGCAAATTAAGGAGAAATGCATCCTTAGAAATGGATTAACTGATTAACGGGAAAGTCAACAGTCCAGTCGTGAGCTGTAACGACAGACAGAAGAGGAACCAGTGGCGTATATCTTTTCAAACAGCAGCGTCTGTCTGTCTATCTGTGTGAAGTATATTGGGGTAAGAGAGACGTCGATTAGCATTAGCACTGTTAGCTCCGCTTCTGCTTTCGCCCGCCCGAGCTTTCGTGCTCTTCCCGCCGCATTCTCTCCCACTCTGCCCCGCTCTGCTCTTACGCGCTGCCGAGGCTCCTGCGGCCGCTGCTACGCCTGCTGCAACCGCTGTGGGCTGCGGGTCATGAAAAGCTGCTTTTGTCCGAAAAGGAAGGACGCAGTGCATTTTACAGTTAAGTCAATGTGGAGATTAATGGTCATATTGCTATTTGCACAAATATTGAAAAAAATAAGGAATATTGAGGAAATTAAATTGGGATAGCTTGTTAGCTCGGCTAGGCTAAGTATAGAATCTCTCTAAGGAGTCTCCTAGCAACCTGACAGCTAATGCTAATGGCTAAAATTGGGCTTCAGCCAAATGATAAAACTGACTATTATTTATTCATATTATGGACTCAATATATTATAGTAGAATAACACCTAGATAAGTGTTTGAAATGTTTTAAAGAGTTGTGCGTTGTTTAGCAGGATAGTAAATAATATTGAGTAGTAATGTTACTGTAAACAATAATGATTAATTACATGTTTGCTTTTGTATCTTACATCTTCATTTAAACAAAACAGAGATGTTTCATGGTTATGAGGGAATAGAAATGGATAAGGTGCTATATATGCATGCATTTTTGTAGAGCATGGCTTGTCTATTGGACAATATTTAATCTGCTTGGTAATCAAATTACATCAAATTACACGAGTGTCATATTGTAATTTAAGAGTGTCTTTTAATTCTGTGTTCATGATTCAGATCAGGGTTTCTGAGGGTCTTAAAAAAGTCTTAATTCGCCCTTACACAAATTAAAACTTAAAGAGACCTAAAAACAAACTGTCCTGTTTTCCAATGAATAGCCTAAACATCTTTAAATTAGGATACATTTACTTGAGATTCAAATGTAAAATGAAGCCTAGAAAAAGTAACAAAATTAAGTGAGTGTTTATGCTTAAACTTTTTTTGTAAAATTAATTAAATAGTAATAGATATTTGTTGTACAGTAAGTTGTATTTCCAAACTTTTAAGTGTTGCTAATACTCCTTAGACATTTAAATTTCGATAGCATATTGATGTAATGTATTCTTTTCAATTTATTCCCTAAAATGTTCTTTACTTGGTTTTTAAAAGGTCTTAAATGTACCTTCATAGAACCTACAGAAACCCTGCAGATGTCTGACCTGTTATAGTGTCTGTTGTTATTAAATTTACAGAAAGCAAGTGACTGTGTAAACACTGTAAAGACTTATGATTGGCTCTTTGAAAATGTTGAAATTGAATTTTCAGATCAGATTATCACCAAGATGCCTAATGAATTTGATAAGGCAAGTATGACATACCAAAAATACTCCAGCATGGGTTAGAATAATCAGCATGTTGTTACGACCAGAGTCTCTCTACTGAATGCTGCTCTTGTTTGTGAGATTTGGAGCCGTAATGTATGATTCATTTATAGACCAAGAGCTGCTTCGTATTTGTGCGATAAATGTTGATCTTGTATGTATTTTCTATGATGCTCTGTCCTGGATTCAGTCCAAATTTGTGCCACTGGTGTCGACATTTCATTTTGATTAGCACCAGATCTCTGTTAATGTTAAGTCTCGATATGGTTAAAAATTGTTTTGTATAGCTGTTATCATAAACTTTATGGGTTCTTCCATGTAGTTTTCACTTTCTTTTGGATTATCATATCCCTGAGCATCCATCCATGCATGCATGCATCCACCCATTCATCCATTTATCCATAACTGAAGTGGATGTGGCTGCTAGAACCTTTGCTCATGGATTTGATTAGTTTCCCATGATGATGTTTGCTTTATCCACCTGTTCAAACAAGCATGCTTTCTTAGAGAGGTGATATAAACTTGAACAAGCATTGAAACCAACACATGCAGGGCTGAACAAAAAGGATTTGTTTTCCTACTGGCATAGCTGGGATAGTAGATCTGATTTTGATTTGCCCTGTACATTTTTTTTCAGTGTGTTTATCAACATTTTTAGCATTTAGTCGAGTTACATTTATGCATTTAGCACGCAGACACTTTTACAAAAGAGGAACTAAAGCAATTAATCAAAGAGCTAACAATATCTGTAATATACAGTGCTAGGTTTATTTGACAACTGTATTAGCAATAACTCAAGCAAACTAACCATGTGCAAACTGAATTGACAGGATAAATGCAGCAGTGGCTTCGGTCAGCTGGCCCAAGCTTCTCTCAATCTGGCTCTGGGCCGTCCTTATTGTTGAGCCCTGCGATATCTCCCAGACTCCTCGGTTGGCAGTGTGTTGACAGTGCCAGGATCTGTGCCATCTGAGGCTTCTCTGTCCTCCTGGCAGATGAGTGATATGAAAGCAGATCTGCCCCTAATGTTCGAGAGGCATCGCAGAGCCTTTCCTGCATGTTTCAGGAAGGATGCATCTGTTCTTTATGATAAATGCTTTTGGTGTGCATTTGTTTATGAAGATTCATCATATATTATAGGCTGCTGGTTAGACATAGCCGGTCCAAAAGACAAGCATGAATTGTGATTTATCCAATAGGAATTTATTGATGATTACGTTCCTTTTTTTGGGGGGTAGAGATAGGAAAGCATTTTGCTAATACCAGTGTTCTTCTGCCAACATTTGATTGTTTAATAAGACTATTCTAAGACCATGTTTATTCAAGAATATGTCCTTCTTAGCTACATACGTTTACATGCATCTTCATCTATCTTAGTCCAGTCTGACCGCAGATTCCAAAAGTACTGTTTATATGATCCCTAACCTTTCCAATCCAATTCAAATACTCATTAGCTATGTTTAAATGCACTCATTTAAATCTATTGAAATGAATCCAGTCCAACATCAGATTCTGAAAGTACTGTTTATATGATCCCTAAATGTTGTAATCCCATTTACATAAGAGCTGCACGATTAATTAAAATCAAATCACAATTGTGATTTGACGTTGAGCGATTATTAAATAGCAAAGGTTACCTTCCCCGCCCATTTTTCAATTGAATAAATATATGCACAGTTACTGTGATAGTGAAGAGTGATCTGTAGTAAATACTGCTCCATCTCTGAAAAGCATCTCGCTTATAACGTTCATTTGAAAAAGCAACATGTGACAAACATCTTCCCAAACTTGTAATGCGAATAAGCGTTCATAAATCTGTGACAAAAGACTTTTAATAACCTGTTTTTACTCATTTTATATCGTCAACCGAGTTCTTTTTGTGATCTGATGTGAATTATTTTCACAAAATGAGGCAGACAATATATTATTTTATATACAGTGCTTCTCACTAAAGTATCACAAAAGGAACTCGATTGACGATATGAAGTTAGTAAAAAAAAGTTATTAAATGTCTTTTGTTGGACACAGATTAGCTGTGTCCATTAGCATTGCATTATAAATAAACTTTATTATTATGAAAATACCAGAGAAGGAAAATATGCAAATCTCAAATAGCTACACCATATATTGTCTCAGTCGTGTGTTTATTGTCTTTATGTTAAATCAGTCAAATCGTTTCTATCTTCTTTTTATTCAGCTTTTATTCTGGCTTCCAGTATGAACAGACGTGTGTTTAGCGCTCACTAATGGTCACTCCATCCTATTTTGGGTAAAAAATATGAAAAATAATACTTCTCTGTTCTCTCTCTAAAGAAACGTATATGATATGTGTTTTCTCCAGTGTACAGGAGTTTTTTCCCCCACCGTGGATGCATAAGAAGCTCATATTTCAAAAATCATGTTTTTGATCTTGCATACCTTCTGATAGGCCGTGAGACAGAGGGTTGATTGGTACCATTTTGAGGGATTAAACCGCATGGTGATTTTTGTGAAGGTATATGACCCTGTGAAAAATGTGTGATAGCATTATTCAAGGTAGTTTTTGGTTACGGAGGACGATTTTCAAACATATGTCAAGAAAAAGGATAAATGAATTTATCTTTAAATAAATGTTTAATTTTTTAAATTTTATAAATTTTTTATAAATTTTTTTTTTTTATTTTTTTTATTTTTACAATTATAAAAGGATACATTTTTCTCTCTTGTAGTCACTGAACACCTTACCTTGAGGTAGGATGATATAAGTGTTGATTTCTAATGAAAGCTACCATGGATCGGATGCTATCACACATTTTCCAACACTAGAGATGTGTACCTTCATGAAAATCAAAAAAAAAATTAATCCCTCAAAATGATACCGGTAGCCCAAATTTGGGGTCCTGTCTCATGGCCTATGAGTCCCGACAAAATTTAATCTATTGAAATGAATCCAGTTAATCAGATTCTGAAAGTTCTGTTTATATGAATGAACCCTAAATGTTGCAATCACATTCACATAACAAATGACATATGCAGGCGCTGTGTATTTGAATGCTGGTTCAGCATGGTTTAATCTTAATTACTGATAGTGCTGGTTTTGCTGGTTAAACTCATTAGGAGGCTCGATGTGCACAGCCCAGCATCCAGAACACTATGTTGCTGGCTATAAATCATATGCATCATAAAGGGGGGCTCCATATATCAGAATATCAATGAATAATGAATGAATGGCTCAATAATAATGAAAGGATATTGGGAGTGTTCCACTATTTACCCCTTTTCTCACTCAGCTGGGTTCTGCAATCCTCTTTCAGATCTTTACCACCTTTCTACTAACTTCTAACTATAACTAAATAAGATCAGACTAGTTTGTAGAGCATATTTTTAGTAATTTAATTCAGAATTGTATAGGCTGGTTTTAATATAACAGTCAATTATTTAAATATAGGACTAATACAGTTCATGTTCATATTAATAATCAATTTCTCATAGCTATTTGTAAATTAAATAGTTTGAAACAGCCGCAGCTTTGCAGTTTGTCGTTTTGAGTGTTGATTATATTGAGTGCTCGTTTTATACTATCAAGTTTTGTTTTGTGTTTTGCATCATCATATTTTTGAAAAGTAAACTTTGTGAGAATTTTATGCCTCGCTCAAGCTTTCTGGTTGGAAACCAGCAGGTTTAACCGTTTTCTCGCCCAGAACGGGGCACAATTTTCCTGGGTAGAATTGGATTGGACCAAGTTGAAGGGGTTTATGAAATCTCAGTGTTATCTATGATTTAGGATATTGCAGTCTTGATCCACATTGAACTAAAATACAATAGGCTATATGATTTCCTTTTCTGTAAGAAGAACTGCATTCCTTCCCTGTGAACGAATGCAGGCTATTCCTGTTGGGTTTTCTCACTGTTGACTCCAGAGATCATCGTGCTTTACCTTTTTTTTTTAACACTCTCTCTTGGCTCTAGTTCTCACATGCTCTCAGTTTGATCTCACTGTCCTTCTTCTCCTCTCTCTGCTGTTTGCTCGTCTGCAAGCTGCTTCCATGTGCTCCAGTGATTTGACACAGCTTCTTTGTGGCTTGTTTGCAGAGCGCGGAGGGCAGGCCTGGTTGCCAAGGTTGCCTCCAAAGCGCTTGGCTTTATCCAAAGACTGTGAATCATTTGTATTCAGCTACATAACTCTTTAGATGCTCAGGAAGAACAAACCCTGACTCCAGAATCAGTTGATTTGTGAAGTGCATGATGGAGACGAGACCAGAATGCCTTTACAACCCTCGCAAGTAAATCGAACATTAGGCAACTAAAAACGTTTTTAATCAGCCAATGCTATTAAATTGTAGGATTTCAGTAACCTGTGATTGAGTTAAAGGCACAAAATAAGTTTGGCACAATATAAATTAATTGCCTGCTGAGCTTTGTGCACCGGCTGAGAGCACCCTCTGTTGCTTCCTTACACACACACACACACACAAACACTCAATGTGAGAGAAAGAGAGAGACTTTCACACATGCCAAGTAAAGAGAATTGACATGCCAGATTTAAATGCAGGGCTCGACAATAAAGACTGCCCCGATGGCCAAGAGTTGACAGAACTATTACTGTCCTGATCAGGCCAGTGCTGCATCGTCATGAAAGTTAATCTTTTGCACATGTTTTGTAACAATTTAAACATTCAAATAACTCAAAAAGTTATTGAAAAGCCCCAAAAGATAAACTAACGATTCAAAAACGAACAAATGCCCATCTTGGCGAGTATCCTAGTCTATTATTTGTTAAGTGAAAGGAAACAGTGGAGAAAGAAAACGCATGTGTAACAGTCAGTGGCGGTCTTAACATAGAGGCATAGGTAGGCGGCTGCTTGGGGCCCCCTACCAGCGGTCGTAATAGGGGGGCCCCCAACCAACCTAAAAAAATTTTTTAAAAAGGAAAAAGCCCCCTTATCATCATGAACGCTTCAAAAGCATGGTAAATGTTATTAATATTCTTAAGAAATACGTTGAAACAAAGTAGTAGGCTAGTTAAAATGTCCAGTTCATGGTTATCTGTCCCTACACACCCCCTACTTTAACAATGAAATGGATTAGTCCATAACGGTGCGCAGCGCGAAAGATAAACACAGTGACAGGACTGTATACATTTCGGTTGTAGGCTACTGTATCTTTCAACACACGTTACACACCTATTGATCATTCGTGTTTATTTAGCCTACTATTAACTAGGCTAGTAAAGAGAGATGATCGGTTCACGTGCCATTTGAACTGAGGCGCTACAGCGATCTGTCACAAAAAAGCACCAAAACGGTATTTATTGTTTGAATTTCGTAATAAATTGACAGAATCTGAGAGCTGAGAATTTGTTCCATATCAAAAGTAACCTTCGCTGTCTAGTCTGTCGGTGTCAGTGTCCTGTTTGCTTCGCGATTTTTCTCTTTGTGAGAAAATGGATGTGTGGCGTGAGAGCGTGTGAAAATGGTCAATTGCGTGAGTCTCACGTCAATGCGAAATTATACTGTAATATCGACCAATCAGTATTTTTCAACCGCGGAAAGAGGACAATAAAATAGCTGGAGTAACGTTAGACTACAATGTCACATAAAGTTATTACCTCAGTAAAGCCATTTAATGACCACGTAAGTTGGCTAGAATTTTTATTTTATAATATATTTAGTATTAGTATAAATTAGTATTTTGCACTATAAATATGTGCACTATATTACATATTTATTATTTTACTTAGGCTATATCATTAAAATATTATAAAGTTGTTGTAATGAAAACCGCACTAGGCCTATATTTAATTTGAGTTGTTATTTTTAACCTTTAATAAATACCAGCTGACAGCTCTGTAGTCTATGTTTACAGCTTTAGGTGAGATTTTCTTTCTTGAGAAAATCTACTGTAGCCTACCTAATATGTTAGGCTGACTACGTCAGACTTCCTACTTCCGCTAATTTCTTTTCGCTCCTGTCTACGAAGCAAAGTGAAGTAGCAGAGTCTGGTATTACCAGGCTACTAATATGTATCCAAATTGAATCAAGATCGGAATAATACCACAAGAATAAAATTGAAATTGTAAATTTTCCTCTCCAACCTTTACTTTACCATAGATTAGCTTTACCTGCCTATCCACCATTCAGTCGGTATTTTTTTTTTCTTCGTTCTCTTTTAAAGATCGGATGGGGGGCCCCCATACATACCTTTGCCTTGGGCCCCCAATGTGCTAAATCCGCCACTGGTAACAGTATCACTGGATCTGTGCATGATGTCTTAAAGTGACATCACACATTACATTAATTTAATGTTAATCACACAACAAAGACATCACTAAATCCTCTTGACTGAATAACTTTTGTAACTTTAATAAAGATTCATCTATATTTAATTACAGTGAAGACAATGCAGTGTTATTTTACATTTGATTGTTCAATTTCCATACCTAATGTGTATCTAACTACTTAGATTTACCTGAAAAAAACTAAAAAGCACTGTTTATTTAATTTGTAACTTTGTTCTATTGTCTTTATTCATGTAAAAAGTCTGGTGAGATTTAAAAAAAATAAAAAAATACTAGCCAATGGTCACTTGAGCTTCAGTGTGTCTGAAGAGGTTTGCTCCGCTCTACAATGTTTCTGTTATCGCACATTAAATCAAGTCACTTTTATTTCTATAGCGCTTTTTACAATACAGAATAGGGGTGTAACGGTACACAAAAATCACGGTTCGGTACGTTTTCGATACAGCAAAAAGAAAGAAATGCCAGAGAAATTTCCTATTTATTAAAGAAAAAAATATTTTTAAACAAGTGTGAGTTTTCCTACATCTCGAAACTTTCAGGTTTATAAATGGGGGTAATTTTTGAAGGATGAATAAATAATGGTTTTGGTCATCACATTAAAAATAACATTTAAATATATATTTATATATAATATTTGAGTTTTGAAGTGCTGGAAAAAGATGTGTGAAGTACTTGAAAGCATTTCACTATTCAGCCAAACTGGTTACAGTGAGTGTTACTATATTAAATCCATGGTGAATGTTGCTGATCTGTGTACTTAAAGCCTATTACTAGTTCATTCACGGCACAATGTTTCTCCTGGTTTCCACGTCAGCGCTGTTTGATCTAATAGAGATCTACGGTTAATAACAGAGAAATGTGAACGCTTCTCACTAGATCTCGCAGCGATGTTATTACTTCAGTGGCCAATTTAAATGCTTTCTTCACTGGATCTCTTAGCGCTGTGTAGTAACAGTGTCGCTTGATCGAGATCGGCTCGCGCTGCACAGATGTTGATGGTCCGAACTGATAAACAGTCCGTAAAGCACAATATAATGAGTAGCGCAGTTTCGTTCCGCTTTCATTACGTTTGCCATTTGATGTTGAGCAACGTTGTGGTGATCGCACCAGCGCGGATTTTGTCGGCAGGAAAAATGGTCCAAGGAATCGTTCGGTTTGTATGCGTACCGAACCGGAAGCCTCTTACCGAAACTGTTCAATACGAATACATGTACCGTTACACCCCTAATACAGATCATTTAAAATAATAACCAATGATGCAAACTACGATACAAATTCAAATTCTGATGTGAAGCAGCTCTAAAAGAGAGTATAGTGTCATTATTCAGCTCAGTGTTGATTCAGTTCAATAACTGTAAAGTTCATCAGTTATGAAACGAGTTCAAGCATCCAGTTCAAGTTTTGTTCTGATCCAATAGTAGTCAAATCAATAATATTAAGTGTCTTTTACACTGCACACAATCATGCAGTTTTTCCTCAACTCAACTTGTTTAATCTGTTGATCTCTGGTATACATGCAAGTTTTCCCCTTTTACCCGCCAAAACTTTTTTACATTTTAGAGTAACGCAGGGGCGTAGAATTTACGTCCCTACCAATATCCACTGACACTGATATATCCCTAGCATTAATTTCGATCAAAATTTAAAATGTATTATATATTGATGTCCCCGTCCCCAGCAATTTCAAAATCAAACCTGCGCCACTGGAGTAACGTGTAAGTTCTTGTTCATTATAAGCTCTCAGACGCTCCGGAAGTGTGTTTACTCATCTCAAAGTAAATAAACAGACTTCATTATCAGAATCCTGCTAATTGTAATAGTCTTGGAAGTAAGATGTTTTTTCCCTTGGAGTAGTTAGTGTGTAAGAGTAGAGGAACAGTCGATTAGGAAAGGCTAAAAGAGGATGTGTTGCTTGTCGTCTGGCTCAATGTTTCGTCTCCACCCTCGTGTGCTTTTCATCTAGACTCTTGTTCTGTTCTGCAGAATATTGTTCAAGACTGTTCAAACATGTCTTTTACACAGTGACTTGGTTTCATTTGTCAGCTTGTCTTCATGTTTTGGCAGTGCCGTCATGTTTTTATTCTGCCCTATGTTGTCTCAGAGATATGCTTGGGATCAGCTTGAGTAAATGTGAACACTGTAGTAAGTGTTTTGACTTTTAAAAACCTAAACCTAAACCTAAAATAGCAAATTGCTATTTGCTACCAAACAATATAGGCCATATTTGGCATCATTTTATACTGTAATTAAGAGGACGTTTTAAATGAAGCATTACGGAAATTAACTGAATCATGAAAAATGGCTGTCATACAAGCTTCTTCACTTTAAGTCTATAGATAATTTGTGTTTGGATAGTATTAAACACAATTCAATGGAAAAGAAATATGCTACAATGTTGTTGCTGGGTCACATTTAATAGTGATTCAAAAGTTTTTTTCTTTTCTTTTCCAATTCCTTAAATAAATGTTGTGAAGTTCACGTTGTGGATTGTCACCCTCATCTACAAATATATTAGTAAAATCAAGAGCAGGGTAAATTAACTCAATGTCATTACTTTTATGTATTGATCCAGGTTATTGTAGTGTGTCATTACTAGCAACTGAAATGTTCACCATATTAATGGATTGTAAGGTAGAAACATTATACCTATTTTTCTCCTTTTTGACCATGTTTGCATCCATTGCAGTCTCTGTAGTTTTTAATCACATACTTTAACTTCTTTTTATTTTATTTTTTAAAAACAGCCATTTTATTAACACATCCTACTGAAAATCATGATGTTCATGGAAATCCCCAGTTCATTCCTTTGGGATGTTATGAGGTAGCAACCATAACCAAGGGTAGAGTCTAACAAAAAGGCATTTGCTTTTGTAGACAAAACAAACACGATTTAGACTCATCCGACATGTTCTGTCAAGTGGTTTGTTGTTTAGCGTATAAATGTTTTAACAACACTCTCGTCTCCTCAGAATTCCTCCATGATGCCTGAGGTACGGGACCTTTCAGACGCCCTGCCAGAGATGCCCATGGACCCGATCACTGGCGTAGGAGTTGTGGCCTCGAGAAACCGAGCTCCCACCGGCTATGATGTGGTGAGTGTCCTGTACAGTTACGCAGATGGTGAAGATAGTGTAGAAAGTGCAGAAGGAAGTAAAACTCCTTGTTCCTCCAAAAGCATGTGTCAATAAATGACATCTGTTCTTCTAGTTTATTGGGGGGGTTGGTTTAGTTTCCTCCTATCATGCTGTTTCTACACCAGACACTATTGCTGTATTCAAAAACCTAGTGAGTCATAGATTAATATGGGTTTCTCAATGGAAACTACTATTATGCCGATATTTACATGAATCCATTTAGCAGACGCTTATTTTTATAAGAGCAGATTTTATTAGGGATGCACCGAATATTCGGCCACTGAAAATTTTAGGCCGAAAATGGCCCAAAAGAGCATCGGCCGAAAGACTTTTATCACCGAAACAATACGGCAGAAATGTTGTGATGACGCAAACAGAAACCGCGACCTGCACGTGCTTGTCTGAAGCAACATGTCTGCGGTGTGGACGTACTTCAGGGGGCTTTCACACTGGCAGTGTAGTTCGGGACGGGGAACGGTTCGCATGAAACACCCGAGACTACCTGGAGGAGGTGGTCTTGAGTTCGGTTTGCTCCCGATTCCCGAACCGTGGCGCGGCTCGCGTGAATGTGCAAACAACACGGACTCGGGTGCGCACTTGTTCAGGAAGTAAAGTGATCTGTGCTTAGGTTTTAGCTTTTTGTGATTCAGTTAAATAAAACACTTTATGGGATGATAGTGTCGGTGAATTACGAGCGAGAGTGAGCCGGCAGTGTATTCGCGCATTGCGCGTGGAATCAGGGCAACACATTTTGAAATCCACCGTCTCCTCAAAAGAGTCCGTTTGCAAGCAGAACGCCACCTTATGGACACACACAGAGTAAACCTGTATTGTTCACTCAGCTGCACATAATAGCAGCGAATTGATAAAAAGCACAATATATTGACCCATGTTCTGTTTTCTATCATGCGCCGTGCACGTTTGCGATGACGTAATATGCACGCAAACGCATCAGGGTTCGATAGAATCGACAGATAGAATTCTACAGTTCACATAATGGGCAATGGCAGTCTTTGTTTTGATACACTATTATCTTGAAGGCTTACAGAGAAAATATTGTTGTTATCCTAAGCAGACTTTGCACTTGTTCTGAATGCATTTTCTTGTAATAGTCCTACAGAGAAAAAATTTAAAATGCACTTGAGCTAAATGCACTTTCTTGTTTTTATGAGAGAACATTTAATGTTGCACTAAAGTCTGCAGGCCAGTAGGCGTTTACATTATTATTTAATGTACATATGAGTGGGGTCAAGTTAAACATTTTAGTTTGAATTTTATTTTATACTGTGCATTGTTGCAATGTGCTAAATAAATATTTGCATAATTTGTAATTGATTTATTATTTGAAACTTTAATATTCATTTATGCAATTGCAATGCCTTGAATTTAGTACACCGTCATTGCCATAAATGCAATGGTATTAATATTGGCATAATTTCTTTCGGTGTTTCTGTGTTTCGGTTTTCGGCCTTGATTTCCTCTTTTTCGGTTTCCGGTTTCGGCCAAGAATTTTCCTTTCGATGCATCCCTAATATAAATCAACATTGATAATAATAAAAATATGTCTTTCTTGAACAGCAAATCAGCATATTAGAATGATTTCTGAAGGATCATGTGACACTGAAGACTGGAGTCACATGACTCCAGTCATGTGAAAATTCAGCTTTGATCGCAGGAATAAATTGTATTTTACAATATATTCAAACAGAAAATGTTAAATCAAAATTGCTGCTGTACTGAGCATGAGAGACTTCTTTCAACATGAAACATGAAAAACATCAAAATCTTACTCCAAATTTTTTAACTATATAAAGTTTTTGTACTCAATATTTTCTCAAAACTCACCCCAAAATTTATTTAGAAACATAATGTTGATTAATTTACCAGTCTGTTGGTTGATTTTGGAACTGACACAAAGGCACCTAAACCTACGGTTAATTTGGGCAAGCAGAAACTAATTACAAGCAATAGGACAAAACTACAATAGAACAAAAACATGAATGAAAATCTTCAAGCTCTAGAAATAAGAACTGCATAAACACTACATATACTACATAAATTGAATAAAGTAATTAAATGTACAAAAACCAGGGCATAGTCTTCACTGTGTAAATTAAATATAGACTACATCTATTCTTATTAAAGCTACAGACAAGAGCAGTGAGTGTTTTTATTCGTCTTTCTTTTTGTTTGATTAACATGAATTACACATGTCACTTTAAAACCAAATGCACTGATCTAGAGTAGTCAACATTTGAAGTGGATAAAAAAAAGTCCACAAAAGTTGTCTTAAGACAAGAGCGGGTATTGTTCAAAATTCATATATAACTGGTGAAAGGTTTTGATCCACTTGATTTTGATTTCACTACTGAAATATAGTAATATTTCTGAGGATACTTGCAAAGAGGGACATTTGGAAACATAAGTGTGTGTATTTGACCGTTCAAGCTTAATAAGTCTCCAAAAAGAACTGATTTATGATGATTTATGTGCACGTGTTTCAGGTGTGCACTCGGACTGTGCACGTAAATGTGAGTGAAACAGACTGCTGTAATATGACATGCCTTGTGTAATTGTTGATATGTAATACTAGAACGATGTTGGATGTATTTCTCTTTAGAGTTAATATCAACAAAGAGCCCTGTAGACATGCACACAAACCATGTTGATCTCAGTTGCAGAAAGTCCCTTGTCATGGAGGCCACCGTTAACAGGCTGGGAGAAATTCGATCTGTATGTGGTTTAAAGTTATGACGTGTAAAGGCTCACAGCTATGCAGGCGATATCTATGTAAACATACCACCTGAACTATCAAGGGGATCAAGGAGACGTCTTCTGACTTCTACTGCTCTCACTGTAACATCCATTTCATTTTATAAGATCTCCCAAAACCTTTTGAAAACATCCCACATCATAGCATAGGAGTAATGTTTACATGATGCATCTCACGAATAGCCTGACATGAACGTCACATAACACCCTAGAAAGTACATTTCTGATCACAGGCCCAGTTTCTGACGTTTTGTGCTGTACATGTTTTTTTTTTGCACCATTGCATTTGTTTTTTTGGGCAGGAACTCGCACATGATCTGGATCTACTTTGGCAGCAGAAGACGCAGTGGGGTTGTTGTGTTTCCTTTAGCTGTGCCGGTCGTTGTCGTCACTCCAGCGCAGAGCTTAACAAAGCTTCCTGTGTGGATTGCAAGAGTGTGTGAAAGCAGGGTCTGTTGATAGCACCCATTCCACCCCCAAAACGTCTTCTCAAATGGCAGAATCGCTGTAGAGAGAGAGAGAAATCTGTTGTTTCCAACACTAACAGTGAGCTACTTGTGTCTTTCTGTCTGTTCAATATCAAACTACAAGTCTGCGGTTTGACTCTTGGACAACCCTTAAAATTTGGGCTCTTCAATGAGTCATTACTTTGTTAGATATCCTTCCAAGCTGTCTTTTAATTGGTTCAAATGAATGTTGGCATTGTTATTTGTCTTTTGTTTACAGACAATTCTTTCTTTATTTAATTATTAATATCAATCTGCCTTCAAATTTCCTTTAAAGGGCAAAAAAGGGTTTCAATATTCATCTAATTTAGTACATTGGTACAGATGTTATGAATATTATGAGGGTCTTTTGCATCACTAACTATTAATTTAGCTACTGTAATTAATGGTGCTTTCAAAGTAAAGCATTATTATTATTATTGCTCAGTCTTGGGCATTCAAACAAATTGAAAGCTTAGCGACTTCTTTTTATATCTACTGAGATGTTAGCTGATACTTAGCAGGACAACGACAAAGTTTGGTGCAATTTTACAATTTTAGTACAGCAGGAATTAGGAAATACAGAAATAGAGGAAGTACCATTTTAGCTAGCCTTGACCTCTTACCTAGTGACCTTGCATTTGCTTCCTCAAAGCAAAGTCGGCCATGGGCAGAGAATTGGATGATTCAGCGATCTTCAGTCTTCAATAAAATGTGTAAAAAAAAAAAAAAAATCCCCTTTTTTTTATATATATTTTTTTTATGCCAAATAATATCATCAATGCGAGTGAAATGTTTGTTTGAAAAATGAACATGAATTTGCATGTCAGTATTTGGATTGTGTCTCTTTTGCTTTAATGACGGCAGCGTTTTGAGCTACATGAACAAATGTGATGATCATGTTTTCTAGGTTGATCTGAGATGTTTCATAGAGCATCTTGAGCCTCAATGGAAGCCAGAACTTAAGTTTCACACGGTCAATGTCACAAATTTACTTGCATTTCAGTCACGTATAAATAGTGCAGGAAATTGAATATTACATTTTCAAATTCCTAAAACCTTTAAATCCTTTAAAATGTCAAGTTTCAGACATTTTAATCCCAACATATATACCTCAGACTTCTTTTCGGTGCATTCTCTTATTAAAATATAACTGACACTAATAATATATAATATATTTGGTGAATAATAATAATAATAATTTATTTATTGTCATTGCAATGATACAATGAGATTACAAAAATCGACAGTGCAATTTCATTCACAAGTGCAAGAGATCAACAATAGCATATTGTAAACGGCACAGCGACAAATAAATAAATAAGCATATCATCATGTCCAGCCCAAAGACTTAATGCTGCATCACTTCACACAGCGGTCTTTCCCACACACTTGAGTGACATTTACCCGCTCATTGTTCAGTGGTGTTTGTCGAGTGGCTTGTGGGAAGCCGGCTGCTATGGCATGACTGATGGGTGGCTGTGTGTGTGGGCAGCTCATGCGGTTTCTTGAGCAAGCATGCATGTTAACTGCTGTTGAGATGGACTACTCTGAGTCTGTACAGTTAGCACTAACCATCTCCATGTGGTCCATACAAGCTGAATGCTTTTTCATAGGCAGAACTTCTCAAAAATAACTTCTTTAAAAGCCGTTCCGAGATGTTGCATCTTTTTATATTTATCCTCCTAAAATCATCATCACTAAAGGAACATCTAGATACTCCGTAATCAACCTCACTTTAATCGACTAGTTTGATGTACATCTAGGCAACTTCTAGAAAACAATTTTGAATCTTCCTAATCTGTTGTGCTTATATATTGAGGGTAGGACTTTCCCAGTGGCCCTTGAGAAGCTAATTAAAGTCTGTTGTAAATGACAATCCTAGTTTTGCTAAATTAGGAACTCATTTGAACTAAATCAGGCTTTTTTTCTGATGGATTATTAATGTGTCATATATTGGCGCATGTCGTACTGAATAAATTATTTGTTTATAATCAAACAAGGAACCTTCTGCAAATGCATTTTTATTTATTTATTACCATGCATAATCAAATCAGCTTTTCTGTCCATTCCTTTTTAGGTTGCACAAACCACAGATGGGATTGATGCAGACTTGTGGAAAGATGGCCTGTTCAAATCCAAGGTGACCCGCTATCTGTGCTTCACCAGAGCATTCTCCAAAGAAAACGTGAGTCATGTCTTCAGTTCTTTATTAGATCATTTCTTTTAATTATGGTAACATTTTACAAATATGTCTAGTCCAAAATGCAGATTTGTTAAAGTCGGCATGAAACGGACTTAGCAATTGACTGTTCTTCCCTATTGTGAACTATATCTGAGTGAAACGGCTTCTCAAACAAGAGAAACTGTTGGGTGGGACTTTATTTTGTCCCGGGGAATTGATTGGATAATTGACAGAAGATAAATGTCATGCCCAGCAGCAACACCTTATTTACAATATAGCACAACCCATTTGCTTAAACATTCTTTAGTTCCGAGCCTCTTCAGTTTAAAGGCCAAAAACGGGGATGAACTTTTAAATATCCAGAGCATGTTCATGATGGAGTGTTTATATAATGTTATATCTTGTTGGAGTTGAATAATCTCTGTAATATGTCACAGAATCTCTTCTATTTGTTTTTTAGACTATTTCTTTTTGTTCATGAAAACAAAGCCACTTCCTCTTCCTTCTGTCTAATTCTTTCTTCTCAGGCAAACCAAAGCGGAAAGAGCTTTAAAATAATGTTTGTGGCTTTTAAATTACTTCTGTTTTTGGTATAAGGAACCTTGATTACATTACTATTATTATGATGATGATGCTTCAAATATTGTTTGCATGTGTGTTAGAAATAATAATAAAAGGACATGGCTAGAGATGTGGTCTATTGACATTCTCCTGTATGTTCTTCCTGTATCTCTCCACAGAGTCATTTAGGAAATGTGCTTGTAGACATGAAGCTCATCGACATCAAGGACACGCTGCCTGTGGGATTCATTCCCATTCAGGAAACCGTGGACACACGTAAGAGCCCACATCACAACTGATGCATCTTCAAAACCATATTTTCTAATTGATATGCATAGCATCCTAGGGTGGATTTGACATTGAAATATTAATACTTTGAAGTCTTTTTCAGAATGCAAAATGTGAAATCGCGCTTGCATAACTAGCTGCGTTTGTGTTCACATACTTGCGTTTTGTATATATATTCAGGCTTAGGTCCTAAATGTAATAATTTCATACTCTCCCTGAAATCACTCTATGGGCCCTATTTTAACGATCTGAAACGCAAGTGTCAAAGCGCAAGTAACTTTGTGGGCGGATCCCGGCGCTGTTGCTATTTTCCCGGCGGGATAAATGCCTCTTGCGCCTGGCGCAAATCTAAAAGGGGTTGGTCTGAAGTAGCTTCATTATTCATAGGTGTGGTCTGGGCGTAACGTGAAATAAACCAATCAGAGCGTCATATCACATTCCCTTTAAGAGCATGATGAACGAGATGTTTGATGAACGAGGTGCTTGTTCCATGGCGCAATACTATTATAACGGCGCATTTACCAGGATACTTCAGAATCGGTTCACAGCCGAGGAGATCGATGTTCTCGTCAGGGCCGTAGAAGAAAGAGAAGTGACATTGGGGATGGGACAAACCCACACAAATTAGCTTCGGTTATACATTCACATAATAATTTGGGTAAATATGTAAGCTTTATGCCTGCATGCAATACTGCATGTTTTACAACGACTATTTAACACTCACAAAACAAAATAAAAGTTATGTTATAAACAATTAAAGAAAAGTTGATTATTTCTCTTGTTAAAACAAGCACACTAACAAGACAACTGCTAAACCATGACCTCCGTGTGTTTTAAGAAAGTAGTACTTTATTTTTATTAACGTTATTTACAGCTTACCGAAGTGCTCTGTTCGTCGTCTCCAAAGATAGAAGGAACTGAACCCTCAATCAGACGAAGTATATCGGCAAATCCTTCTGTATACTGGCGGAGGTTGCTGAAGTAGTTATCCTTGAAGTGCTTCGCGCACACAAAAATGACTTTACTCAAAAATAAAACTCAACTAGGCACTTCGAAGAGGTTCTGATGCTGGAAGACGGTGTATTGAAGCGTGTGGGTTACTACATCCAACAACCGAACATTTTGACGTACCCTCTCGTAACTTATGCATCCTTGAACTTGGACTACAAAATTGCAGCGAGAAATAAAAATTGCTCGAAGTGTTGGGCCGGAAGTCGATGTCCTTATTTGGCAGTTCCGCTGCAAATACTGTGACGTAATAGTTAACAAAACGTCATAGATAACAGAAAAATCTGACACAGGTTGCAAAATATGACAGAATATAAAGATATCAACGAAGCACCTGAAGAGATTAATTTAAACTTTTCTGTAGTTATAAACACTTCTAAAACACTTATTAAAAAAGTGGATTTAGCATGATATGTCCCCTTTAAATAAACCAGTGACACTCCAGACCAGAGTTAAAGAGATGTTGGTTTTAGACGTGCGGTAGAGCTGGACCCCCATTGTGGATTTAGTATCTTGTGTTAAATAATTAATCGATTGTGTGAAATGATCCTGACCCCGTTCTGTCTATTTTCTCTTTCTGTTGTAAACTCCATCTCCCTTTCACTTTCTTTAACATGTCCTGTTCCTCTCTTTCTCTCTCTCTCTTTCTCCAGAGGAGCAGGCGTTCAGGAAGAGGAGGTTATGTATTAAGTTCATCCCGAGAGACTCCACCGAAGCTGCCATCTGTGATATCCGTATCTTAGGACGCTCTAAACAGGCGCCGCCACAGTATACGTTCATAGGGTCAGTTACTCTACACAAGAACTTGTGACCTAGACTGACTTCCTGATTTATTTAAAAGACAGTTCGGAAGTATTCAGTGAGAAAATGAATAGTATTCTGCAGGTGGGCAATGTGAAATTACACAGCATTAGGGAACATAAGCGTGACCTAACAAACCTTTATATTTCAGAAAATGGCATTTTTTTATTGAATTTAAATGTTTTAGTGTGTGTAGATAAATATTACTGTTATGTTTATATATGGTACTTTATTTAATAATAATGATAATATATTAGAATAATAATTTATTAACTTTATTTTTATGGAGTTAAATATTACATGAATGAACTCAACATATATATTTTTATTTTTAATAATACATGTATATAATATATAATTAATATAATAACATTCTGTATTTATTATATTGTGATATATTAATAATATTCTAACAATCTTTTTAAAATGGTTTTTTACTTCTGGTAAAAATCTGTTATCTAACTTTTTCCGGGTAACTTTTTATGGTAATTTATGTGTTTTTTTTTTTTACATTTTTTTTCCCCTTAAAACATGCAGGTGTCCCGTTATCATTCCACTATCTGAAATAGACATATAATTATTAGAGCAATAGTCAACATCTATAATATTGTCATAAGGCTGAAACCCATTAAGACACCATTGTTTTTAAGTATTTTTCGGCCTGGGGTATCTGGAGATCTCTGGCTGTACTTTGAGATCTCCAAAGTGCTTTCTCTCTTTGTTGATATATTCTTATTAAATATATCTGATCTGTGTTTTGTGTTTATGAGTATTTAATTTATCCTGAGTAAATCGTTTACAGTTTGATGGATTGTGTATTTCCTCTTAGAGAGCTGAACAATATGGGGATCTGGTACCGTATGGGAAAGGTGCCACGGACCCAGGACTCTTCACCTGTACAGAACAACTCCTCCACCAACACCACCAATAACATCCAGACTGTCACCAACAACTCCACCCCAGCGCCAGTCATGCCCAAGTACGTGTTCGTGAAGTGTGAACTGCGTTCGTAGCAACAGCTGCAGAATAGAAAGCGAGAGAATGAGACAAACTTGAGAGGAGGAAGAGAAACATTGAATGGAAAAACACTTTAATTAGCAGATGCATCATAGCATTCTTTAGATTCGGGAATAAAAAAGGTTGTGTTTTTTCAGGAAACTCCATATGCAGTAGTTATAGTATATCCCATATAGTTCCAATATATGTTTTTTTCAAGAATTTTTGATGAATAGAAAGTTCAAAAATCAGCATTTATTTATAAATGTCTTTACTGTCACTTTTGATCAAACAGTATTAAGCAAATGAAGGAAAAAAACATGCGGTTTTCCATGATATAACTGGTCTAATGAAATGTTTAAGAGTGCTTTCACATGCTATTCTTGTGTAAGATGTGTATGTTTACGGGCTTGTTTGTGTCTCAGGGTTTTGTACGCCCCGGGGCTTTTTCTGACCCAAATGGGAAGTGTCTGTTCCAGCTGTTTCCCTCTCATGGTTTCCTCTGTCTGTCTGCTCTCTTGATACCGTCTGCCTGTGATCCTATTATATATAACAGGATACAACTGCAGTGAAGTCACATAACCAAAAAATGCATTGCAATAAGGGAGTGACCGTCTCTGACTGGTCCCTGAACGCATGTCTGGGAACCTATGTCATTATTTACATATCGTAATCTTAGAGGTGGAAATGGTCATGTAAAACTAAATTTGACACATGAACCCTTATGGCATAGGGTTAGATAACAACACTCTCGTTCCGGTATTGGACGTTACAAGGGAAAGATTGTAATGCTATAAATTCAGTCACTTTAATTCAAGTCAGTTATCTTTACCACATTACAAAGGGAGAGTATCAGTGGTTAAACACAACTAAATTCTGTGTATATCCACCTTTTCCCTATGCCCATTGAGGTTTTGCACGAATTATGGGAGTAACTTTCATTTAACTGTAAAGAAAGGTTCGCTCTATGAACGCAGTAATAAGCATTTTCAAAAACTGGGTGCAATCAATGAGATGACATTATTCTACTCGCCCTTCAACCATTGAACATTAACAGGACATTTAAAAGTTTAAAATCATTAAAAAAATTACTACAACAGACCATGAATAACCCCAAAAGCTCGATTATTTCCGCAGCAATTTTAAGGATGTGTTCAATATCACTACAGTAATATATGTCTGTGTTATGTAATATTAGTTGCCTTTATCAAAAATGTTAATTAACTGGAACACTGAGTGATATTATTTCCATCAAGCGATGGAAATCATTTGACAGATAATAAATATTGTGTTTACTTGCTTGAGAAACATTGCAGTAAACACTGCATACATGTGAAAACAAACCTGGAAAGAGACGTGAGGATTTGGGGAATAAACGAGAGATTCTTAGTGCATTCCTTTTATTCATGGGATATATTGTAAATTATATTCAGAGAGCAGATCGCAAGTGCGGAGAAATGTTTGTCTTTTTCATACTGGTACAGCAGAATACAAAGAAAAACGAAGGAAAGAATATAATCAGGTGGAAAATAATGCAGCGCCTGAAAAAAGCTCTTGCCATATTCTCGTTAAACCAAACGTTGACGGATGAGGATTATTTGTAGTGCAACCTTATGATTTGTTTCAGACATTTTGAGTGGAACTTCCCCAAATCGGAAGTGCCTCCCATAATCTAAATCACAGAAGGCTTGTTAGGAAAAAAGTGGAAAGATTTGTTTGTTTTGTCGTGATTTGGTATTAAGTGTGGAGTTTCCCTTACCAGCAGAACACATCAACTGAGCAGAAGTCATGTGTGCGGTGGTGTAGTCATGTTATGAGTGTTTAATGAGACCTACAATGAGACCTAGTAAATGCACAGCTTTATCTGAACGTGTGCTAGAAGCAGGGATCATGTTACTGGAGCAATTGCTTATGTTTCATCCTGAAAAATACCGGTTTCTAGTGCTTCATGTGTGTGAACACTGAATTGATTCCTCTTTCACATCTCTATCTGCTTGTACGGACACATACGCACAACATTGTCAAAATACCCCATCTTGGCAAGTATTCACATTAACCATAGTCTCTAGTCAGTTATGTCTAAGTGAACGTAAACAGTTGAGAAAGAAATCGGATGTGTGTCATTAAATTGGATCTGTGTTCGGTCTTAAAGTGAAAGCAGCCTAATGATGCTGAATGTTTTTTTTCTTTTTTTCTTGCTGATCTGAAAAAGTATGCAATTCATGATTCAAAATCCGTAATATGATCTGAACCGTGATTCTTGTGATTTGTTGAACCACTAACTATAATAGTATATAATATATTGCTAAAATACCACTGATTCTTGCATTCAAAAACAGCTATATGTAGCGCAACAGAATGTTTTATTAAAAAGTAGTAGTATTTTTTAACTTGGGCGTTTTCACAGCTGGCGCGTTTGTTTTGGAAACTGGTGTGTTTTCTCCCTCAGCTGGTTCGTTTAGGCATGTATGAACACCGGCAATCGCGCTCAGATCCGCACAACACAATTGCTACGAGAACGAAGCCTTGATTCACACTCTAACTGCATTAGAAGTGATATATATATCTCATTTTAAATGTAATTAAATATATATAATTTATCAGTCAGAGCGGGAATCAAGTAAGTGTTTGCGTGTCACAACAGCTGTGGATGAATCTTAATTAATGACACAGAGGAACAGGTGAAGTCTGACCAATAAGAGGACAGATTTACTCACATGTGACTTGCATAAACGCAAGTGTTGCCTTGTGAAAGCGAACAAATCCATGAGGAAAATGCAACATTGTAACAAATAAAGCCCGTTTCAGAACAAATCAAATGATCTACAGGTCTGAAAAACAACACTCATGGAGAGATGTGCACAAGACATTTCTGAGAGGGTTTTCTAACAGCTAAAGCTATTTACAGATTTGCCGCTAAAAACATAAATTCTTAAAGGACAACTGCTGAAAATATCCTTAAAAAGCAAGAAAGAAAATTATATACAAAATGTACTGAAGTAAATGTACCTAGCATCATCCAGCAAACAGTTTGTTTTATTAGGATGAAGATCTCCTCATGTGATCCGAGACAGAATTATCACAATTTGCATGACTGTATCACGGATGCAACCTTCAGTCCATCAGTCTTCATCAAGGCTGTCAGTCAGATGGAAGATTGGCAGGGACATTTAGTACGATTTAAAAAGCAGCCGTGTTTATATATATATATATATATAGCGATGAGACACAAACAACTCTGATAATTTTGAGGTTGAAAGAAGATACAGGTGAAACTCGAAAAATTTTAATATCGTGCAAAAGTTATAATTTAGATGAAAACCCCAAATTCAAAATCTCCGAAAATTTGAATATTAAATGAAATCAATAAAAAAAAGGATTTTAAATACAGAAATGTCAGCCCTCTGAAAAGTATAATCATGCATATGTATATAGTTATATATACTAAATATATTAGTTTCACCTTTTTAATTTGAATTACTGAAATACATGCACTTTTGACCTTTTCGAGTTTCATCTGTATGTTGAATACTTGTTTGATTAAGTGATTAAGTCTTTGTTTTCTGTTTCTCCATAGGCACATATCCATGACCCTGCCGGCATGTTTCAGAAAAAGCACAACCAGACCAGACTTTGAACACCAGAACTCCACCCTCTATGCCATCTCTGGTACCAGAACCACACAAAACACAGCTGACACAAACTGAACACCTTCACAACATCAGTGCAAACCAGACGAGAGGAGCGTGACCTAAGACCACTAAATAGAGAAATGTTCCTAGAGATCCAGTCTAGAAATTCAAATGCTTTTACAAATTAAATAATCATTAATTCATTATAAAGTAGTAGAAATAATCAGTAATGGAGTTAACTCTTTCTAACTAAAAAAAAAAGTATTGGCTATTAGGGCTTTGACTCCCAACTTCGTTATTCGAATATAATTTTAAAATTTAAAAAAATAATGATATTCGAATGAATATTAGGCAGCCTTTAATATTCGAACCTGTCATGTGCATAATTTTTTTGTAAATGTGTTTGCTTGTAAATATTGGTTTCAATTCAGATTCCGAGCTTTTTCACGCCTGGTGAAGTTGTGAATCGCGAGCTCATTTGTATTATTGGTCATCTGGGCTTCTGTAGGTGACGTTAGCGCCTATTTTGAATACCAATTGCTGTCAGATCGCTAAACAATGTGTCCGTAATGGCTGGCTGGTATAAGTTCGATATTTTACACTTAAAGCCCTGTTTTAAGATCGTTTCTGATGAAATATGATTGAAATTTGGACACATGCTGCTGGCCCGAGAATTTTCGGTTTCTGTGGTAGCACCCCCCCATACACCTCCACACAAACACACACACACCTCCACAATGGGTGCATAGGTGCACTGGAACAATCCTTCATAAAACGCATTAAACTTTAGTTTACAAAGACGTGAAACTCACAGAGTGGTCTGGGGTGTTCACTGATAAGCTCACACAAAAATCACTGCAAAAGATGCTTTCCAACAGGTTTTATCGTAGTTTTTGTCCAACTCCATTGATATGTAATATATGTCTAGGGTAAGTGAGAAACACTGTTATAATACGAGGAAGAGTCTAATGGATATATATTAAAAAAAGCATCTTTTGCAGCGATTTTTGTGTGAGCTTATCAGTGAACACCCCAGACCACTCAATGAGTTTCATGTCTTTGTAAACTAAAGTTTAATGCGTTTTATGAAGGATTGTTCCAGTGCACTTATACAACCATTGTGGAGGTGGGGGTGTACCACAGAAACAGAAAATTCTCGGGCCAGCAGCATGTGTCCAAATTTACAATCTTAACCGTTCTATTTCATCAGAAACGATCTTAAAACGGGGCTTTAAGTGTAAAATACAGAACTTGTCCTTTAATGGGCCGTAACGGCTGGTAGGACGTGCTTGTTTTGAATAGGTCTACCAAATAAGGCCTACTTTTATTTATTTTGTCTTTTTAGTACTTCAGTATTTATTTTCAAATAGAACGGTGGATAAAACCTGTCGAAATCATACTGGTTATGTTTAATACAGGGTCTGATTTTTTTATAAAAAAAAAAAAAAAAAAGTTGTGACTGTTTTTCTTTTGAAAACATCATTGCCCGTCTATAGACATTGACTATATACTGCCCTCTGGTGGACAGAATATACACAACTTAAGTTTGATACCAATATAGTATCAGTATCTATAAAAATGTTATTAATAAATATTTGAATATATTCGAATATTAATCAACTTTGAATATGATTTTTGGGCAAAGTCAAAGCCCTATTGGCTATATGATATATAAGGACTATGTAAACACCTACCATTCAGAAGACTGGTGAGAAGAAAGGTAGTGTATTATATTGATGCACATTAGATATGGTGATATTTAATATGCAGTAGAATCTGCTTGAGTTGAGTCATGAGCACCTCACATTTGAGATGAGGGTCTGTGAAAAAGGATGCATGTAATAATCCTCTGTCTGAAATCCCATCAGCACTCTCGGTGTCCGTGTGGATTCATAACCGCTGTCATTAGGGATGTAATAAACCCGTCTCGCGGTGGAATCTGTTTAACTCTACCAGATGCTGTTCAGTGACGAGTCAGAATATCTCTCTCTGTTCTGAGCTCTCATTTATTACCGCGCAAAAATTACGTCTCCGTAATGATTTGGTTTTATTTACATTTATCATTTAGCAGATGCTTTTATCCAAAACAGCTTGCAAATAATGAGGCAATTTGTAGTAATTTAGTTGACTTGTCATTAGGCCTTTCGTGATTATTGATCAATCATCTAATTGTGGTTAATCAATCTAATCGTAATTGAGATATCAGCGATAATTGTGCAGTTTACATTTCATTTATCACAATTATAAATCACATTTTGCTGAAGAATTTTGAAAAGAAAAAACACCATTGTAAAAGATATAAAGATAGCAAAAGGTCTTCCTTCATACAAAATGAAGCTTTGTTGGTTTTGTAATCAGACTTCGTTATACTATATTATAATATATTATTCCACGATTCTGAATAGACAACTACACAAAATAACATGTAATTAGAGGTTCTGACACATTTTTTTTTTTTAAATGACTCTCATAAAGACTTGTTTCATTACTGGATGAATCAGCGTTTATGACAAATAGATTTGTATCTCTTGTGCCACCTACGGGTGTAACGATGTAATGATACAATCTTTATTTGAAGATTTTGAACGCTACCATAAACATCAGTGTTTATATCCGAACTATAATCTTTTATCCCAGTACTTCTGTGATCATTTGAATTATTATAACAGAAACAATGATTCTGTGTGGTTGAAAAGACTGTTTTATATTTATACATCTGGATCTCTGGATCAACGACAGCACCAACACAGATCTCAATGTTTGCTGCGATCTTTTGTGCAGCTCTATATTATATTATTAATATATTAATTTGTACAGCAGTTAGAGTAAATTATGTGGGTTTATTGTGTTGTCATTTTTATTAATATATTATATACGATTCCAAGTATCAGAATAACACTGTGTGACACAGAATTTAATCATTAATTGAAATTTATTTGTTTATAATAATGAATCATCAGCACAAAATGTATGATTGTGACAAGCCTACTTTTCATAGCCATTCTAATTTTTTTTCGTAATTTGTTTTTTCATAGAATGATCTATTAACAATTTGCTGTTTTTTTTTTTTTTTTTTTTTGCTGGGCAGATTATAGGTAACTATTTCTAGTGTTCTGTACTTAATTCTGATTTCTTGACTTCTCAGCTATGGACGGAGTGCCTTTCATGATCTCGGAGAAGTTTGCGTCTGCCTCCAGTGACGTGAGTCTGTTTTCATGCTTCACATCAACTCTTGAACAGTCTGTAAAGAGATACATGTGACTAAACAAAATACTTCAAAAGCTTTCAAAGGATAAAATGCCATTTGGCAGTAGTGAATCATGTGTTATAGGTAACTAGTGCAAGAGCTTATCTGGACATTGAGGAGGAGTGTGTGTGTGTGTGTGTGTTTCAGTTGCAGCAGGTTGATCTAATGGGCATCAGAATCAAATCACTGGCAGAGATTGAGAAAGAGGTGAGGATCTACAACCATCACAATCTAGGGTCCTTTTCCCCCCATTTAAATGCAAAAAATGGCTATATATATATATATATATATATATATATACACACAGGTGAAACTCAAAAAATGTGAATATCGGGCAAAAGTTCATTTATTTCAGTGATTCAACTTAAAAGGTGAAGCTGATATATTAAATAGACTCATTACATATATTTTAAGCCTTTATTTGTTAAAATTTTGAGGATTATGGCTTACAGCTTATGAAAACCTTTTCACAATATTCTAATTTTGAATTTGGGGTTTTCATAAGCTGTAAACCATAATCATCAACATTTTTAAATATTTAAAATATCTCACTTTGCATGTAATGAGTCTATATAATATATTAGCTTCAACTTTTAAGTTGAATTACTGAAATAAATTAACTTTTGCACAATATTAAAAATTTTTGAGTTTCACCTGTGTGTGCATATATATATATATGAAGAGTTCAGATGCAAAAGCCTCTAAGTGCCATCTGAAATTTTCTTCTAGAATGATCATTTTTATCAAGCTTGTATATTTAAGTTCAGTAATTTCACTTAAATGACAGTGAAAATTACCTATTAATTTTAATTTAAGTGAAATTACTGACCTTAAATATACGAGGTTGATAAAAATGATCATTCTAGAAGAAAAATTCAGATGGCACTTAGAGGCTTTTGCATCTGAACTTTTCATATATATATATATATATATATATATATATATATATATATATATATATGAAAAATAGTTTTTATAGTTGTTTTTTATCAATAAGTAGTTCTATTGTTTATAGAATATTGGTTTGTTTTATATAAGTCTAGTTGAGTTTCTCTTTCATTAAGGTTGCAATAAATTGATCAAAAGTGACACATTTATAATGTTGCAGAATTTCTAATAAATGCTGTTCTTCTGAACTTTCTATTCATTAAATACCAAAATATTAAGCAGTAGCAGTTTTCAAATGTTTCTTGAGCAGCAAATCAGCATATTAGAATAATTTCTGAAGTACAAACACACTAATATATAATTTTTTCTATAATTAGTTTTGAATTGTTGAATTTGAGTGTGTGCTGCAGTACCGATACATGAGCCACTAGAGGTCAGTGTTTGCTATGAAACACTCTCAGAACTCTTTCTGTTTGTGTATATTTGTGTCAGTATGAATATAGTTTCCGGACGGAGCACAGCGCCGCGGCCCGCCTGCCGCCCAGTCCCACCAGAACATCCCTGGGCTCCGAGGCCTAAAGCTCGCTCGCTGGAGGAAAGAAGGAGAGGACCTGATCTGAGCTGAGACTCACACACCTCTCTGAGATTAAAACAGAAACCCACCGGAGGGAAAAATCACTTTTCTTTTAACAAATGTCATTTCACGTGGTTAAGTTCAGTCTCTTAAGTTGATGCTGCTTTTTCATAAAGAGCTTTGGATGCTCCTTCATTACAGCGATCGATCAAAACCACTACAGTGTCGTAAAGGGGCCGAACGGAGCCTGTGGAAACTCCTGTGCTTTTATTATGCGTTGCGTATTGACTTATTCTGGCTGCTGGACTGAGAAGCTGTTACTGTTGTGACTTCATGAAGGGTCGGACTTGGACGTATCCTTGAGAATTCACATTTGAGCCCCAAAGTCTGCGCTCGTGCGACATGGATTTGGAAGAGTATTTTATTTTTTTGTATTTCGCCTCTTTGTGTTCATTCGCTTGCTCGGTTTCGTTTAGATCGCAGCAACTGCATGACTCGTGTTTTTGGAAATGGAGCTCAGATCACTGCACTGTTACAGGATTTCTGAAGCATTTCAATATGTTTGTGTTTGTGTGGGGAAAAGAGATAAGAGAATAGGAACACTCCAGCTCTGAGCGAGCCCTTGTACATAGACAGCCGATGAATCAGGAATGTGCTGTTTTAGATTTGTGTGTGTTACTCGTTTTCCCTTTTCGTTTTTGTAACATCCTTCCTGAACTGATCTAGTCCGGTCACCACTGATCCAGTTTTACTGAGATTTGACTCGCGTTCGATGGTGCTCAAGCACTTGGATATTGTTTCTGCCCGTCCATTTGTGGCTTCTGTTTATGGTGTTTATGTTTATGGTGATATTTTTGTGACACTTTTTTTAATTTAATAAACCAGTGAATATTTCTGCAGTTATATTTAACCCCAAGATCTAAAGAAAAATAAATAAATAATAGAAATTACATTTTGCATAAAAAAAAAAAAAAACAACCTATTTTTAGGACCATAAAGATTTTTTGAAATGTGACATTTTCACTCCTTTTCCACACAAATTTCATTACTGGAAAATCATTTTAAATAGTTTAAATTCTGTAAAACAAATTGTAGACGAGGCTGGTTTACAATTTTACTTTGTAATTTAAATTATATTTCGTTTTTTTTTTTTTTTTTTTGGTAATGAGGCTTTGGAGGAATGATGAAAATAATGTCACAATGCAAAAATGCTTCTTTATGCAAAATACAATTTCTCATTTCTTTCTTTTGATTTTCAGGGTGAACTGAAGAACTCGACAGTTTCCGTGAGATTCACCTGATTATTCAGAGCAAATTTAGTTGTTAGCCGTTGAATTTTCGTAAACCGTTCATCAGCTCGCGCAGTCGGTCTGATATGGTGACGATTATGGGTGAAAGTTCAGTGTTATTATTTCTGAAACGGCAATCTCAGGTGAAAGTGTTGAGCTTGGAAACATTCAGATGGTTTGACACCTTCACTGTGAGACTTTGATCTAACACTCAGATGGGTTTCTATTTCTCACGTTGTGGGTAATAATGTTTAAGCAGCTATATTGTTACATGTTCTAACCACTATTGTGACTTTTATTATGTATGATTTCAAATCTGAAATTAGCCACAAATCTGACCTTCTCTTTTTATTGTTTCATGTCTGTGGAAGTCGATGGCCTCACGCCTGTTTTCAGATTGAAGGCCTCTAATCTGTCTGGAAAACTCCCATGTTTATATCTAAATAAAATCGGAACCAAAATTATAGTTTAACGACATCTTATCTGAATTACATGCTGATGTTGATTGAAATTTCTTCAGTCAATTCAGGCATTTATTTAACAGAAGAATAAGGCCCTATATGAATGCATGCAGCGTTATCTATTTTTTCAACATTAAAATGAGGATTTAATTTGATATTACATAGTACTCTTTGATTTAATTATTTAATGATTTTATATGAAGACTAATTTAAATGTTTAGGAATGTAGCTAGTATGTTGCCCCAGTATTTTTTAATGTTTTTTTTGGGAATAGTTGAGTGTGTTTTGCAAGTTTGACCATGCAAAGAAATACAATAAAAGATGTTGAGTTACTGCACTGCGTAAATAAACTCCTGTTCACGATTTTATAAACCATTCAATGTTTATCATCAAATCATTGTTTTGCCTCTAGATGAACCTGCTGTGTGTGTTTGTCATTTGCATTGTCTTTATTGTATAAATGTGAATGCCAGTGTTGATTGCTGGTTGAATTTTGTGCTTTAGTACTCTATAAAAAATACCGTAAACTCCTCATGCATTTCTTATCAACACAGAAACAGTCCGTCTGAAAGCTGGTTTAGGTTAGTGAGTACTGCAATGAGTTAGATTTGACTGTAAAGTGATGGTTACTTTTAGATATTTGTGCATTGTGGCACATCTTACCCCTATTTGTGCAGATGAGATGGTTTCGCCACAGAGTAATACTTGTTTACTGGAACGTTGCCTCTGTTTTGGGTTCACAAACGCTCCCAGCTTCCTGTGGCCGTTTGACAAGTCACTTTATTTAGATCCAACATGCGCACAAAACCACAGGGAAACTTTTAAGACTTCAAGCATTAAAACACTGCGGAAGGTTTCGGGCTTTGTGCTGCTGTTTGTGCGGCTTTTTAATGAGTTTTTAAGAGAATGAAGAGCTAAACAAGAAACAGCAAAGCAAGTTTATAGACAGTGATTGAGCATTTAAGAAACCACACAAAGGTCATTTCATTTTCTCTCTTAATCGTGACATCTTGGTTCTGGTACTTCACTTTTACTGTAAGTTCAATGTGCCTGCATCTCTTTTGCAGAAATATTTACAGAAAGGATAAGCTTAATTTCTTCAGGTGTAATGAGGTTGTGGTTTTGAATTCAGAAACGGCTTGTTTGTTTTTGGGTTTTTACCACTTGAAAATATGTACCGTGTCCTACAAAGATCTGATTAACATTCTAGTATAAACCATAGTGCACAATTAAGACATCCTGATTCAGATCCAGATCCAGATCTGTCAGTCTGAAAAGCAACTGAAATAGTGTTTATGCCAAATTTGTTGCAACATTCATTTTAGAAACTTCATTCAGAGCCATGGGATTCTGGAAGATTCTCCCACAACCAGTGGTTCAGGTAACGTATCACTTGTGCAGAAATTGAACACCATTATGGCAAGCCGTTTTAGCTTAAATTGTACCCAGCCTTACTCGTCGTAATTGCATTTTTACTAGTAAGAATTCAATTAGAGAGCTCTACAATTCAATTCTTACTAGTAGCAATTACAATTAGAGAGCTCTACAAATTAATTTTTACTAGTCATATGTCTCCATTGACTTCCATTCATTTTTAATTACAGAGCTCTCTAATTGAATTGTTACTAGTAAGAATTACAATTAGAGAGCTCTACAATTGAATTGTTACTAGTAAGAATTGAATTAGAGAGCTCTATAATCCAATTATTACTAGTAACAATTACAATTAGAGAGCTCTTTAATTCAATTCTTACTAGTAACAATGCAATTAAAGAGCTCTCTAATTGAATTTTTACTAGTAAAAAAAAAAACGAATTAAAGATATGTATAATTGCAGAGCTCTTTAATTGAATTAAAGAGCTCTGCAATTGCATTCTTACTAGTAACAATTCAATTGAAGAGCTCCGTAATTAAAAATGAATGGAAGTCAATAGAGACATATGATTAGTAAAAATTCATTTGTAGAGCTCTCTAATTGAATTCTTACTAGTAAAAATGCAATTACGACGAATATTGCTGGGAACCATTTAAGCTAAAACGGCTTGCCATACACCATCTTGTAAGACACTTTTAGGTGAGACTTTTAGGTAAATGACCGTTATTTTGAGAGCCACAACAAGGCCACGTGTATGTGGTCTTTACATCACATTCACTGCAGTTCTCAAATCTCAAATTCTCCATTGAACATATTCAAATGTGTTGTGTTTAATTGCAATTTGCAACACATGAGAATCAATTGCTTTTTGCTGCACTATTTTAAAATCTGAACATACATGTAGCCTATGTTAATAAAAAGTTTAAAGCTTTAGTGGGGGGGTAAGATTATCAGTGAAAAATTACTTCAACTTGGGTCTGTTTAAATATTTTATGGAATATAATGCACAATGCTTAAAGGGAGAGACTTTTGTTCATCTTCAGAACACAAATGAAGACATTTTCGATTAAATCTGAGAGCTTTCGGTCCCTTCATTGACAGCTACGCAACTACCACTTTGAAGAGACATGATCACTTTATATGATGAACAGATTTAATTTAGGCTTTGATTCCCATATAAACATTCAACAACTCACACATCAGTTGCATGTTAGCTTGACTTGTGAGAACCAATGAGGTTCATTCTCATGTTACGCATCACGTTTGATCTTCAGCAAGAACCAATGAGGTTCATTCTCGTGTTACGCATCACGTTTGAGCTTCAGCGAGAACCAATGACGTTCATTCTCGTGTTACGCAGCACGTTTGAGCTTCAGCAAGAACCAATGAGGTTCATTCTCGTGTTACGCATCACGTTTGAGCTTCAGCAAGAACCAATGACGTTCATTCTCGTGTTACGCAGCACGTTTGAGCTTCAGCAAGAACCAATGAGGTTCATTCTCGTGTTACGCATCACGTTTGAGCTTCAGCAAGAACCAATGACGTTCATTCTCGTGTTACGCATCACGTTTGAGCTTCAGCAAGAACCAATGAGGTTCATTCTCGTGTTACGCAGCACGTTTGAGCTTCAGCAAGAACCAATGACGTTCATTCTCGTGTTACGCAGCACGTTTGAGCTTCAGCGAGAACCAATGACGTTCATTCTCGTGTTACGCATCACGTTTGAGCTTCAGCGAGAACCAATGACGTTCATTCTCGTGTTACGCAGCACGTTTGAGCTTCAGCGAGAACCAATGAGGTTCATTCTCGTGTTACACATCACGTTTGAGCTTCAGCGAGAACCAATGAGGTTCATTCTCGTGTTACGCATCACGTTTGAGCTTCAGCGAGAACCAATGACGTTCATTCTCGTGTTACGCATCACGTTTGAGCTTCAGCGTGAACCAATGAGGTTCATTCTCGTGTTACGCATCACGTTTGAGCTTCAGCGAGAACCAATGACGTTCATTCTCGTGTTACGCATCACGTTTGAGCTTCAGCGAGAACCAATGACGTTCATTCTCGTGTTACGCATCACGTTTGAGCTTCAGCGAGAACCAATGACGTTCATTCTCGTGTTACGCATCACGTTTGAGCTTCAGCGAGAATCAATGACGTTCATTCTCGTGTTACGCATCACGTTTGAGCTTCAGCGAGAACCAATGAGGTTCATTCTCGTGTTACGCATCACGTTTGAGCTTCAGTGAGAACCAATGAGGTTCATTCTCGTGTTACGCATCACGTTTGAGCTTCAGCGAGAACCAATGAGGTTCATTCTCGTGTTACGCATCACGTTTGAGCTTCAGCGAGAACCAATGAGGTTCATTCTCGTGTTACGCAGCACGTTTGAGCTTCAGCGAGAACCAATGAGGTTCATTCTCGTGTTACGCAGCACGTTTGAGCTTCAGCGAGAACCAATGAGGTTCATTCTCGTGTTACGCAGCACGTTTGAGCTTCAGCGAGAACCAATGAGGTTCATTCTCGTGTTACGCATCACGTTTGAGCTTCAGCGAGAACCAATGACGTTCATTCTCGTGTTACGCATCACGTTTGAGCTTCAGCGTGAACCAATGAGGTTCATTCTCGTGTTACGCATCACGTTTGAGCTTCAGCGAGAACCAATGAGGTTCATTCTCGTGTTACGCATCACGTTTGAGCTTCAGCGAGAACCAATGAGGTTCATTCTCGTGTTACGCATCACGTTTGAGCTTCAGCGAGAACCAATGAGGTTCATTCTCGTGTTACGCATCACGTTTGAGCTTCAGCGAGAACCAATGAGGTTCATTCTCGTGTTACGCATCACGTTTGAGCTTCAGCGAGAACCAATGACGTTCATTCTCGTGTTACGCATCACGTTTGAGCTTCAGCGAGAATCAATGACGTTCATTCTCGTGTTACGCATCACGTTTGAGCTTCAGCGAGAACCAATGAGGTTCATTCTCGTGTTACGCATCACGTTTGAGCTTCAGCGAGAACCAATGACGTTCATTCTCGTGTTACGCATCACGTTTGAGCTTCAGCGAGAATCAATGACGTTCATTCTCGTGTTACGCATCACGTTTGAGCTTCAGCGAGAACCAATGACGTTCATTCTCGTGTTACGCAGCACGTTTGAGCTTCAGCGAGAACCAATGACGTTCATTCTCGTGTTACGCAGCACGTTTGAGCTTCAGCGAGAACCAATGATGTTCATTCTCGTGTTACGCATCACGTTTGAGCTTCAGTGAGAACCAATGAGGTTCATTCGATCGAGTCTCTTCAGAAAACTTGGACCAAACTGCTCAATTCATTTGGATTAGTTTCACGATCTCTTTATTAACTTTTTGGAGCGTCAAAGTAAAAATTTCTGTTGATAATTCATCTTCAGAACACAAATTGAGATATTTTGAATGAAATCTGAGAGCTTTCGGTCCCTCCATTGACAATTACGCATCTACCTCAGTTACGTATCTGTCAATGGAGGGACAGAAAGCTCTCAGATTTCATCAAAAATATCTTCATCTGTGTTGAGAAGATGAACAAGAGTCTGACGGGTTTGGAACGACTCAAGGGTGAGTAATTAATGACAGAGTTTTTATTGTTTTGTGTGAACTATCCCTTCAGGAGCGAAATAATAGACTGTTGTCTTGAGACATTTGTCATAATCTCAGCATTGACTCAGTAAACTGATGTATTGCCTCTGAACACTTCTGATGTCTAGTTCTGCCGTCATGGAAAGAAAGTTGGGCTTCCTACAGACGTTTACAGCGCACCTCAAAGACCTCCCAGTCGAAGTCAGCCTCTGAAGCTTGTGTCATTTCTGCTTTGATAGAGTCTTTTGAAGGTTGTTTTTCCATTAGCTTCAGAGGAACCTTTGCCACAGGACAATAAAACAAGTACATAATGAAGCCAAACCATGAAAAAAGTCATTAAAGCAAAACCTCCCAGCAAAGAGATCTGATCAAATGTTATGTGAACTTTATTAGACTTTATAACTTTCAGGGAGACAAAAATGACAAATACATTTTTTTAAAAGGTTGCATTGATTTGAAAGATATGTTTATGCCCGGTTTCACAGAATAGGTTTAAGCTATCCCAGACTAAAACGCATGTGAGAGCTGTTTTAACTGAATGCAACTTGCACTGATATATCTTAAAATATGTCAGTGCCATTGTCTGAAGATTCACACAGTAAAGTTTTTTTTTTTCTAAGGCTCGTTTATAAAAGATATTTGAACTAAGGATTAATCCTGGCTTAATCTAAACCCTGTCTGTGAAACCAGGCCTTAATATGTAAGGAAATATGCATTACTTGACTAAAAATAATGATGAAAGTTAGACTACTGTGATGCAATGTCAATTTTAAAATACAATCAATTATATTACTGATATTATTGATTGTAAAAAAAAAAAAAAAAGGTAAAACAATGGCTATGCATGCTTACTGCACAGTATACACATTTCCTAAAGTAGGCCTATGTGAAAAAGTAAATATTATTCAAGAGCAATAAATGTTTCAAACAGTAATATTCTACACTGTTGTCAACCGCATCATGTTGCATGTTCAATTCAAAATTGTTGAAATCTGTAAAAATGTAAAAATCTGGTAACTTTTAGTAGTCCTGTCAAAGTGCATCTGCATGTGGATTAGCATACAAACACATTTAATATTTAAATAAAGGGTGAAGATCCATTTTCCTAGGCTGGGATCACTCTTGTCCGCTACTGTGTAGATTTAATTATTATTATTTTAATTATCATTCTGTTTTGCATCATTTTGACACATGTCCAACACAAATTTGTTGTCGCTGAAGAAGGTTTAATCTGAATTATCCGCAGATCCTGTTGCCTATACGGAACCTATTAAATACAACCACAATAAACAGTTTAAGAGCTCGGTTTGCTTTCCCCGCTTGTTAAATGTATTTACATGCAATATTTTCCATTTGGAAGAAAACCTGTGTCACATAAATGGAGATTACATGAATTAGCGTTCATATTGTAAAAGTCATTTGATCAGGGCTTTGATGAGGCATGCTTCTCTTTCAGGAGGGATTTAATGAAGCTCATGGGAGGTTTTCATGAATTAACATTCATACCAAACATCCACAACTTAATATTCAGTGTCCACCATTTCCTCTGTCGGCAGATCAGACAGAAGCGTTAAAGCCACAAACGTTACACGTGTGCTGTAATCTGCCTGTCAAGAAGCTCTTATAAAATTTGATTTTTTTAAACTTGTTTGATTTTATGTTGGTTTTTAGTTGTGACTTTTGCACAGGCAAGCACTTACATTGTCTTCAGAAATCTAATGCATTGCACTGCATGTAATGCTCTGATTGATTTATCCCCAGTTTCACTGACAAAGTCTTAATCCCAGACTAAAATGCATGTTTGAGCTGTTTTAACTGAAATCAACTTCTTTATTATTTTTTTATTATTAATAATAACTTTAATATCTTAAAATATGTCTGTGCCATTGTTTTGTCTCAAGATGAACAACAGTTGCGGAACATTTAAAATCTACTTAAATATCCTAATTGAACTAAGGCCTAGTCTGGTTTATTCTAAGCCCTATTTGTGAAACCAGAACTTGGACTTTGAATGTGGTAGCCTACTGTTTTTCCCCCTGCATAAAAAACAGGTTTATTAGCCTACCTTTTAAATTAAAACAATTATTCAGTATACTTTTGTGATACTAAAATGTGCAAGTGTGCTGCCAGATTGATAAATGGTGCTATTGCCTGAGTTTAATAAACGCCTTATGAAGAGGATTTGCTCACAATTACTACCTTCATTCTTATCAGTGTCGCTGATATCAAATGGCACTATTTGTTTTATGGCACTATTTTCTTCCCTAAGTTATGCAGCCCTGGTTTAAATAACTCTTTCATTCTTTGTAAAACCCAATGTTAAGTCGATCTTTTCACTGTGTGGTAATGAATGATAGAGACAGAGGCAGAGGTTGTGATCAGGAAGATTGACGCTAGAGAGCGCAAGAACACTATATGAACACAAGCGTTCAGCGCCATTAATGACGTATAGCGAGTCTAGGCTATTAATAATGCAATAACATGCATTATTTTATTTCCTTTTGTATTTTTGCAATTTAATGGTTAAATTGAATTGGTTTAAAAGCATGTGTATGTTTGTGTGATTGTCTGTAGAAGAAGCACATGTCAGTATTGCTGGGGTTTTAGAGTTCAAATACTGTTAAGCGTAGGCTATTTCTAAATGCTTTAAGGATAATATGGCAACGGATTAGAATTTACATGATTAGAGTTTGTTGGGTTTTGTGCCCGTTTAACACGGTTTTATATGGCTTGAAATCAATTATTAGAAGTTCAAACAAAAGGGCGGGTGATTTCAGTTGGCTATAATGTATCAAATATATAAAAGTAGGCTATAGCTATATGCCTAAAAATAAAATAAAGATCAAGATCAATATTCGTAGAACACAGATACACGAGTAGGCCTAAAGTATCGGATGCGCGAGATGAAAACTGACAACATTCTTTTTAGAACGTAGAAATTCTCCCGCTTGAAAGTCGCTGAATAATTCGAATTCTATAAGAAGAAGAAAAACTCATCCTGATGTTTGTTCAGAATATTTTTTCCCACTATATTAAATTCAGCTTTAAAAACTCAAGACTGAACCTTAGACTGTAGGCTAGTATCTGTTCTATACAGACACCAAAAGGCCTACGTTAGTGATAAATATATAGGCCTACTGCTAATTATTAATAGGTTAAAATAGTGATAGCTTGATTAAAATGAATTAAAATAATGCCGTTTGTTTGTTTGCCCTTTAATTAGGCTAATGTTATTTGCATACAAATATTATTAAAGGCTATAATACAAAATAGCCCGTCAATGCCTCAATCGCGAAAAAATATATAAAATAATTGTATATTCTACTAATCTTTATTTGTTAGTTTATGTTTGACTTATCTATATTTCATATAAAACGCAACATAAAAATAAAATGACCTATACACACATACATCAGGTGTGTTTATGCTATATTTAGGGTGTGAGGGATTAGCTAAAATAAATCCCTCTTCTGATAGATACATACTTTTTACTTGGAAAGATAAAAACTGGAAAAAGATGCGAAATGTTCGGGAGAAAGTCGTATTTATTTCATAGAGAGAGCGTAAATCAGCCTGTCATAATTAGAAGAGAGATGAATACTAATGAGGAAAGTAATAAAGATACAAACTCCCCCTTTCTTTTCCTCTCCTCGCAGGTTTATTGCCCTGAGATGTCTGTCTGTGAAATGAATTTGCGCAGATCTGAAACACAAAAGATTCTTCTTATGAATTTTGCATGGATATTATGCGGAGAGAGATTAAATCAGCTTTTATCTGGGTCTTTATTAATCATGCAGATAATGTCATGAAGATAAAAGCAGCTGCGCGAGAAATCAAATGATTCTGACCGGAGATTCTGAATATATATAGGCTCGATTTCACGTTGAATGGGTTGAGTGATAAATTGTTTATGACAAAAGCAATTAAATACGATATGTTAAAATTGGAAGAATAAATGTAACGAGTTAAAAGTAGGTTAGATTCTATGAACAATTAAAGTTGTTTGTAATTATAGGCTAGTCCGTGTTTTATATAGAAAGCCATTTTCGTAATTGATGTAGCCTATATCCTTATAAACGTGAAATAAAATAGAAACAAAAAGTGAATGGTTTTGAGACTTAATTTAATTAGCATGTTTTTAATTAGCCGATTGCATGTTGTTTTTGCTGTTCGTTTTGTCAGGTTCTTTTAGGCTATTTAAAATATGAAGACGAAAACTGTTAAAATATTAAGTTTTTATATCCTACTAAAACGTAGGCTATCATTTAAAAATTGTTGGGTTGTTTCAACCCATGTTTGGGTCAAATATGGCCAAACCCAAGCGTTGGTTAACAGTTTAAATGAAATTCAAGACCGGTTTAACAGTAAAATTTAATTTAAAAATATAAACCAACGGTTGGGGTTGTCCATATTTGACCCAAACATGGATTGAAACAAACCAACAATATTTTAGAGTGCATAGCTCATTAACGGTACAAAAATTAAATATTATAACTGCCTATTGTGCGTTGTTGAAATCATCACACTGAACTCTGAATGTTTTGTGGTCGCAAACTGTAACACCTGAAAATATGCCGTTGTTTCCCTATAATTTGACCTCTAAAAATACTTTAATTGGCATGTGAACCTGTTCGTATATATATTTTTTTTTTTTGTACATTCTATAGGTTTGTTTTTACAGTGTTGGCTATTCAATTATATTTTTTACTTGAATAATTAATTATGTTCATATGCAACCTATATATTTATTTATAAGCACATGCTAGTTATTCAATCTATTTGTAATTGCCCTCAGCAGCAGTCCTCAACTACATGATGTGTGTGTGTGTGTGTGTTGTAGGCGGTTCCGCTGTGACCCAACAGCACCAATAGCGTCACACGAAGTTGAGGAGAATGACGCGCGCGGACTCCTCAAGAGGAGCAGGGCTCGTGAACGCGATCATTGAGAGAAGAGCTCGCGCCGGCCACAGCTCACGCGCGCGGCCACTGGATTACAGGAGGATCTGACGGTTTCATTCTGTTTCTCTCAGAACCACCGAAGAAACACGCGTCGTTTCTCTGCTGTAGTGTAGCCTACTCTACACGTTTACAAAGAAAAGCCAGTTTACTTTTAGTTTCTATCTCGTCACTGTCCGTGTGCAGCAGAAGTCTGGATCGGCTTCTTCACTTCTTCTGGACTTCGCAACAGGTCCGAGGTCAGCTGAGTCGAGATGCTGGACGGAATCAAGATTGAAGATCAGTTCAGGACAGGAGCAGAGTCTCTGGCACTGATGCTCGGTGAGTTTCTCACAGACATGATAACGCTTTACTTTACATCGAAGTGTCACACAGTCGTTTCAGAGAGACGTCTAAACTAAAGTAAATATATTGATGACACTTTACATTAAGGTATCGTTTGTTAGCATTAAGCCAACATGAACGAACTTACTAACGTTATATGACCAATTTTACCACATTGATCTGTTAACTTTAGGCTATAGGCTAATTGTTCATGTTATTTCACAGTGCACAGCCTAATGTTATAACAAACACAATTTTGGATTTTAAAAATGTAATAGGCCTACATTTTGAAATTAACACAAACACAAAAAATGCTGGGTTGTTTCATCTCAAATATTGAGACATTTTTTAAATTAAATTTTTAAACTCAACGATCGGGGTTGTCCATAGGCTATTTGACCGTTGAAACAATATTTTTGACTGAGTGTATCTATTATTAATAAATGCTGTGGAAGTATTATTCATTGTTAATGTTAACTAATATGTTAAGAAATGAAACCTCATTTTAAAGTGTTTCCAAAATATTATTAAATGACACCAATTAGGCAAAAGTTTTTTGCACCTTTTCACGTTTTTACAGCGCTTTTCCATACAATTAAAAACGATATAGACATACTAGATATGTTTGCTTAATTAACTAGTTAACTACTAGGCCTATAACAATAACGAGCTGTAATTAAAAAAAGAGCTTCTCAAAATAATTAAATATTAGGCCTAGCCTACATAACTCGTCAAGTAGGCTAGCCTACTATATTGCAAATGGCTACTAATGTCAAATGTATTTTATGTTATATTTAATCAGCCTGTTCTTGATATTGCACCTAAAAACCTACTGCTTTCATATCAATTGGAACCATGGATCATGATTCTATGGATAAAGGATTTTTTTGTTGTCTTCGTTTTTTGTAAACAAAAAAAATTGTATTAAATAATAGTGCAGAAAATATAGCCTAACACAAATGTTTAGGTTAATGTTAACGACAGTCAGTAAGAATTAGGCTAAAAGTGTTTTGTCAGATAACATCGAAATTAAAGTTCTATTAGACATATAATATTCTAGTCGCCTAAAACATCGGCCAATTTGAGATAATATATTTTAAGATGTTAAAAAAAAAAAAAAAAAAAAAAGCTTACAATTCCGTATACGCTATTAGGCCTAAATTACATTTCTGAATCAACATAATGACATTAGTTTACCCCAACTAAAGTAGGCCTAATTTTTTAAGATTTTGAACTGCCTAGGCTACTGCGCGATTTGGATTTTATTAGCCTATAGAATTATTTTATTTTTTTTAGTGTAGGCTACTTCAGAAAGCGAGTTCTTAATGTAGCATTTGTGAGTGTGTGTGTGATGTATATTGCTCGTGCGTTGCAGGTTCAGATTGCGCGCATCCGAGTGTGTGTGAAGGATGTCACAGACCCATCTCTGACCGCTTCCTCCTGCGCGTGAACGACTGCTCGTGGCACGAGGAGTGTGTGCAGTGCTCGGTGTGTCAGCAGCCTCTCACCATGAGCTGCTACTCCAGAGACCAGAAACTCTACTGCAAACACGACTACCAACAGTAAGAGCTCGTTCATTCCTCTCGTGGCATGTGGAGTGTGTGTGTCTTCTGGCTTTTTCCTCTGGAGAAAGCGTCGCGATATCGCGTGTGTTCATAAAGGGAATATTTTCGAAGCGAATATTTTTTTGTTTTTTTTGTTTTAATCAAACATGGTTTTTCACATGTTTAAGGATAGGCTATATCATAAATAATTTATATTTGGATATTATCAATTTAGTTGTTTTTGCAAATAACGACAACGGCAATTAGAACAACATAGCCAACTTGTTGCTGTTATTATTATTATTATTATTTATTATTATTATTATTATTATTATTAGGGCCTATTATATCTGCGGATATTCTAAAAGCAAATAGGTTACTTAAATCATAAAATAGATTCATAGGCTAATTTGAACGTTAAAGCACAGTAAAGAAATACATCGAACTAAACGTGAGATAATTATAATAAGATGAACTCGAATAAATGAGTAGGCCTAATATGCTTAATGATCTTGTTCATATTGCTGTTGATGTGTCCACTCATAAATCACAGAGCTTGTCATACAGTGAATGATCGTTTGTGCTTGTCTCTTCTTGCTTGTCAACTGGTTCTTTTGACTTTTTGGCCAATTCCTTTTTAAACACCTTTTGTTTCAGTTTGACAGCGAGCAGTTTTTTAATTAGGTCTTATAATCAAGAACTCAATGTCTTCATGGGTTTATTTAATGTGGTTTAACAAAGTTTTTACCATTGAGGCCTATATATTATTGCTTTTGAATGATATGTAGCTTATGATCATTTTTAATAGCCTAAACGTTTAGTGTCTTTTAAATTCTTTTTAAGAGTGTTAAATACAGTTTACAGATAGATTTACTCTAGACAAAGTTTACACAGAGATAGTTGTAACACAATTGGAGAATTATATGTATTTGTGTCTTTCACTTATTAGGCTAAATTACACACTTTGCATTTTATAGCATAAACTTTATATTTACGCTCCATTCAACAAACTCTATCAGACCCAGAATGGTGTGAAGTGGCTTTAATCACATGTTATTTGTCTCTTTCAAATAAGTATTTATAAAGCAGTGATGTGGTACTTAGTGCTCTTAATTCACACCCGGTACTGCTTTTTATGGCTCTTTTAACAGAGATTAACAAGCAAAGCCACAGAACGCAGAACACACTCACACACTCACACACCTCCACGTTTAACTCGCTCTAATTGACAGACACGCTTGTAATGAGTCGAACAGTAAAGCTCACTCATAGATGTCTCTATTAACTCATCCAGTCTGCTGTGAATAATAATACATCTTACATTATGTTGTCATTTTTGGTTTTTTTAAGTGATAAAACAATAGTATTCGGACTCTTCGTGGTTGTCAAATGTTAGTTGCACGTTCATATTGTGAAGTGTTTCATTTTAATGAGTGTTTTGTGTGTGTTATACTGTCTACAGCAATGCAGATGCAAGTATTTCTCTTGCTTGACGGTATAGAAAGTGATCTAATGATCTTCAAATGAGGAAACATCCTCAAAATATCACTCTACATGGTATGTTGTAAAAGTCGGAGGGAACATTTTCTAGTTAGGAGAGAAAGTGGTTTCTCTTCATTTCTTCATTCATTTCTAGTTGAATTTGTGCTATTGAATTTCACATGTCTATGTTATCCAGCATGTAAATATGAGCTGGAATGTGCTGTTTCGTGTACATTTCACACTCGACTCATGACATGATAAGGCATGCTCAAACTTATTGTTTAAAAGCATATTTTGTTTCTATAATATCCAATATCATAACATAGCGATTCTGGATCAGCGCTGCTGATTCTATAGAAGCTTCTTTTCAGTAAAGCATGGAAATCCAGTATATATTTAAAGACAATATGATCTTTTTTCCCCAAATTGATTATAATATCTGTACTTTTGATTCTTTTTTGGCATGTTGCTATTTTACTGCATACATACAGTATATAGCCTACACACACACACCAATATTTTATATATAGTGTGTGTGTGTTATGTGTGTTTATCTCGTGGCTATCTAAAATATCCTGATTGATAAAAAATATAATATAATGTAGAATATGTATAACATAATATATATATATAGTGGTACAGTAGTATGCTTTATTTCAATTTATAATAATTTCTATACATTTTATTTCTTTGTGGGTTTGTTTAAAACGTTTTATTGATATTGGGATTGCAATGTTCCGCTTGCACAATTAGTTTTTTTTACTAGAAATGCTCAAAAGAGCAAGTTTTCCATAAAGTCTGACATGGCTAAATCCCAAACCCGAAGAGGCTATAAACCGTGCTGTAGACGTCTGTTCATGAGAGAAAATATATCTGCCACTTTACAACCACTGGTGGACCCTTAGGAAACACAAACACAAGGTTTCTTTCAAAACTCTTTAATGGCGTTGACTTCCATGCTCAATTCATTAAACAGTTGTGTAGCGTCGATGTTTTCGGTCAGGTCTAGCTGTAGTGTTTTGGTCTGGGATACGCAGAGCAGGAATTCCTGAGATCCTGAACCCTGATCTTCATAACGCAACTCTCTCCTCTTTCTATGTTTGGATTCTGATGCGCAGAGAAATATCTCCGATTACAGAAACAACAAACTCAGCCTCTCAGAAATGATGTGGGAATCAGACGTTTGCTTCTCTAGCCTGTTCCATCATTGGCCTCTAAAAGTAGTTGCTCACTCGAGTCACAATTTAAAAACTCAATGTCAAAATACCAAACATGCTGCACAAGCATTTAACTTCACTTTTCATTTTTGCCCAATTACTTTTAATAGAGTGGCGTGGGAGTTTTTTATTTTTTTATGGTGGATAGATGTAGGGTTCAGGAACCTGTTGACATTTCGTTTTTTATTGCAATGACGTTCTTTAATCGTGTCCTGAGGGCTGGATTTCAGGGTTTAAAACATGACATAATCTGTAGAAATATGAATGCATGCAATTCAAATGATATAATCTGATGTGATACAGGATATTCTATGTTCAAAATCATATTTATTTTATATTTGTGACATTTTGTGTTTACATGCAGATTCCTGTTGTGCATCCTTGACAAATATTTACATGATGCCAGCTGTTCAATGAAATGCTCATTTAAATATGGGAGAAAACGCAATGCTATTTTGCACAAAAAAAGCATTCAATTCAGGTGTAAAAAAAATATAGACAATTCTCATAATGTGCTAATGAAACATAATATACCAGATAAATACTGTATTTTAAAATGATCCTTATTATCTTTATGACTATCCAAACAAGCGTTTAATTGATTTATTAAATACAGATATGACTTGATGCAGGGTAATTAACAGATCAATATAAATTGAATAATATCATGTTTTTAGGATTGTGCTTTTCTACCACATACGTCTTCTTCTGTTAAGCTCTTTATAGAGGAACAGGTCGGTGAGAGGCTAATGCACGAGCAACAGTAACACAAAAACAGAATCTTTTTTTGGAGCAGATAAACTGCAGGAAAATCTTTTAAGGAACAATAACTAAACAAAGCATGATTCTGCAGTATCCTATAAATGGCATAATAGATGTGTCTGACTCTGAGCTGAGGGTGTGTTTTCTCCTCTGGCTCATCGCGTGTGTGTGTTAGATCGTTCACTCTGCACACTGTGGCCTCCTTTGAGAGAGAGTGTGAAAAACACACACACACACACACACACACACACACATGTCTGGTTCGCTATCTTTGTGGGGACTCTCCATAGGCGTAATGGTTTTTATACTGTACAAACTATATATTCTGTCCCCTTACACTGCCCCTGTCCCTAAACCTACCCATCACAGGAGACATTCTGCATTTTTACATTTTCAAAAAACATTACTTAGTGTGATTTATACGCTGTTCTCCTCATGGGGACCGCTGGCTGGTCCCCACAATGTAGGTGATTTCAGGTTTTACTATACTTGTGGGGACATTTGGTCCCCACAATGTAATATAAACACGAGCACACACACACACACACACACACACACACACACACACACACACACACACACACACACACACACACACAGAGAGAGTTGGATTTCCATGTTTTATGGGGACTTTCCATGATTGACAATAATGATTTTTTTTTTACTGTACAAACTGTATTCTCTCCTCGAACCCTAAACCCACCCATCACAGGAAAGTTTCTGTATTTTTATATTTTCAAAAAATATCACTTAGTATGTTTAGTACTTAGTACACACACACACACACACACACACACACACACACTTCTTTCTTTCTTGTTAGGCTGACAGTCACTCAGATGCAGTATTATTTACATACAAATTCTCATATTTATTACTACAGTTATATTTTAAAATTAAATATTGTTAAATTATTTTTGTATAACTTATGATTTATATTTTATCTATATCCCATAGCTAACTAAAACACTTATATATATATATGTATATACACACACACACACACACACACACACACACACACACACACACACACACACACACACATATATATATATATATATATATATATATATATATATATATATATATATATATATATATATATATATATATATATATATATATACACACACATATATATATATAATAGCTTATAATATAATTTTCACCTTAGGTTGAATGTGAGTCTTATTATTGATGTTCAGTTTGCATTTTTCACATGGCTCTATAACATTGAGAAATATTTCCATATTTCCCCAATAATCTGGCTGATGTTTGTGATCTGTCAGTAGTGCTGGTTGTTTGACTGATGTGCATTTAGAACCAGATTTCATCAACTAATGGACTTTTTCAGAGTTTTGATGTTCTGTTTCACTTGTTTTCTATTGGAACTGATTTGTGGACATTACCAGTGGCTTTATGAATCTGTACCTGGGATTATTTTGTGTTCTGGAAGTTTTTGCACGATTCTCTGGAGTTATTCTGAGCTGGTGTGTGTCTGTGGTTGTCTGGTCTGGAACGGCTGCTGAAACATCACCTCTGGGCTCTGCTGTCACCCAGCTGTGAGGAGAGGTTGGCACGGCGCTGTGAAGTGCCTCCACCCAGGTGCTGTGTACCTGCAGGCCCGCTCTCGCACCCCCGTCTCACATTCTGCCCGTGCCTGAGGAGCGGGCGCAGTTTTCTCCTTCACTGAGGAGAGAAAGACTCCCAGGAACATGTGAGAGTCCTCAGACATGCAGAAACACACGCCATCTCAATGTGGCACGTCTCACACCGGCACATTCCCCATGATGCCGCAGTGCACTGAGACCTATAGCATTTGCAACCCATTTTTACCACTTCTATGAGATCTCTTTAATATATATATATATTAAATATATAATATATATTAAAATAAAAAAAAATACAGAGATGATAATGAAAGAACTGCAGGGGATTGATGAAAAGATCATTAATTAAATTATAAAAATAAAATGAATAGTTTTTAATTTTTTCTTTTTTAAGAAAGGAAAAATTAATAATTACTGAACATCAATAAATAATGAATAATATGTAATCATGTAATCCATAAAATAGTTACTGTAATATGATTTTATTTTAAAATGCATTTGAAAATGTAGGCCTTTATGCAATCAAAATATATACAAATTAACATAAATATAATAAATGAATATAAATAAATGTATACACATGTTTATACATTTATTTATATTCATTTATTATATTTGTTATTTATATTATATATAAGTAGTGTATATACTGAATGTGTGTGTGTGTATAGGCTATATATATATATATATATACAGTATATATACAGTATATAAACATAAATCTTTTATTATATAATTATTAGACCATTATATAATAATTAAGTCAATTATTAATTATCTAACTTTTAAATCCTATATTTAAGTAGAATCAAACATTTCTAATCAAATTCTCCCAAGAACAAACAGTGAGAGCTATTATCCACGTTCATTTTATACCTTGTATGTCTCTTTTGTAGTATTATTTTTTTTACTATTCTAAAGGATTTGTGTGAGAAACATCTGACAAAGTTGACGTACATCTGAGGACTCTTCTGAGTTCTGAAAGAGCGACATTTGAGCAAAACCTTTTTCCTTGCAGGCCCCCGATTCCCGACCGCACCACCCAGATTCCCTCTGTCTTGGTCTGTTCTTCCTATAATGGGATTAGCAGTGTGACCCCCGTGTTTCCGCCCCGGCTGTAGAGTTGAGCTCCACACTTTTATCACTGACTGTGACACTGAGCTCCCCTGTCGCTTTGTGCCCACCGGAAGCCTGTTCCCTAATCCACTTATTCGTGTGGAGAATGAAGGAAAAGAAAGAGAGGATGGAACAATATGGGATGGAAGAGGAGGGACTCTGGAAAAGACCCCCTGCGACTCTGTTCTTCAACCAGATAAGAGAACATGAGATCGATATTATGAGGCTTTAGACGTGTGTTTAAGTTGCCTTTTGTTTTTCAGTACTTTCCACAGATTTATTGTGCAGTTGTTTTGCATAATGAGCTCTGAACGGTATAATTGAAAGTTGTCCCGAGCAAGCGATTTGCTACATAGTTTTATAGTTGCTGGTTTTATGTCTCTTGTATTGCTCTGTGCTCACTTTATACTTGCATTATGAAATAATAAAAAAAAAAACAATTTTGTTTGTTTATTTAACTCATTTATATCATATTTATTACCTATGGTTGTTTATTAGCTATATTAGCTATAAGTCTGGGTCCTGATCACCCTTTATTTAACATTTTATGTCACATGTATTTATTTATTTAATTATTTTATTTATTTACTTGTTAGTAACCATACAAGTCAGGGTTCTAGTCACCTTTCTATTTATTTATTTAACAGTTCTGTATAATATTTCCTTCCTTCCTTCATTAGGTTCTGATCACCATTATTTTGTGATTAATTGTGCAATCCGTTATTGTTCTATTGACTTATTACTGTACATATTGTGCATTGTTGTAAACACCATATTTGACCATCTAAAGATTACCAAGGCTTTACAAAAGCCTCCGAAAAGAGTTTAAAACAAACACTAAGAGATGTGTTTTATAGTGCACAAAAGACTTTGTCACATGCACCTGCTAAAAAAAAAACAATAACAACAAAACCTTTTTTTTATGACTGATTTTTCAGATGCTTCACCATTGGTACAGTTTAATCAACCAGAACGTGTTAGGCCTATAGATTACCGGTCGTAAGATGCGTCTCGTGTTGCTTTGCTGTCCTCCTGTCCTGAAATCGACCTCAGAGCAGTTGTATTGCAGCATCCACGGTCCTTTATTTACGCAGCCAACTGTTGTTGGTCGTCTGTTAAACAGATGGAGTGAGGCGAAAGGTGCACAACAGCCTGTTTCGGCCTCCAGTGGTTCAGAACTAATGTGGGGGGGACAGGTGGTCTGCAGGACACCGATCCGAACCACATTCCTTTACACCTCAACCGTCCCCTTTCATCATGACAGAACAATATCAGGCCTGGTTTTCACCATCGGCGACCTTCCGGTCTCTCTCTTGAAATCAACACGGAAGTGACTTAAACTGCAGTTCATCGACTGGCCGCTAGAGACAGGCTCCAAAAGAGAGTCAATCCAATTAGACCCCCCCATGTTAAAATGCCCAACTTTACACTGTAAAAAAAAAAAAGTTGGATTAACTTAAAGTAAGTTACCTGGTTGCCTTAAAATTTTGAGTTCATTGAAATTAAAAATGTGCATTAATACAACAAAGGAGATTGGTTTAATAAATAGAAACTCAAAATATTATGTTATCTGAACTACATTAATTATCTAAGTTGATTTAACAAAATATAAAAAGTTGTGATGATAAATCATCAAAATTCATTTTTACAGTGTACAGCAGAAAAAAATATGTTTACAGCCTGGTGCAAAAAGTGGTTTTGGTATATATAGCTAACTTTGCCCTTCATGACAACTTTGAGGGGGGTACATTTTTTTTATAACTCACCCGTTTAAATTATATTAAGCCTTAATGTTCTGCATAATTAAGGGCATGGCTACTTGAGTGACAGGTGGATTGCTGCTGATGTCACTATAGCTGTTTGTCTGCTGTCTGTTAGCGTCACGTCTCCTCAGCTAATCCGCTTCGCTGCACATTTTCAGTTTTCCAGGAGTGGCGCACTACCAAAATGGCATCGGCCGGCTCCGCCCACTTTGGGCTTCAAAAATGCCCTTCAGAAACCTACGGGTGACGTCACGGACACTACGTCCATATTTTTTTACAGTGTATTTGCACGAGTCTGTCCCACCAAAGTGCAGCAGTATATTCACCTGTTACAGTAACGTGACGTTTCCCGCTCATCAGAACATAATTAGCACTGACCAAATTATCATACACTAGTGATCAAAACAAAAGTTTGGGGTCGGTAAAATGTTGGAATGTTATTGAAAGAAGTCTCTTCTGCTCACCAAGGCTGCATTTATTTGATCAAAAATACTGTAACAATTTTAATATTGTAAAATGTAATTTATTCCTGTGATCAAAGCTGGATTATCAGCATCATTACTCCAGTCTTCAGTGTCACATGAACACTGTAAATCGTTTTAATATAACTACTTCATATTTTATTGGAAACCATAATACATGGTTTTTCAAGATTCTTTGATGAATATAACAGCATTTATTATAAATCTTTTGTAAGATTTTAAATGTCTTTACTGACTTGTATTACAAACCAAACCTTTTCAGTGGTGAATCAAATCCAATGATCAATGTTTTCTCGGTTGATATGTTTTTGTCATATCAACAGAGCCATTACTTTGCCTCATTGATGTTCACAAATATAGTGGATGAATGGAAGACATTGTGTGACTGACACAAATGAATACTAATACATTTAAATATTTTAAGATTTATTTTTATTATACTACCACTTCAACGTCCACTGCCTTAAACCTTTCAACCTTTAACAAGCCTCTTATTTGAGTAGTTAGTCAAAAATGTTCAGCTTTTATCTGATTTGAATATTCTGATGTAAGGAAATGTAAAGAGTTCGTTCTCCAATCAGTGGGAATATCTTAAGCAGTTTAAAAACAAGTTTTTTTATGCCTTCTGTTTAAACTCTCCATAACTCTCCTGCAAATGAGGAGCCAAGCAGGGGCGTCACGTTGTAAAAACCAAGAGCTCAGTTTTATTAGAAACCGCAAAATCTGCTGTGCTCCCTGTCTATCAAAGGGATCAGGGCCGTGTATCCGGGTGTAAATCCTGCATCCCGGGCACAGCGGGCCACCGAGACCTCGAAACATGCTTCAGCTCCTGTGAGTTCGTGGAGACGAGTAAGTAAACCGCAGCCGTAGAGGCTGCAAAAACAACACTCGGTGGGAAGTGCTCTCCGGATTGTGTTTCATGCCTCCCGTGCAAAGACCCACGCAATACTTTCCTCTCCTCCCTCGCGCCGATGCTCCTTCAGCTCAAGGTGATTTGTAATCTGGTTTTCCTGACCCTGAAGGAGCTTCAAACAGAACAATCTTGGCCGGGGTAGGAGGGTTTGGGATGCTTGGAGGTGATGACAGCCGGCAGTGTGCCGAACTTTAAACTTCTCCATCGACACTCAGCACACCTTAAAGTCCTATTTGTACTATATTTAATTTAGTTTCTGTCTTGGTGAAACAGTTGAGATATTGGAAATATGTCATTGGAGCATATTCCTTTTTTTCTTTTTTTTTGTCACAGAATATGTTGTTTAATTCACTGTACACTCTTAAAAATAAAGGTTCTTGATTGGAATTGATGGTTCATGGCTTCATTGAACCTTTGCATTCCCCTAAAGGTGCTTTATAGTGGAAAAAGGTTGTTTGGGTTATTAAAATGTTCTTCACACTGAGAAAAAATGGTTCTTTTAAAGTCCTCCTGTGGTGAAAATCAAGCTTTTAATGTTGTTTATATGTCTATGTGGTGTATTTAATATGCTTTAAGACAAACCATGCGCAAATTCATAAGTCAACACCATTGCTGAGTATTTTCTCCTAGTGAACTAGCCTGGGAAAACCCGGACGAACTTCCGGCAAATTTAGATTTGCTCTACAAGTCAGTCTGGCCAAAAGCCCATTTCCAATCTTTCCAAATCGAGGCACCAATCACAAACGTTGAGGCAGGCTTTACACGATGATGATCGATCTGATTGGTTTTTAGGTCTATCCAATTGTGCCCAGAGGCATTTGAGCGACGTCTGTTGGTGACGCCGCTTTGGAAATGGGCTGTGAATAAAGCTTCCCCAGACCCACTCTGTTACGACTGAGAAGGGTCTGGTGTTAACCAGGTTAGCAGTGAACCAAAGACCGTCTCAAAAACACGGTTTGAAATCGCTGACTACAAACTACCTTGTAACCAATCAGATCAACGTGTGATTGTCAACGAGTGGATCTCTGGGCTGAGTGAGTGGAGGCGGGGCTCATTTGCATATTCATAGAACCACGTATACTAAATGAGGCAAAGGTGTAGATTTACACTTCAAGCTATTTAAAGGCATGAAGATTTTCTTTCCCAAGGAAAAAAAAAAACTTTTAAATGTAATTTTGGGATACAATTATTGACTACAGGGGGACTTTAAGAATGTTCTCTGAAAGGTTATTTGGGGAACCAAAAAGGGTTCTTGTATGCCATTGCTGTGAAAAACTCCTGGCTTTTAAGAGCGTAAATTGATTTGAACTCTTTTTCAGATGTTTCCTCTGAGAAAAAGAGCTCCGTAATCTCATACGTGTCTCGTCTGTTCCAGAATAGAACAATGTCTCACTTAAAAATGCTAATTTGTGTTCCTCATTTCTCATTCAGTCCATTTTAGGAGCAACATCTGAGATAAACCACTAAATGCCCATTCAAAGAAACTGGTGCATGTGTGTTAACTTCTAGGCCACAGCTCCATTGTAATCAAGGTCTTTTTTTAATAAAGGCATCCTTGGTGAGCAGAAGGACTGCAGCTGAATCTTTTGAACAGTACAGTGTGTAAACTGAAAGATTGTGTTGATACTAGGCACCAAGACTAAGTGATATGAGACGAGCGTGAGATCGGTGAACTTATCTTCTCTCTGTGTGCTCTGTGATTCATCGTCCTGCTCCATGACTGCTGTTGCACAAGCTTCGAGGGTAAATCTTGTTGATTTAGGATCTTTTGGCACACTCCTCTCCTGTTCTCCGTGACCTTACAACACCTCGCAGTGTGAGGGGCTTGCCTGGTACCGATGACCAGCTCAAAGCAGGGCATGTCTTCTCCCTCAGCGGCCCAGAAATAGCCTGTAACTTCCCTCTGCTAAATTTGAAGGTTGTGCGTCAAAACTGATACATGCAATCGAAAGTGAGTGGACTTTTTTGACACCAGCCCACTCCTGAGTAAAACCTCTTTAACCAGTGCTACAGGACGCTGTAGCATTGGTGGACAGGATAATGTGTGGACAGGATAATGTGACTTCACTTAAGGGTTCAGGGTGCGTTAAGGGTTAACCTGCTTTTGTTTTTGCACTCAGTCTGTAGAATCAGTAGCCTGGATGCCAGCCCGAACCCCGCCCACAACGTTTTTTGACCAGGAAGTTCGGTCTGGACTCGATCCATTGAGGAGTAATTATGATCGGTTCAGAAATCGTCGGGCCAATCAAATTGCCAGGGTGGGCTTTATACGATGATGGACAGATGATCTGCAGTTACGTAATCATCACGTCATCAAAGAGCGCTTGGGTTGAACTGGTTTACAACAAAGATGACATTTGCTCACACTACTTATGGCCTGACTCAAAATCCACGATACACACAAGGCAAGCATATCGGAAAATATGATTAATATTGTTTAATCATAGTAGGTAACGTTAGTGTGGGAATGCACGTGTGTTAATCACACTGTATTTTAAACACGACTCCCTATTGACAAATGAAAAACTTTGCAATCGAGGTTATTCTCATAGTTATAAGAAGTAAAAAAAAAAAAAAAATGTATTTTATTAAATAATTTTTAAACTGAAAAAAAAACTGTTACCAGTCTGTTACTGTTGACAGAAACTCTGTCATGCTTTTTCGCGTTGTTGTACCGGTTGGAGTTGTAGGCTGATTGGCTGTAGGTCTATCCAATTGAGTGCAGAGTTTTTTTTTCTTTTTTTTCTGGTTCGGTTAAGACACGCCTCATAATCAAAGCCGTATGGAGCAGTATCAGACTCGCATTCTGACTAGAATATGAGTATGACGAAGTCAGGCTATAGAATCAGTGAGATGGACACAATCCTCCATGTTCATAGAAACTTTACATGCAATTGTAACTTAAAATCAGGTGTGTCAAGCTAGTATAAGATTATAGGGCATTTGAATACAGTCAATGTCCTGAAAGACATGGTTCGATGCTAGAAGAGAAATTGAAGTGCACCATTCAGAACTGAATCAAGATTAATTCATTTGAAATTGAATTGACGTAGTGAAGAAAATGCAAAGTTGCATTTTGAATTTGAATGCAAGAAATATATGACTGTATTTTACTCGCAATTGCTGTTGTCCTGGGGAAAAACATGATGACAATTGTGTTTTAGACCATGCGATTTTGAGTGCGACCGGGACGCGACACTGAGTAGCGGGATATTTTGCTAATAAAATGATAGTGGCAGAAAAATAGTGCAATAACTTTGTCTGCTCTCTCTGTATCTTCTTGTGAACTTTTAGTATGTTTTACGCATGTGCATGTTTCAATGTGGATGAGCATTTTTTTGGAAAACGCTATTGTGGACAGGGAGCGTTTTGAAACGAAAACACTTATTTTTTTTTAAAGTATCTGTATTAATGTAGACTTAAGGGCTGTTCACGCCAAGAACTAATCAAAATAAATGAATCAAAAACTAACTTTAGCTGGACAACACCTTTATTTTAGAGCTGCTGTAAAGCCACAACAATCTGTAGGCCTGTCGCGATAGTCGATAAATCAATTAATCGTACGATAAAAAAAAATGAGCTCGATAATTTTTCCGGCCGCGATAATTTCCATTTGCATGCTTGTTTGTTTTCCTCGTCTCTCTCTCTCTCTCTCTCTCTCTCTCTCTCTCTCTGCATGCGGGGAGCGTTTGGGTGTGTGTGAGGGTGAACTCGGTGAGAGGGTGGTTTTTTCCTATTCCCTTTTTTTTTATTTGTATTTCTTTCACTTGGAAGTTATGACGGATGGATAAGGGTTTTAGGTGAGCTAAAAGTTTTCGCGAGTTGTTTGGAAAGTGTGACGGAGCCGGGATGGCATCCCTTTCTGAGGTGAGTGCAGCGTCTCTCTCGCTCCGTCATGGCGTCAGGTGCATGGCAGAACCTGGCGTTAAAGTGGAGGATGTTTTGATCGCGGCTGGGGAGCAGATCGGTTACGACAATATTTGCTCGGCTTCTCGAATGAATAAGGCGGTGGTGATTTTCGTGAAAGAGGAAAATTTGGTTAATCGTCTGATAAGCAACGGCGTTGTGGTAAGTGGTACTTATATTACTGTTTCACCGCTGGTTACACCCACTACTAGAGTGACGATATCAAATTTGCCCCCATTCATTAAGAATAGTGAAATTGAACGAGCTCTTGCGAGTTACGGAAAGTTTGCTAGTCCAGTTAAGATGATTTCTCTTGGATGCAAAAATGAGGCCTTGAAGCACGTGTTGTCATTCAGAAGACAAGTTTTTATGTTTCTGAATGAACAAGATTTGGATGTTTCTTTTAGACTGTGGCATGAAGGAAAATCGTATTTGGTGTATGCGAGTACCGGGAATAATAAATGCTTTGAATGCGGAGACATTGGGCATAAGAGGGTTGCATGTCCACATAAGGTTCAGAATGTTGAGAATACACAGCAGGTTGTTGAGAATATGCAGCAGAATGTTGATGATGCAGATCTTGGAATTGATCAGGGAATACAACCTCAGGTTGTGAGTGAAGTACATGATAGTGGTGTTGCTGTCGGTGATAATATGAGGCCTAGTGAGGAGCCTACTGTTATTGTGAACCAAAGCAGGGATCCTGAGGGAATGGTGAGGGCTGATGAAGTTACAGTGACAGCAGGAGTAAGTGGGGTAGCTGTAGAAACGGTGATTAGTGAAGTTGGTGGAAGTGAAATTGAGCCACAACCTGAAACATCACAGGGTTTTGAAATGAGTAACGATGACAATGAGATGATGGATGACGATGCTTGTTCGGAAATTTCTGATTTTGGTTCCCAAGTTATGGGAGAATTGTATACACTGCAGGAAATAAATGATTTCTTGGATGTAACTTTTGGTAAAATAGTTGAAGTAAACGATTTTTTCCCAGATGTGGATAAGTTTATAGCTTCGGTTATTATGCTACAGAGAACGGTAAGCCATGATGAACTGAGTAAGAAGAAGAGATTTCGTTTGAAGAAACTCTTAACGAAATTACGTCAGGGTAAATCTCGTGCTTCAAATTTATTAAAACAATGATTAAGTTGCACAGGGTGTCCTTCTTACTATGGTTTCTTATTCTATCCTTTTTATCCTTTCATTTTTCTATGGAGTGTCTGAGGGTTGGCTCCTTAAATATAAATGGGGGTAGAGATAGGAAGAAACTGGCAATGGTTTCAGAATTTTTGAAAATAAAACAGATTAATGTTGCCTTTTTACAGGAAACGCATACTGATGAAAATAATGAAATAGAATGGGGTATGTGGTGGGGTGGAAAGCTCGTATTAAGTCATGGGTCAAATAATAGTGCTGGGGTTGCTATTTTATTTTCAAAGAGCATGAATGTTAATATTTTAAATGTTGAGGAAATTGAAAAGGGGAGGATTATAATAACAAAAATAGAGTTTGGAGGTTTTTTGTTTGCTTTTGTTAATGTATATGCCCCGAACAATGGGTCAGAAAGGGTTAGGTTTTTTATGAAATTGAATGAATCTCTTAAAAAATTTGATGATGGTGTGTGTATTATTGTAGGGGGAGACTGGAACTGTACAACAGATTTCACTGTTGATAGAAATGGTGAAGAACCTCATAATCAATCTAGTTTAGTACTATCCAAAATAATGGAAAAAAGAGGTTTGGTAGATATATGGAGAGTAAGGAATGGAAGGGAAAGACAGTACACATGGGTTAAAGTGACTGACAATATTGTCTGTGGGGCTAGATTGGACCGGTTTTATCTTGGAAAAATATGGAACAACAGAATAATGAATGTTTTTCATTCACCAAATGCCTTTTCAGATCATCATATGGTTGGTTTAGATCTTAACATGAAAGAGTTGTCGAGACGTACATATTATTGGCATTTTAATGTTAAACTGTTACAAGATGTTTTGTTTTGTGAAAGATTTACAATGTTTTGGAATGAGTGGAAAATGAAAAAGAGTTGTTTTGAGAATATTAGCCAGTGGTGGGAAGTGGGAAAAGCCCAAATAAGAGTCTTTTGTCAGAATTATACCTTGCATTCTTCATCTCACATTAAAGTAACAATACAAAGATTGGAAAGAGACATTGTGCAGTTAGAAAAAGAACTTATGGATAATCCTGGAACTGTGCAAAAAGACTTTTTGGAAAAGAAGAGAATGGAACTTGGATCTGTTTTACAGGAACGGACTAAGGGAGCACTGATTAGAGCAAGGTTTTGCTCCATTAAAGATATGGATGCTCCTAGTTCTTATTTTTTTAACCTGGAAAAGAAAAATGTTCAACAGAAACAGATGTACCATCTTCGTCGTGCAAATGGAACTATAACCTCTGATCCGGTGGAAATCAGAAAAATGGCAGTGAATTTTTATGCGTCATTATATAGTAAAGAACCATGTGACTCTAAAAGTACTGAGGAATTACTGCGTGATTTACCAAAGTTACCAGATGGACATAAAAAATTGCTGGACAATGAAATTACTTTTAAGGAACTCACAGAGGCAATGCAGCAATTGTCTTCAGGTCGGTCTCCAGGAATAGACGGATTGCCGGTCGAGTTTTATAAGAAATTTTGGAATGTCATTGGGGTGGATTTGTATGAAGTATTTTTTAATTGTTTTAAAGAAAAGTCACTCCCGTTAAGTTGTCGTCGTGCAGTCCTCTCATTGTTACCAAAAAAAGGGGATTTATGTTTATTGAAAAATTGGAGACCAGTGTCCTTATTATGTCTGGATTATAAGATACTGTCAAAATGTCTGGCTAATAGAATTAAGTATTGTTTAGAGTTTTTGATTGATAAAGATCAAACGTATTGTGTCCCAGATAGGTCAATTATAGACAATATTTTTGTGTTGAGAGATTTAGTTGATTTTAGCCACTTTAATAATAGTGATCTTGGTATTTTGTCATTGGACCAAGAAAAGGCTTTTGACAGGGTGGACCATGGGTATCTGTTTAATGTTTTAAAACACTTTGGTTTTGGTGAAATGTTTTTATCATATGTAAAATTGTTGTACTCCAATGTGTTTATCATGGTAAAGGCTGGTGGGGGTCTTAGTGCTCCAGTGCCTATTGGCAGAGGGATCCGACAGGGCTGTCCACTGTCTGGGCAGCTGTATAGCCTAATGATTGAACCTCTCTTACATAGACTAAAAAAAGATTTACAAGGTGTGTTATTTCAAAATGGAAGTGAAAGTGTAAAGTTGGTTTTGTCCGCTTATGCAGATGATATTACGGTGTTTATCACAAGGCAAGAGGATATTAGAAGGTTAAATGAGAATATTAAGCTTTATGAAGAAGCGTCCACTGCCAAAGTAAATTGGGAGAAAAGTGAGGGTTATATTATGGGTCAGTGGGATGAGGTAGGACATCCAACACTTCCAGGTGGCTTGAGATGGGGAAGGGAAGGTTTAAAAGTTTTGGGTGTTTTTATAGGCAATACACAATATCAGATGAAGAATTGGGAGGGTATGCTGGATAAGGTGTCTGCCCGATTGTCTAAGTGGGAATGGCTGCTACCACGGTTGTCTTATAGGGGGAGAGTTCTGGTCGCCAATAACCTGGCCGCTTCTACTCTGTGGCACAGGTGTGTAGTCATGGATCCACCTGAGGACATTATATGTGAAATTCAGAGAAAATTGGTAAATTTTTTCTGGAATGGCGAGCACTGGGTCCGAGCATCGGTGATCTTTTTGCCAGTGTGCGAGGGAGGACATGGCTTGGTGGATGTTAGGAGTCGTATCCACGCGTTCAGATTACAAGCAGCAAAAAGATTCCTGTATCAAAAAGACTTATTATGGACTCCTACAGCATGTGCCATCTTGCAGAGGGCAGGTGGGCTTGGTCTTGACAAACACCTGTTTTTAATGAGACTGGAAGAGATGAGTTTGTCTGAAATTTCACCTTTTTATCGGACAATGTTTCACGTGTGGAGGAATGTTTTGAAGGTGGGCAGAGATGGGAGCAGTTCTATTCACTGGACTCCTGAGGAACCATTGTTTTTTAACAATATGATCCAGACAAGACTGTTGTCCTCAGTGAGTGTGCGAGCATGTCTGCTCAGGAATGGTATCGTGAAGCTGGGTCATCTAATGGATAAAGATGGATGGAAATCTGTGGAAACTATTAAGGAAGTGACTGGTTTACGATCACAGAGACTTGTTTCAAAACTGATAGAGGAAATTTCTCTGGCAATACAAAGAACTTATGGAGAAAGTATATCAATAGCACAAATGTCAAACCAGAGTGACGTGAAAGTTTTTCCAAGGATCAGTATTTCGCCACTAATGTGTGATGAGAATGAAGGGGAAGTTGCCGATTCCATCTTGATTTTCCAGACACCTCAACTGGAGTATCTGGACTGTGCTTCAAAGAAGGCGCTTTACCACACAGCAGTGAAGGTGATCCATCAGAAGTCACTGAAGAGACAGAAAGCTTCTAGATGGCTAGGGTTGTTGGGACCAGACTTCCTTGTTAGAGACCGGTGGAGGACCCTGTACAAACTCCCTGTAGAGAAGCGCACTGGCGATCTGCAGTGGAGGATCATATACGGGGCGATAGCTACGGACAGGCATGTGGCGCACCTGAACCCAGCAGTGGGGGGGCAGTGTAGGTTCTGTGGGGAGAGTGAAGATGTAGAGCATCTGTTCTTAAAATGTAATCGATTAGATGATTTGTTTGAATTACTTGCAACTTGGTTTCAGGGGTTTGCGGAAGAATTTTCAGACAAAATATTTATAGGGGGTTTGAAATATAGTTTTTTATTAAGAAGGAGAGTATGTTTATTGAATTATCTAATAGGGACGGCAAAATTGGCCATATGGAAAACAAGAAAGAATAAGGGCCTAGAGTTGGCAGCAACAAATTCTAGAGTAATGTATATGAGTCTGGTGGCAGCAAGATTGAGAATGGAATTTGAATATTACAGTCTCACAAATAATGTACCTGCTTTTTGTGAAATTTGGTGTATTAATGAGGTTTTATGTGTTGTACATGATGATCAATTGATCTTAGGTTTTTAAAAGAATATGTAGTTTTTTACTTAATTTTATTTTATTTAAAAAATTGTTTTTATTCCCTTTCAATATTGTTTGAATTAGGGATGTAAAAATTTGTACAAGCTGATTTGTTATAATAAAGGCGAACTTAATCCTCTCTCTCTCTCTCTCTCTCTCTCTCTCTCTCTCTCTCTCTCTACCTATCCCTCTCTACCTCTCTCTCTCTCTCTCTCTCTCTCTCTCTACCTATCCCTCTCTACCTCTCTCTCTCTCTCTCTCTCTCTCTCTACCTCTCTCTCTCTCTCTCTCTCTCTCTCTCTCTCTCTCTCTCTCTCTCTCTCTCTCTCTCTCTCTCTCTCTCTCTCTCTCTCTCTCTCTCTCTCTCTCTCTCTCTCTCTCTCTCTCTCTCTCTCTCTCTCTCTCTCTCTCTCTCTCTCTCTCTCTCTCTCTCTCTCTCTCTCTCTCTCTCTCTCTCTCTCTCTCTCTCTCTCTCTCTCTCTACCTCTACCTACCAAGGAGACTGGATGACAACTCTCAGTTCCTTAGCGTGAACTAGAGCTTAGATTATCTACCCGAGCCCGAATTTGACCCGGGCCAGGCCCTTGATCTAGAGACATGCACTCCCAACGCAATAGAGTGCGGCGCGGGACTAGATTTGATGGCCGAGCGCGGGTGGTAAAGCGCTCACTCTGTGCGTGCGGGTTGCGGGAGAATAAAACGATTCGCGGGACTCCTGCAAACTTGAAATATCTATGAATAAAGCATAAAAACTAATAGATTTTCATTCATCTGTTGCAGAAAAGCAACAAGAACAACTAAAACAAAATAGAAACGATTTACAGGCCAGAGTTTCTATTCATAACATGTTTGCAGCATTGAGCGATGTAGCCAATCACAGACATATGTGTTGATTTCTTGAACGCAATGGCCAATCAGAAGCATTTAAGATAGACTCCCGTCACCGCTCAAAACTGACTTTTTGTTCAGTGCTGGATTCTGTATGCTGGCAAATCCTCTAATTATAACAAACAAAGTGTATATATTATGAAAGATTCATTGTGCAGTCAGCTTCATTGATAATAACAGAGATATGTGAGATCGCGATGAACTGATGTCAGCTTTTGAGGAATTATTCAGTCATGCCAAACCATGCACGCGCTGCTTGCTTTATGTTCTAACAGTGTGGTTTGTGTGTTAATGCTTTAATAACAAATCATTTATCATAGGGTGGGGTCGGGTTTTGTTTACCTCCATTTTATTTATATTGTTTTTAGTATTTATTCAAGTGCAGTCCTTTTGAGTCCATTTGCTTTTATTGTTTTTGGTTGTTTTGTTCATTTATTGTGGATATTTAAAATGTTTTCCATTTTCAGTGTTAAATAGTCTTTAGAAATAAAAGTGTCTTGATCTTTGAAAAGGTGTACCTGCATTATTATGCCATTATCATTATTTTAGATGTAAATGGTCTCAGAACGACAATATTATCGTTTATCGCAATAATTTATCGTCCAACAAAATTTGTTATCGTGACAGGCCTAACAATCTGTTTAATTTCCGATATCAAAGCTGCTTTGAAACAATCTACGTTGTTAAAAGCGCTACGTATATGTTTATCTCTGTAAAGCTGCTTTGATACAATCTACATTGTTAAAAGCGCTATATAAATGAATATGACTTGACGTAAATGAAGGTGACTTGAACAGACCTTTAGCCTTAGTGATGATACACTTAAACCAAGGGTTTTCCTAATTTAAGGGTGTTTCTTGCAGCAGCTTTCCAGCTCATAAAGTCTTCCTCCCCTAAGGCCGTGACACTTCTCTCCTCAAAGAAACCCATCGCTCTTCATCCGTGGTGTTGTATCTGCTCGTCCCCAAACCCTGCTGGCAGAGGTCACCCGGGCTCTCCGCCGGCCACGGGCCCTGCTCGGGTTTGTCTGTGCTCGGTAGTGGGTCCAGGCTGGAGGTCTGAGAGAAGAAAGCCAGGCAGACTCGCAGCTCGTAACCCGAGCCCCGTTCTAGCCTTCTGCTCCCAGCGGGGGCTTCAGTCTCGCGCTGGATGGAGGAGATGATCGGAGACCTGCCACTGTGCGTGGCGCCTGTGTGATGCTCGGGGGCTGATCTCGGGTCTGTGCGGCACATGGTTTGGGTCAGTTCCTTCCCACTATCTGAACCAGCAGCATCCACATCAAAGCATCTTTAGTCAGGCCATCACATGAAGACAGCCTCGTCATAACGTGATCACTACATGCAAAAGCATTTTTTCAATTTTGGGCTATTTGGCTTTTTTTTTATAGTGTGTTGTTTCAGACTAGAGGAATGAAAACATCCAAAATACACTTTTATGCGTTTTATTTTATTGCGCTTTATCTATTTTTGTCTGTAGATTCCCATTATAATACATATCTTTAAAGGCTGCAGTTTTCTTCTCCAGAATCACCATCTAAATTCTGAAGGTCATCAATTATTCCATAAAAAAATAGGAATTGTCTATTTTGATTGTATAGTCACTTTAAAGAGATAGTTTACATAAAAAAAAAGTAAAATCTGTTATCCTTTGATAATATCATAAATTCCATTCATATATGATGTTATCATCAATTCACATTCTTCACACTGACAGATACAAATGAAAAGGGCTGATATGGTTTTAAGGCTATTGTTATCCAATTTTTGCTCTTAAATTTCTGAAAACCCTGTGTTGACAGGCACTCAAAAGCAGGTCTATCCTCATTATTGCAAAGCAGCTAATATTTCCAGGCTTCAGGGATTATCTACACATCAGCGATCATGCTGTTGATTCACTGTACAACATCGATCCTCTTTTTCGACTGAATAAACACCACAGCTTTGACAGTGCGGTTGAACTTTGCTCCCCAAGACGGATAATTCAATTTCCTTTTGTTATTGTTTTTATGCTGATAAAGTATCCAGTTGCTTCCTTGTCTTGTGTCTCTCAAAAATATTTTCCTTTGACCTTACTGTAGTTTATAGCCTCCGCCCCCGTGGTGTCTGTCCCAGATTTATGATGTGGTGCTTTCTTGTCATTATAAATCGTAGTGTGTTCGATAATGCTCCTGGCACCTCAGTGCTCTGTATTCACTCGCTTGTGTTAGTTTTTAGTTTTAATTAAGTTTTAGTTCAGTACCAATGTTTCGTTTGATTCAGCATCCCTTTCTAGGTAAAGACATGTAGGAAGTCATCAGATTTGACACATGGAATCTCATAAAACCCGTTTAGAACTTGTTCTGGTTGTATTTAAAAAAGAAAATGAAATAAGAAAATTAATGTAGCTTAGATAAGATACAATGGGAAAATGCCATGGGGGAAAATGCCTTCAGTTGTTTTCACTTTTATTTTTTTAATTAAAATAGTTTTTTCTTAATATTGATTCTCATTTGCATTTGAATCTCATTACTGTAATTCCACACCTTTTACTGCTTTACAGTAAGAAATTACTTTAATACAATGATTTGATTAAAAAATATATAAATTAATAAATTATTTATATATTTGTATGACTATTGAGCATATTCATACATGAATAAGCACATAAATAAATAAAAATGTTAAAATGAGCATAAAGGCAGTATAGCACATCCAAATCATTATGTATGAATATTTTACACTATTATAATTTATTTTAAATATATTATTTTTCATTTTTATTAATTGTATTATTACTTTATTAATTGTATTATGTTACTTTTCTATACGTAAGTACTGCAGTACAGTAATGAGAATTCATGGAGAAAATGTTTTAATTGTCATGAAAATAATGCCTGAATGCAAAAATGTTAAAGGTCCTAAAAATAGTTCTTTTTTTCACTGTGTGAGTGTGTGTGTCAGTGTGTTTTTTGCTGGCAGCACTAGGGTGAGAACAGTGACCGTCCCACAGTGAGACGGGTTATAGAGTTGGAGTGTGACCGCATGATATTCTCTTGCCATGCCACCTACCAACCGCAGTGACTCTGCTGAATCACAACATCAGTCATGCTCGCTCACACTTAGTTTAGCACAAAAGCGGTATATTCCCTGGAAATGAGTTGTAAGAGTTTATCATGTATGAATACATTGAATTATTACCATTAATACTAATCAGAGCCTTCTGCTTGTCACACTGATAATGCCTATTGCATAATGTTTATTGGAGTCATTTGTTGGTTTGTTGGTTTTTTAAATGCATATATTAATATATAATATAATACTATTTTTATTATAATAAAATAAAATAAAATGCAAGGAAAAATGGTAACACATTCCTTAAAGCCTTAATTTATATTGCATTATAAATGTATTCATAATAAATGGTATAATGCATTATATCTTTTCATAAGTAATCATAACCAAAGTTAAAATGCATTATAATATTGCAGCCTGTTCTCACGTAAATGCGTCTCTATAACACGCATGGTGTATTGTCGTGTAATATATACGCGAAAATGAGTTTTTACGTGCATATGAGACGCAGTTTTTCGCGTGCATTTGATCCGCAGTTCAATTGCGTGTAATACACACGCACCCCACACCACTCCTAAACCTACCCTAACCAACCAATGCGTATCATATGCACGTAAAAACTCAATTTAGCGTATAAATTACACGACAATACACATGCGTGCTATAAAGACGCATTTAGTGTGATCGGGTTGAATATTCACAGATTGCTTGTTACATCTGAAATTGTTTGTTTGTTGTGTTTTAATGCATTATACTTTCTATTATAATGTACTGTATTATAACCGTGGTTACAACTATTAATGAAACCATACAATGCATTATAAGGTGCATTACAAGGCATAATTAATGCATTAAAATACTTATAAATAAAAGGCTTAAAGTAAAGAGTTAACGATTCTTTTTTTGTCTCCTGAAATTTACAATGACTTTCGATTTCTAAAACGATATAAATCCGAAGTGTTTAGCACGCATCAGATACTTTCCGCATGAATGAAATGCATCTGCCCGTAAACATCCTCCGAAACGAGACGTTCTCGGCCCGACAGCGAAGTCTCCGCAGACTCTTCCCCCGATGGGGCGTCTGTCCCGACGTCTGGAGCGGGGCAGCGCCACTTAAAGTGTCCGGGACAAACAGGCGTTTATGGGGAGATTCATAATGGCTTTAAGGATCAAAGTCTCATTTGACAGAGTGTGTGTGAGACACAAACGGCAGCCTGTTACTGCACACATTTATGGGGACTTTCTGAGAGGGAGAGCATGTCGAAGAGAAAAATAACATTTGTTGAATTAATTAATTCTTTTTATCACCAAGCAAGCAAATTAGGACCAGACGGGGAAACAACTCTGGTGCAGAGAAAGTAAAAGAGAGTAAAAAAAAATATTTTAGAAATTTACAATAATTCTGTATCATATATAATAGACTACATATCTGCAGTTTTCATATCAATAAGCAGTGGTATTATTGTAGCACGCACTATGTTGAAACTGATCACGTATAATTTATTAAATGATTTGATATCTGAAGAGAAAGTAAACCTTGGACACAAAAGTCTGCCAGTAACTCTGATGGTTTAAATATGTTGAGCTGTGTTTGTGTGGGACGGTGTGTTGTTGGAGTGTCAGATGAGTGCTTCGCTCCAGAGCGCTCAGACCTGACAAGGAAAATTTGTCACCTAAGGCTCATGGGAGACGGGGTGCTTTATTTCCAAAAGCTAATATTGTGGTTGTGGTTGTGTGTGTGTGTGTGTGTGTGTGTGTGTGTGTGTGTGTATACACTATGACACTGCAGATGGGGGTAATATCAGCTAGTGGGTTTGCAGTCAGTACCCGGGGGGGACGTCAAATCTCAGAGTTAAATCTTCAGGGAGGGTTGAACACACACACACACACACACACACCTATCATCCATCCGTCTGTCTGTCATTTTATACGTCTGTCTTTCTATTGTATGTTTCTTTTTCTCTTAACTTTTTTTCTTTTTTGTCTTTTCAAATTCTTTTCTTGTCTTTTTTCTCTACTTCTTTATGCTCTTCACTCATTTTATCTGTGCTGTGGGCTCCTGCAGGAACCCAAGCAGCCATTTAGCAGTTTTCAGATGACAGAGGCCCTCAGGGAAGCTCTTCCTCCCAGACACTCTCTTTATTAACTCTCTGCCTCTTTATGTGTGTGTGTGTGTGTGAGTGTGAGTGATTTGGGGGAAAGACATCGGCCCGTCGTGTAACAGTAATTACTCCATTGATATTCCTCTTGCAATAACCCAGCGGTGGCTCATTTGCATAAACTCACTAGCAGGGGAGACGAATGCCCGTAATTTCATTCAGACCTCACTGCACGTCTCTGTCTCTCTGTGCATGTCTCCAGGAACAGCATGACAAAACTAGAGAAATTAACCTGACTGATGCCTGTGCATCACACTTGACAGTTTACAGCACACAAAAAACAATAACTCTGATGGTCACAATGCAATGCAATCTTCAAGCTCCACTGGAGGGACAGGCCTCCCGCCTGCACGTCATATCACTCACACCTGAGGAGCTTGAAAGCAAACACAGGTTTTTTTTGGTTCTTCAAAGCACTGGAGGCACAAAGGGACCGTTCTCTCTCCCGTTAGCACGATTTAACCTGTTTGCACCTGACGCAGCGGGGGAATAGCACGCATAGCTCTGAGGATTAGATCCTCTGGGGCTCAGATTCAGGCTTGCGGTGATAGTGAGTTTGGGCTCCTGGGTTCATTACAGCCGTGACACAGGCATTTTATAATCTGGACCCAACATGAGTCCACATGAGACACACACACACACACACACACACACACTCGTGAATAATGCCGAGAACTTCAAACTGCAGAAAGAGAAACAGAAAGAGCAAAATATCTGTGTGTCTATGTACATTTTAATATAGTTTCACTGATGTCTATCTGTGTCTGTCTCTATATATCTATCTATATACTTATGTTTTAATATAGTGTCACTAAGTGTCTATGTATTGGTCTGTCTGTCTGTCATCCATCCATTCATCCATCGTTCTATCTATTGTTTTATATATAGTTATGATAAAATGTCAAAATTACAAAGTGATAGGAAAAAGGACAGAGCAGTTTTTATGTTAAAAGTGTGTGGATTTATATAATTTTTGTCTCCAATACTATGTAATATGAACATCCTGTAGCATTTTCTTTGATGTTTTGCATGTAATGCACTGACATTCAAACAGTTTTCATCTTTGACGTCTTGTGTGTTGGAGTGTGTGCTAGTCATTTCTCTACCACAATATTTGATTGGGTAAGTGGGCATGAGACTCCCTTATCAGATTTGAGTGAGCAAGCGCTATCATTGGCGTCTGCGGTGGTTAGACCCGTTCGGCTTTATGATATCTTTTGGCTGAGACAATTTACTTCTTCCATGCCAATAATGCCATTACAGTATTAGATGCATGAGATAAGGCCGTGTCATTTCAGCGAGCCGTGAGTAAGAGATCCATCCGTTCATGACAGCACACGTAATACTTTCGTGGAAATGTTTTCCTGTGAACGGGAGGGAGTAGAACGGGTTCAAGCTGTTTCCCTCGTTGGCTTGTTCCAAACCACAGACAGTCGAGGATTTACTTGGGTTGGACTCGCGTGGGTTTCCACTTCTTAACGTTACTGTCATACTGTACATGCTATAGAGCTGCATAAGGCCTCAGAGTCTGTAACATGTGGTGATTTAGCCATGATATGAATAATTTTTTTGTTTAGCTTTATAAAAAGCTGTTTTAAAAGTTAATATGATGGAAAAGGATGTTTCTTGCTCAGTTGAAATACAATTGAACAATTCATTATGATGTTATGTATTCCTAACCGGTTGTTTCTCCCATAGACTGTAAAAAAGCCATTTATAGGGGATATGGGTGGCGCCATCTTGGAAATATTTCAATACAAATGTTCAGAAAGGATACCGAGGTGGTATGAGGTGTCGTGTCAGATCATGGCTGAGACGTCAAATTTCAGGAATTCCACTCGGCGCAGCCCGTAATCAGCTGTCAATCAAAGTTAACCACGCCCTTATTTGTCATACAGTTTATATCTAAATACGATCTAAACTAACGAGTTCGAAAAAAATTCACCCCCCTCTCACAGCTGTCAGGCACTCGGAACCTATCGAAAAATACAATAAGTCCATGGGACCAACCTGTAAAAACATGAATTTATGCTGTGAAAACGGACGTTTTAACATGGGGGTCTATGGACGTCTGCTCCCTTTTGGGACCGGCCCCTAGCGGATTTTAGATGTAGCCTATTGCAAATTTTCGCCCTTCCGGGTAGGCTTCATTTTTCAGACTAGAATGTTGCCGCTTGGTTCCTCCACATCCCAAAGCTGCTCTATTGGATTGAGATCTGGAGACTTTGGAGGCCGTTTGAGTTTAGTGAACTCTGTCATGATCAAGAAACCAGTTTGAGAGGATTTGATCTTTGTGACGTGTGTGTGTGTGTGATCCCAGAAAAGGAGAACACTGTGGTCATAAAGGGATGGACAGGCTCAGCATCAAGACTCAGATTGACTGTGCTGTTTAAATGATGATCAATTAAGGGTCTCAAAGTGTGCCATGAACACATCCCTCACACCAGTACAGCACCAGCGCCTGAACCGCTGATATAAGGCAGGAGATCCATGCGTTCATGCTGTTTACACCAAACTCTGACCCGACCGTCTGAAAGTCACTGCAGAAATCCCTCATCTCAGTGTGGGTCTTCTGCTGTTGGCCAGTGGTCTCAAACTCAGATCCTGGAGGGCCACAGATCCAACCCTAATGGAAAACGCCTGATCCAGCTCATCAAGGTCTTCAGGATTACTAGAAACTTCTAAGCAGGTGTGAGGGATTTTTGCAAACCTCTATTGTCCAGTTTTGTTGAGCTCGTGTGAATTGTAGCCTCCGTTTCTTGTTCTCAGCTGACAGGAGCGGCACTGGTGTGTGTCTGCAATCCGTCTATTTCCAGGTTGGACGTGTTGTTGTGTGTTCAGTAGGGTTGGGCCGATGGGTCGTTCATCATGTGCCTTCAGAAATTGTTGTGCGTTCAGAAGTTGTTGTGTTTTTATTTGAGTTACTGTTGTCTTTCTATCAGCTTTGGTCATTCTCTGACATCAAGTAATTTCTCCCACAGAACTGACACTCACTGGATATTTCTCTTTTTCTGACCATTCTCTGTAAACCTAGAGATGGTTGTGTGTGAAAATCCCAGTAGATCAGCAGTTTCTGAAATACTCAGACCAGCCCGTCTGGCACAAACAACCATGACACGTTCAAAGTCTCTTAAATCACCTTTACTCCTCATTCTGATGCTCAGTTTGATCATTTTGACCAAGTCTACTGTATGTAAATATTCCTCTACTTGAGCTTTTCTTATAGTCCTCATGAATATCTATCCTATTTTTCTTTTTCTTGCTGGTGGTATTTAGATCTGCATGAATTTGAGTGGTTATGACAACTGGAGTGAGTCAAGTGAAAAAAATAGTCAAAGAGACTAAGTCTTCTTAGCGCCGGGCAGCGTTCACATGCACAAATCCTTAACAGATGTGTGTGTGAGAGAGCGTGTGCCAGGTGAATTTCACTCCTAGATATGCTGAAATAAAGTGCCATTCTCTCATTACACCTAAACGGTTATATTTAATACATAAAATTAGATTTTTTTAAATGCATATTTTAGTGCTTGAATCAAGACTTCCATCCAATCCAAATCAGATTCTTGCAGAATAGGTTTTTGATCTTCCATACAGAAAACTCATCCTGGCCCCAAACTAGTCCTAAAAACCTGCTAGACACATTGACTCGAGATCCAAGAGCATGATGGCGACCGAACTGTCGTTCTGTTCTGTTTTGAGTGCATAGAAATGGGAATCTCAACACAGTGTGTTCAGAATCACAGTCATTCGGCAGAACAGTATATGGAGAGAATAACAGTAAGAGACAGAATAGCGAGAGCGAAGGGGGTTGAGAAAGGGAGAGACAGTCATCTTTTATTAGGTCTGTGGGTGTTAAGAGCACAGTGAATAACACTGTGTGGTTTATGGCCCCGGCCCCACTGTATGAGAGCCCATATTGTGACTGAGATTCCTTTTGGCCCCTGTCGCGTGTTTTCTTTCCCGGCTTTTCATCGCACGGATTATGACCCCCACCACAATTATACTCACTTCCAATCTCTGTTCAAAAGGGCCAAGTATGGAAACAGTGGTGCGAGTGTGTTCTGATTTCTTGCTATATAGGGATGTGTGTTGGGTTGACTAAACCTCGACCTATTTGCACTTTCTGAAATGTGCTGTTTTTTTTCTCATGTGCAGTGATTTGTTTTGTTGTTCGAATTGCATCTCGCAATTTGTAAGTGATTCTGTTTTGCCTTTAGAATGTTGCTTGGTACAATATTCTATTCTCATTGCATTCTGGGATTGGCCTCCCTAGGATACATGCAATGTTTCCCTAGAATTTGGTCAAATATAGATAGGCTGTTTTGGAACTGAACCTGTGTGATCTATTTTATTTATTTTTTTACTCCTTTTTTATTTCATTTTTATGTTTATTTTTATTTTCTTCTTGCTTTATCCTCCCACCCCCTGTATTAAATGTCTACATTATTATACCATAATTATTATCATCCTGAAAAAGCTGGGTCCCCATCGGGTTCATTGCATTGCATTCTGGGATTGCTGACCCTTTAAAGGATGCATGTGATATTTACCTAGAATTTAATCTAATTTGGATATGCAAATAAAAAAATTGTTCGCTAAGTTTTGAATCGGTTTTGGAACGGAACTTGTGTTTCTGTTTTATTTTACTTTACGTTTGCTTTATTTTTTTTATTTTTTTTTATTTCCTTCTTGTTTTCTTTCCTTTTTTTCCCTTAGCATTAAATGTCTACATTATTATACCAGAATTATTACCTTGAAAAAGTTTTGAAATGTAATTTTTATTTTCATTGAGCTCATAGCATTGCATTCTGGGACTGCTGACCCTGTAATACATGTGATGTTTCCCTAGAATTTGGTCAAAAGTAGATTTTATTGTTTTACTGTATTATTTTACTTCTTGCTTTCTGTCCTCATCGCCCCCCCCAACCAACCATTAAATGTCTATATTATGATTGCAGAATTATTATCCTCAGGGCGAGGGGTGATAGGGCCACATGTTCCCTGAGGTCTAATAAAACCCATAACCTGCTGGTCATCTCTGATTATCTGTTGGAGATCACTGTCAATAATTAGATAACTAAGACATACGGAGTGAGAGAGTTCTCATAATTTTACTCCCCGTGGGAAATAATGTTTATTACTCTCTATCCTCCATCTGATTTTAAATGTGCTCAGAGAACATGTTCACAAAGAGTATAACTAGGATCGAAAATGACCCAAAATTACAGTTAAAATAATTAATTTAAAACCTCTGAAGGCCTCAATTGTTTAAAGCAAAATTCTGGGTTCAATAAATGATTAGCTTTATTGACTGATGCTGTTCATAGAGCCAATCTTATATCAAATATGTGATTTTTCTTGAAGTTTCTGAATTGATCAGCCATACAAAATGCCAATTAAAGTTGAAAATATTTGCAGTATGTTGTTGATGTTTGTATTGGCATGGCTTTGGAAAGTTATTTGAATCATCCGTCTGAGCTTTACACACGATTGGTCAATATGTGAGAAACCGTGCCAAAGCTCTTGAAATCTGTCAGATGACAATATGCAGATCGTCTTGCGGTTAACATGATACAATTTGTTTATCCGTTCGATGAAAATAAAATGGCTGGCCAGATGTCAAAAATAGTGGCATGTTATTTACACTATGTTGTCAGCGTACAGCCAAACAAAGAGTTCAAGTGTCTGACAATGTTGTTGGAATGGATCATGTTTTGATTGTCAGTCAAAACATGAAATGTGAACAAACATCGTCTTTCCGTAACTTTAAGCTTTACCCAAAATTGGATATGATAATAATATAACTAAATTACTTGGTAAAAGTTTTTTTTATTGTGATGATAATAATAATAATAATAATATTATATTATATTAAATGAATAAGTCCTCATGAACATTGTAAAGTTTCTCTTTTATTCCGTTATTCAAGTTTAGCAAACTAAAACAACAGCTTTAATCATCATTCCATTTATTATAGTAAAAGCAATAAAAAAAAAATTAAAAAAAAGGAATTATTCTTCAACTTTATGGTTGCGCTATTAGTTTCCTCCCTTAATTGTCGGCTATATATTAATAAATGTACATTTTATTCACAATTGAGTGCATACGTTTATAGAATCTGCAAAATATTGATCATACAAATTGCATTTTGTTTTTTATTTAGTATTATCCTGATTAATCTTTTTCACATAACAGATGTTTATATTATAAGACAAAATAACTGAATTGACAAACTATCCTGTTCTGAAGGGCAGTACTAAATAATCCAAAAGATTTGCTACATTTATGTAAATTCTACCAGGAGTTTGTAAACATAAGACAAAAATAGTGTGAGAAATGATGCACTCAACTTTATTAATGCAAGTTACTATATAGCCTACTTATATTTGTGTTATTTATAAAAAAAAGAGTATGAAGAGTTCAGATGCAAAAGCCTCTAAGTGCCATCTGAAATTTTCTTCTAGAATGATCATTTTTATCAAGCTTGTTTATTTAAGTTCAATAATTTCACTTAAATGACAATTAATAGGTAATTTTCATAGCCATTTAAGTGAAATTACTGAACTTATATATACGAGCTTGATAAAAATGATCATTCTAGAAGAAAATTTCAGATGGCACTTAGAGGCTTTTGCATCTGAACTCTTCGTATGCAATTTTGGACACAGCCAGACACTGATTCATTCAGGAACAAAATAAGTGTTTTGAGCCGTTTTAGTGAATGATTCAATGATTCACTCCTGAATGAATCCGTGTTTTGAATGAATTAGTACAGTACATGATTCAATAACTCAATCTTATAAACAGTCACTTGTTTCATTGGTTCATAATCAGTTGAAGTAACTAAACGATGTGACACAGACACATGGAGTGACACAAACAGGGAAAAGTGAGTCCCACATGACCAAAATCTGAGGACCAGAACTGTAATAATTCCCTAATAAAGGTAAAGGATGTGGAAGTGCAATTCTTCATTTTACTTTTCATCCCCACACAAGGTTTGATTATTTGCTTAAGTTCTTGCTTTATTGTATCATAAAAAAGTCCTAATGAGAGAGCACCGTTGACCGGCCCTCACACACACACACACACACACACAACACGCACCCCCTGTGTGTGCGCGTGTCAGGGCTCAGCTCTGATTGAATTAGACAGCCGTCTGTCATCAGCCTCTCAGCCGGCAGCTGCCAGCACACACTCCCCAGCACACACTCCCCAGCACACACTCCCCTTTGTCCCGCCCACACAAAAGAACACTTGGCACAGAGAATACACATGAATAAAGACGCAATGAATCTCTATTGTCACTCAGTTTACAGCTGATCGTCAAGGCTGGAATAAATGTGTGTGTGCTCCAGTTTTCATGAAGGAATACTCGTGTAAAGCAATATAGCAATGATGTTTATATTGTCACAAAAATAGAAATGGTATGATTGCATGCACAACTATAAAATTGGGTATATATTGCAGTCAATTTTATTTGCATACATAGTCACTTGCATAAAGTAATTATAGCAAATCTCAAATGCCTGATTTTCTGTTTTGTCACAAACTGTACGTAACTAAGTTGGATATATTAGAATGTACCTTTATACAAGATATACTATATAGTAATTCTCGGCTACGTGATTGTTTATATTGTTGCCAAAAATGCAAACTGTATTATTGCATATAGCTCTAAGTTTATACTTACATACAGTACACTCACATACAGTTATATATATTATATACTAGCAAATTAACTGCCTGATTTCTTTTTTATTTCATCGCAAATTGAAACTACATTATCGCGCAGCTCTTTATATAAAGTTGGATATATAGGTATGTAACTATACTCCTGTAGACTGTAAAAATGTTTCATAAATGTAAGATTATTACTGTATGTTTTACAAGAAAATACTATATCAGTCTTTCTGCCTAACTTTCAATGTTATATGTTTAATTCAATGTATTACTTGCCATTTCATTGTAATTACGTGTGAAATTTACTTGCAAAAATACTTTCTACGCCAATTTTTGTTCCGTGTTTATAAATATACTGATCGCTTGTTTCATCGCAAAATGTAAACTATATTGAGGCATGAAGATATTACGATATTATAAACATTACCATTATGATTTTCTGTAAAGCTGCTTTGAAACTATTTTACAGCAATACAAATACATTTGACTTCTTGAATATTTCCCCCCAAAAAAGAAATGTTCTACGTTTCTCATGCAAACATATACGTCAGATCTGGTCCATGCACGTATAAGGATAAGGAATGCAGAATAAACTGTCCCTTAAAACGTACTTTTTTAGGGGAGCTTTTATGTGATTACCTTGTTTGCTATTATTTTGGCTTTTTATTCTTATTGCTTGTTTAGTTTTTACTGCCTGGACTGTTATGTGTGCTCTTTTTATCCTCGTTATTTTTATATAAAGTGCTTTGAGATGCTACTTTTAAAGGCACTATATAAAATAAAGATTATTATTATTACGTATGCAGTGCGTTCTTGGAGAGCGAGGTTGTGTATTCTAGTGAGAGATGTGTATGAGTGGGTGGGGGGAGAGCAGGTGAACGACTGCCGGAGGGAGAGAAAGGCTGTGGGTGTCAAACACCTGCAACCAGTTCTGCCTATTAGCCGCGGGCCGCTGGGAAGACGGGAATGCTTTGAGGATGGCCTGCCGTGGCCTGAAGCAGGGATGCTTTCAAAGCTTCAGTGTGTTTTGATGAATCTTTACCGCGGTGTCTCATTGAGTTCAGGACAGGACAACATCATGCGTGATCGATGGGACTGTGTTGTTGGGCTTTGTGCTGGAAATTTGCATATGGCTGGTGTTTATGTTTGACTTATCTCCCATACTGTGTGTTTTGTAATTGAGCAGTTATGTTTCTTTAAAATACCAGCTTGATCTCTCTTCCTGTTCCTCAGGTTCAGAAGCCTGTTTAAAACATTTGTGGTAATTGTTTTAATCATATTTCAAAGTGTTACTTTATAATTTCATTAATTTATTTTATTTTTGTATATTTATATACTATTTTATTTCTTATTTAAAGTTTACATCAAAATGTTATTTTATATTTTAATTTATTTAAATTTATATACTATTTTATTTCTTATTTAAAGTTTACATCAAAATGTTATTTTATATTTTAATTTATTTAAATAAATAAAATATTATAAAATTCAATATAATTCTTATTTTAAACGTATACCTCAAAATGTTACTTTATATTTTAATTAAAAATATATATTTATATATTTTATTTCTTATTTTAAACTTTACCTCAAAATGTTTCTTTATATTTTAATTTATTTAAATAATTATATTGAATTATATAATTTTTTATTTTTTTTATTTTAAGCATTCGCTCAAAATGATACTTTAATTTTTTTATGTAATATTTTATTTCTTATTTCAAACTTTACCTCAATGTGTTACTTTATTTTTTAATTAATTTAATTAATTAATTAATTGTATTTATTTATTTATATAATATAATATTTTATTTCTTATTTTAAACTTAATCCAAAAAAAAAAAAAAATTCACTTTGAGATGGAAACCGGCTTCAATAAGAATAAAAAAATAAAAACAGCATTTCACCTCGATCAAAATTGTTGGCATAGAAGAGTTTAGAGCTATATAAAAAAATGCAGATATCAAAGCAGACCATTTGTTCGAAGAATTTGAGGAGAAATGTTTGATCATTTGTTTTCTTCATTGCTATGTAGGAAAAACAATTAGCCTTTTTCACATGGAATCGGACACTTGTCACGCAGGCTAAAGTTAGTTTCCCTCGGGTCTGTGCCTATTATATTTAGGATGCTCTTTTCTCAGAGCACACACATGAAACAAGCTTTTAGTTGTTTGTGTAACGGCCTCTCAGACAGCTGACTGATATTACGCTCAAATCTACCGGGTTGGTTTGTATTGGCTGAATATATTGACTAATTCAGTCATTTCCCTCGCATCACCACACCATCAGAAATTTATTCCAACTACAGATGCGCATTGTTTTTAAAAGCGGCATGTACGGTGACAGAGGTGCAAAACAAATTACAATTATAAAAACAAAATTGCTTGTTGGACATAGCAACAGTAACTGAAGGGGGCGGGACTTTGTGAACGGTCAATTGAGTTCTTCTTGAGAACTTCCTTGGTGTGTCCAGTCATTTACCAACACACACTTTAAAGTCTGTTGTTGTTGTTGTTACGTTATAAACAGCTCCAAACTGATGTCGGTTGAACACACGCACACACACACACACACACACACACCCACCACATAATCACATTACTCATACAGCACCAGGAATTCAGTTCAACCTGTTTCTCTGGCCATATTGAAGTATCAACTCAAATTTGAAGGAAGTCTTGAGAAATCTATCAGCAGATACAAAGAATCATTTGCATGTTTCGGCACGCATGGCACATTTCTGGACAAATTGTATGTTCTTCCTTTATGACGGTTTCAGGGTTTGTTCTATGTATTGTGTGCATAGCCATGTGTGAGAGAGAGACTGAGAGTGAGAGGGAGTGTGTTTTATTCATCTTTCTACAACACGTTATTCAAGCCCAAGTCTGTCCCAGATCGAATGGTTCAAAGTCGCCGCATGTTGTTTTCTTTATAGTTAAAGGCTGTTGCGATAGAAACTGTATTCAGATTTGTTCTGTTTATGAACTTCTGTGAACTTTCTGTTTGGAATCATCAGAGGAAGTTCTATGTGTGAAAGATATAATAATATATTTTTTACATTTATATTATATTATATTTTTTAAATTATGTTTTTTATTTAAATTTTATTTAATGGTTTAGTAAAGTTTTTTGTTTTAATTTATTTTTCATTTTAGTTTACAGTTGGTTTGTCTTTTTTTTATTTATTTTTTTTAAATGTCTATGAATGTGTATAAGTTTTAGTGAATTATAATAACTGTTATTGCTGGGGTGTGATATTCGGATCTCTAGATCTCGTGCTGCTTTTAGTTTGTTACTAAATTCTTAATGTTGAACTCACCAAGTACAGCAACAACATGCTTATAAAATGAAGCACATGATGTTATTCCTCCTCTTAACTGTTATCTGCGACTGCAAATGTTTGTGTGTGTTTTTGCCGTTGTCCATCTTGTTCTCCTGGACTAGAGATGATCTTTTCTCATGGTTTCTATGGTAATCTTCACATTTACTGTCTGAGCGTCTGCTCTCCAGAACTCTGTTTGCTCAGTAAGCTGAACACCACTCTTTAAAGGCACTCGTTTTCAGTAAAACAACCCTTTACTGCAGGTCATCTCTCTATCTCTCTATCTCTATCTCTCTCTATCTCTATCTCTCTATCTCTCTATCTCTCTATCTCTCTATCTCTCTATCTCTCTATCTCTCTATCTCTCTATCTCTCTATCTCTCTATCTCTCTCTATCTCTCTCTATCTAGCGATATGAAAAATGATGTGAAATCATTTGGCAGTTGTATATCTAGTTTTTAAAGTTTTACATATTTCAGGGTTATTATACAGTAGTCAACATTTGAAGTGGATCAAAACCTTTCATCAAAGTTATACATGTAATACCTGTTCTTGTCTTAGGAGAACTTTGATGAACTTTTTTGATCCACTTCAAATGTTGACTACTGTTGTTAACTGAAACTAAAACATTCAAAAACATTTTTGTTGCTTGAAACTAAATAAACATTAACTGAAAAAGAAAAAGCCAGCTAATTTTATTCAGCTTATTTTATTTCAGCTAGTTAGCAAGGCAACATTTCTCATTTCTATTTAGTTTAACTTAAATGTGCTAAACTGAAATAAAAAATAGTAAAAAAAACGTATAAAATGATAAACAACAGAATGGCTAAAACGTTCACAAAAATGAAAACTCATAAATGAACTCATAAACTCATATAATACTACCTAAATGATGCAGAAATAACAACCATTGTTCTGAAATAGAGCTATTTTTCAAACCACTGGTTTCTAAATGAGGACTATTGTATTTTTTTTTTGGGATTTTCTACAACACTGTTGGCACATTCAGTTTAGAGTAGATTCACATTTATATTTAATTATATATAGAGTTTTCAATCCTAACACACAGTCATGGGCTTATTGATCTTTATATCTGAACAACTTGAGTTGACTCTAAATGTCTCGTAATTGTGTGGTTGATCCCTCTACTGTAATAGTTCACCACAAACCACAGCGTTCTCAGAATCGGACTTTTCTTTCGGTCTTCAGGGTTTAGCCTTCATCAGGATCCAACATCCCACAATGTGCCAGTGTTGCTATGGAAACGTGCCGCTCTGACAATGTCCCGCACACAGTTTGGGTCTTTTGTTGGGGAGTCAGGGCCGGACTGTTAGCGCAGATCCAATATTTACCCTTAAAGCTGAGAGAGAGTTGGCTCTCCACTTTCTGCGCTACAATGTTCCAGCTTGGGGAAAATGTTCCAGACAGAAGTTTTTAAGTGTTGAAAAATAATTCATTTGTGTGATACCTGTCAGTTCATATATACAAGTAGCCTATGTTGATGTTATTTACGTACTTTTGAAGTTTGATGAGAGTAATGTACAGGCAGTAATGGTGTACAGGACATTTTACAGCTTACAAAATCACAGATATTTTTCATCGCAGATTTAGTCGCAGTGAGCAGCGCACGCGGCTCGTGACGAACACAGACCGTCTGAACGACTCTTTAATTTAAGCAGAATATCTCAATGAAGATTCCAGCTTACTCGTGTGTCTGTGTTTCTGTGTTTTCACATCATCGGTGTGGCTCTGATTCGTGATCTGGCAAACACAAGCATGAAAGTTCGCAGTAGAGGCTTGCACAGTCTGTTATACTAGCTCTTTTTTTTCAACAAAAAATTTATTTTTTTTCTGTAAAGTTTTTATTTTTCACCTATATTTTAGTCTCGTCTTTTTCCGTCTATGATATTGCATGTTGATATAGTCACAGTTATCGTTTAATGACCTTGGTGTCGTCTTGTCATCGTCTCGTCTTAGTCATGGATAAAAAGGTCGTTGACCAACATTTTTCCTCATACTTTTGTTTACTGAATTAACACTAATATAAAACATAAAAATAGACATGAAATGTTGATTTGAGTTTAAAATGATTTTATGATGTAAGAAAAAGGAGAGCACAGAATGAGATGGGAAACATGAAACTAGCATTGAAAAAGCATTTTATAAATCCATATTTTTGCCTCGTTTTCCAGTAGAAATATTTTTTATATATAGTAGAATTATATATATATATAATCTAATGGATATAATATCAAGAAATCATTTATTATACTAATATTAATTTATTATTTTGTCTTAATTTAATGTAGTCATTTATGGTTTTATTTTTCTTCTAGGGCTGTTAAATCTAATCTGTATACTTACACACACACACATTCAGTATATTATATGAACAAACCTTTGTTACATGTGATTAATCGATTTGACAGCACCATTTTTTTCTTTTTACTATATTTTATAGTTTTTTCTTTTTATTTTAAGCATAAACATCCATAATGTAGATAGAATATGGCATGCATGAGTTTCTTTTGCCTGGGTTAATTAAGCAGTCTAGCTAGTTATTAGAGTGTTAGATTTATGATGGCGATCATAAATATACAGGAATCAAGAATTTTTTCAGAAATTATAACATTTAAAAAGGAATCAAATGAAGGCATCGCTAATTAATTAGCCAGATATTTCGCGGGCTTTTGCAGAGTAAACATTCCAGACCTCAGGTCTAATAATCTAAGGATTACTAGTGCTAATTAAAACTCAAACAAACATCCCGTTGCACAGCCAAAGGTCCATAAAATGGTGGGAAAACACACAGACTAATCCAGCATCCCTCTCAGATGTGGCTAAAGCTTCTCTAAGAAGGATTGATCGGGGTCGAGGTGAGGCACTTGAGACTCGCCGTAATCTCACAGCTGGGTCACCGGCGTAAACCCCCAGCCACAGATTAAGGAGCCCTTGTTAAAGAGTCTCCACAGCAGAACTCCTTAACATGCTCGAGGACCTCCTCTTCAAAACGGCCCATATTACTGTTTGTTTAGTCTCTCTGGGCAGAGAGGAGGGTCAGGGGTAATTTAAAACCGGACTGTGAGCTCTGGTCTCAAGCTTATCCAGCCTCGGGCCGAGGACTCTCCCCGATTTAACGTTTGTGTTTCAATGCCGTAACCTCATGGTTGGCAAACTGTGGCTCTGCTCCAAAAACTAGTGAGCTGCCTACATAGGCAGCGTTTGGGGAGAGACACCTTTTAAATCCTAAAGGGAGGCATGGTTATCCTTCCAAAATATCTTTTATCCAAATTCGAAGGCATAATCGCACCTAGAGAAACCATCCCAGAATGCATTGCAGTGAGCTCAGTGTTGATTGTAAATTTTTATATTATGTATAATTTTATTTTATAGTTTTAATGTGTATTATAATACATGTTTGTGTGTGTATTTATATATATAATAATATAATGTCTATGTGTGAATATATAAATTACTATAATAATATATTATAATAATAAATATAGTTAACTTGCTTATATTTTATGTATGTATCATAATTTTTATTATTTTTATTACTGGTGGGCTGTCTGTTTTTTTCCTATACGAATTTTTGGTAACACTTTATTTTAAGGTGACGTTACTTGTTACTACATGTACTTACTATAGTAATAACAGCAAATGTTTGTAAAGCTGCTTTTGAATAGTAGAAAGAAATGTATATTTGTATGCTTATTAGAGTATCATGTTGATAGTAACTGTCTTGGAGCGCTTTACTTTTGTAGAACTGCCTTTTGTAGAGCTTTTCAGATAGTTTGCTTACGGTATGTGGGTCCGTTTGGGTTCGGATGCTCCCTATCTAGGCAGCAGACAACAAGGCAGCTCACTAGGTTTTGGCACGAAGCCTGAAAGCAAGAGCTGTTCACTTCAAGTAGCGTCCACTTAATTAACTCTTCACTTTGATTCTCTCCAGAACTAGTTCATATGGTGTATACTGGACAACAAAACCCGGCACATCTGCTCTGGAGAGCGTGTTGGCCTTTTGACATCTACGTTAAGCCCGAGATTAAGCAATGCTATAGATCTTGAGGAAAATCTGGCTTGCCACTCTTGTGGTTCTACCAGGCTTTATTGGTTTGCACAGATGCCCCTCATGTAAAATAAACCCTTGTGTTCTTTGTGTCAGCCAATGGGACGCTTTAGGAGGTGGGGGTATTAGCAATATCCTCCTGTCAATCATGTGCTGGCCTCTTTCTGATTGGCTTATCTTCAAGCCAAGCAGCTGCAACCCCTAGACGGCAATTACAGGGCGCGTAACTGCAGCTCTGGGTATATTGTCAGATCGCTCACTTTAGCAGCGAATAGAGCCCCGCTGAGCCGTGCTAAACAGCGACGTCTGCTTTACATCAGCCAAACCAACATGGAAATGCAGCAGATGAGGAGAGAGACTCATTAAACTGGGTCAGATTTAGAGGAGATGAGTGTTAGATCAACACTTCTAGGATAGTATTGTTAGTTAGTAAGAAAGGAAAAGTATTTTCTCTGAAACTGTTGTCTCGTTTTGCCCACCAGCAAACCTGCTGTGGCTTGTTGCCAGGGTGTTGCTATGGGGTTGCCAATTTGTTCAGAGTTGTTTTTAGCACATTGATGTGTGGTTTCTAGGGTTTTATGGGTGGTTGCTAGGTGATTCCTTAGCCATATCTAGAGACCAGAATGTCATCGAGACGTGTGGCTGTTTCTTTTATATTTTATTTTATTTTGAGTTTGTTACACAGCATTTTTGGGCATGAATATGCCCATAATACTCAATAATGCTATCTAGCTAGGCTATATACGACCATTAATATTTATTTTATGAATTTTCTATATTCAAATAACTAATTAATTGTAACATTTATTTGTATTATCATCTTTTTTTTTTAATGAAAATTCATCACATTTCACTCAAAGTTAATCATTGCTTTGATGTGAGAATCTTCAAAACTATTTTTTTATTTTTTATTTAATTTACTTTAATAACATTTTTAATTTTTTTCTCCTACCAAGACAGCATTTTTGGCCACGAATACTAGGCCAATATGATACCCAATAATGCTGTCTAGCTAGTCTGCTCACAAGGTTTTGAACCACAGCCAATAAGAAGCTGAGAGAGAATAGACTCCATTCAGGCCTGTGGTCGGATCTGGGTTTGATCAAACGTCCCGAATACTGCACAGATTCTGTGGCCAGGGTTTCTTCTACTACCTACACAAAACCTGGACTTCTGAGGGACCATTTCTTTAGACCATGAGCTCAGATCTGTTCGGGTCTGTAAGAAATTACCCTCTAATCAGCTTCAGTGCGCTTCTATGTGTTTCCTAATAGATGACTTGCACACTTAAAATGAAAGTTCCAGAAATGGATTTTACATCCTGATGCCATAGGCGAACTTTTCAAGTTTTTAATTACTGTATTCTTTAGAAAACCAATTATGTTCAGAAAAAAACAGAATGGCATTACACTGATCTGAAGAACTTTGAAAAGACTAAAAATGCTCTTGATGCCACATTCAATTCAAGAACATTATACAGCAAAAATAGTTCTTTGCTGAACTTAAGGTTTTATTTTTAAGTGTAAAGCAAGTGTAACACAGTGTTTTTTGTGTGTTGCCTTTGTGTGCGTGCTCCATTATTCGCTCATACTCTGTTTGCTGTTGTGGCAGAGCTGAGTAAACTCCAATCTGAATAGAGCTGCCAAACTCAGGAAAAGCAGCTGTCCAAACACACACACACACACACACACACACACACACACACACACACACACACTGTGTACCTGCTATCCTTTCACACACTCCTTTCTCATCTTTGATTTCATCTCTGTCCTTTTTATCCTTCGCTCCGATTGCTATTTAAAAGGACTTTATTCTGCAGTTTTGCATTAGCATCTTTTACTATTTATGCTAGTCCACATGTGCTTTCTCCCCCCAAAACATTTATTTAGTTTTATATGACAATTTTTTTATATGACCATTTGGACAGGTGGAAAATAAGGGGATAAATAGGTTTTGTGTATAAAATTCAAATGAACATGATTGTCTTATATAACATGATGTCTATGGTTTCTATACATTACATTATGTATGTTTTTTTATTATTTTTATATACATTTTATTCATATAATTAACTTTAATATGAATTTTATTTGAACATTAATATTTTTTTATTATGTTTATGAAAATTCAGCACATTCTATCATTGCTTTGATGCAAAACATATTTATCATTATTTTAACATTATGTAAAGCATGCAAGTAAACAATGTATTTTTTTTTTTTTTTTCAATTTAAATAGTTTTAAAAAATCATTCAGATTCAAATGATTATTTCTTTCATTATTTTTCAGTTTTTATTTTGGGTGGATATTAATAGCAGATTTCGTGAGATTCATCCACATCTATTTGTTATGCTCCTTTTTCAAAGATATCCTGACATGCTTTCTTTCCGCTTGTCTGTGTTTGCGTTTCGATCTTAATCGTGAATTTAGCATGTCTATGGGCGATTTGAATGTTAATATCAGTTGAGCAGTGAGTGATGAGCTTGTATCATTCGGGCAGGAGTTTAGTGTGAGGCCCTGGACAAACACACGCTTCATTTACTACAGCGATTACACACCCACACTGAACACACACCTCTTAACTTCAGTCTAATCAGACACGTTTAGTGCTAATTCACACAGCTCAATGAAAGCATAACAATTAGTCTACGTGATCAATTGTGTCATATTTGCGGTGGTTGTTGTGATCATCTAGTTCTTTTAAAACACAAATAAGTACTTGTAATTGAATAAATCTGCCAAACCCAATCATTTTCACTTAGCTTGTTGTAATTTTACAGAACAGTTTATATTTGATAACGGTAACACTTTACAGTGTCCTTGTTACATGTAGTTACTGTAGTAATAACTATAAATTATGCATAATTACATGCAACTAACCCTCAACCAAACCCCAATCCTAACCCATAGTAAGTACATGGAGTTAATTATTATTACTCAGTACTTAAATGCATAATTACTCTGTCACATGGACACCTTACAATAAATTGTAACCTTGATAACTTGTTCTTTATTATGCAATGCATGATCTTCCTAGACTGGGGTTTATTAATATATATATAATTAATATTTAGTATCATTATCGATTTTTTTTTTCTGTAGAGTTGCAGCTGAAATTGAATCTGTTTCAGAATTGATGAATTTTTCAACATTAACAAATTAACTGCTTTGAAACATTTTGTAGGCCTATTGTATAAAGTTCTATATACATTTAAAATAATAAATGGTCATTGTTCAAATGTTTTAAGTTAAGTAAATTGTTATTGAACCCCGAGTCCCACTTCCGACACTCGATGCATCTGAGACCTTTCGAATTTTATAGAGGCGAGTGGATGTGGCTTATACGCTTTGATAGGGTCAGAGTGTAGTTAAATGTGGTAAATGTGCCGTGTGTGTGTGTGTGGACTACAGGTTATTTTCCATACAGTGCCTTCAGAGGAAAGCGCCAGCGTTTAATGACATCTTTAGTCCTTTTGTAGTGCACATGCATCTGTGCTGTATGGTTGTGGAAGAGGCGGTTGGAAAAATCAAACACACATACACGCACACGCGCACACATGTACACACACACCCATTGAGAGGTCTACAAGTCCATAATGGCATCAAAAGGCAATGTAAAAAGATTGGTTAAAAAGGATATAATTACTTTTTAAGTGATGTACCAGTTACAATTGAATGCATGTGTAGACACATTCCTCAGGTGCCTTATGAAAGTCTCTATGTGAAATTAAACCTTTCTCATGAAATTCTGAGCTGCTCCACATTCATTTTGTGTCTCTTTACTTTTACAAGTAATAGTTTAATAATTTGTGTATTAATTTCTCCAAAGGCATTTTAGAAGCAAAAGTGTATGCATAAACTTTGTTGAGCACATTTATTTTACCTCTGCGTTTCAGTGTATATTGTGTCACCCTGTATTGAATTGTAGGTACTTGATGTCTTTTTGTTTCTAAAGCACCTAAAGCGGATCTGAAGAGATGTTGTTGTAAGTAATCTCTGGTCTTAAGCTCTCTGTCCCGGTCGGGCTGGTGTTTGGTGTTTGGTGAAATGTTTGGTGGTTTTCTATAAGCCCGTTCAGACGTGTCTGCTCTGAACAACTTTGGTGGCGGCAAACGACGGATAAATTATTGTTTGTGTTTGTTGCATTTCTGATCTATAGCAAACAAATACAGAGAGAAGGATAAATCAAATCCCCCTCACACATACAAACATCAATATCACATGCACACATTGAAGATCACAGATCTGAAGGCTTTTCTAAGCATGACTGACTGAGCGTGAAGACTTTCACTTCTTAAGGTTGTCCTTAATGGTATTAAAGAGGGATTAGTTTCAACAACTGCACAGTGTCAATCAAAACAAGTTCTTTCTTATGGTACTTTCTCTCTCTAACACACACACACTTAGACATAAAAGAGACAAAAAAACAGTTACACTTTATTTCAATGGTCCACTATTTTACTAACTATAAGTAACTTTTCAATGTCAACTTATTCTACTAACTGGAACATCTAACTCTAACACAGTCTACTAATACTCTAATGAGAGTTAATTCACATGTTGCAAATTTACTTCAGTTAGTAGAATGTCTAAAGTAGACTGCCCAAAAATCCTATGCACCATCTTCTTTTAGTTAATTTCCACATTACTTGTCTTAAGTCAAACGATCACTAGTACTATTACTCATAGTTAGTTTTACTAATGTAAAACTTCATTGTGTAACTCATCCTGCTGTGTTTTTGTGGCTTGTAGTCGTAGGGATTTGTGCATGTGCATTCTTGACTTGGGAACATTCCTTTTTATCATTTTGTAAACATAATGTGAATGTTACTTTTGAATGTTCTGAACATTCTGAAACAAGTAGTGACATTTAAAAAAAATTAGAGGAACGTTCAACTAAAATGTTTCCGGGGGGCAAAAAATTATGAACGATGTATATAACGTTTATGTAACGTGTGTGTATATATACATTATAACATTTTGAGAACATTGTTTAAGAGCAGATAACACTGAACGAACGTTCTGTTAACGTTATTCGAAGAGTCGCACTGATGCAAGTGTCACTCATGGCTGTTCTGACAAAGACTCTGGACAAAGCCGCCGCTGTGGTCCTGTCAACAAAAGACAGAGAAAAGGACAGGATTAGTTCTCAAGCACAATAGAAGAAAGGGAGATCTCCAGAAGGATCATGGGAATTACAGACACCAGCATAATGGGAAGTGACAGACAGAGGAAGAAGGGAAACGTGCGATTATTAAACATTAGCAGAAGATGGAGAAAGAAGAGGTTTGGGTGAGAGGATTGAACATTGTAGAAAATGGTATTGCTGAAAGGTTGCTCATTCAGGTGTCACGTGTCAGTGTTTGTTTGGACTTTCAGTTTAGTATTTTGATTGGTTCCTGCTTTCCTTTGTTCTTTTCCCGCCATTTCTTCGTATCCATGGTTACTGTCATTATCAGTTGAGTTGTGTCACCTGTTTAGTCATCGTCATCATCTGTATCACCTGTTCTGTTAATCAGTGTCATCTGTGTTTGTGTTGATGTTCCGTCTGTTCAGTCAGTCGTTGTCCGATCTCCGTCTTATTTGGTGTGTGTGTGTCTCGCTGTTCTGCCGTCCTGTGTTTTATTGACATTAAACCTTCGTGTGTTGGAATTATTCTCGTCTCCGTCTGCCTTCCTGTAACCCACCGTGACATCAGACTCTGTTGCTGCTTGTGGGAGAAATGAAATGATAGTCTTACTGTTCAAAAGTTTGGGGTCCTATTAGATTTATTTTATTTAAGTCTCTTGTGCTCACCAAGGCCTTCAGAAAATCCTTCAGAAATCACTCTATATTGATGATGATTTGCTGCTCAAGAAACATTTTATTATTATCAATATCGAAAACAGTTCATATTTTTGTGGAAACCTTGACACATTTCTTTCAGTATTCTTCCATGAATAGAAAGTTCAGAAGAACTACTTGAAATAGAAATGTTTTGTAACATTATGAATGTATTTAGTGTAAGAGTCCATAATGAATAAAAGTAGGCTAATTTCTTTGCTTGTTTTTTTTTATTAATTACCCCAAAGCTATAGTGTATAGTGTAGACAAATGAGACAAATATGTCATACAATAAGCTATAAAAGAAAAGTGTTTATGTTGAGATCTTTGACTTTCGATAGCAGTGTCTGTGATCTTGGTGAGTTTGAGCACAGTTTGAGATCTCTTCTGAAAACTTCATCAGGAGAAACATCTTCAATGCTGTCTGTGAGAAACAGTAGAGATACGTATTAAAGAGATCTCATCTGTGATTTTTTTCCTCCTGTGGGTCCTTCTCTGAATATTGACTCCTCTGTAAAACTCTTTTGTGCCGTCTCACCTCATGATACCATCATATCTCGAGGCTTATTAAAAATCTCTTTCAAAGTCATAATCATGAGCGTGGCGGCACCGCTGGGGCGTCCGGTGTCAGTCACGCATTGATCTGTGCGCTTGTGATATTCATGGATGAACTTTATTGGTGTGGGAGAAGACACCGCTCGGAGGGAAGATCTGCTTAATGCTTCAGAATTATTGAGCTTTGCAGCGGATCTCACGTCGGGGGGTTTGAGTATTAACCAAAGAAATTAGTCACTCTTGTGCTTCACATTGTACTTCAAATAAGTAAGACTAGAGATCCTGCTGTGTAGCCTACAATATGTCATGCTCAAATCTGGTTTTTGCAATAGTGTTTTGACCATAATTCACTTAAAATCAGTGAAGTCACCTACTTTACACTGCCATTCAAAAGTTTGGGGTCAGTAAGATTTTGAATGAAGTCTCTTCTGCTCACCAAGACTGCATTTATTTGATAATAAATATAGTAAAATTGTGACAGTAAGGTAAAAAATATTATTACTATTTAACAGAACTGTTTTCTATGTGAATATATTGTAAAATGTAATTTAAGATTAAAGCTGAATTTTCAGCATCATTACTCCAGTCTTCAGTGTCACATGATCCTTCAGAAATCATTCTAATATGATATTTGATGATCAAGAAACATCTTGATATTTTTGTAGAAACCGCAACATTTTGTTCTAGTATTCTTTGATGAATAGAAAGTTTGAAAGAACATCATATATTTGAAATAGAAATCTTTTTTAACATTATAAATGTCTTTACTGTCACCTTTAATAAATGCAGTGCATCCTTGCTTTATAAAAGTATTAATTTCTTTCAAAAAAAGAAAACTTACTCTGACCCCAAATTGAACGGTAGTGTATATTTTGCAGCAAAAAAAATTGTGAATTCTTTTAAACATTTAAAATAACAAATGCAATGCGTTTAACTTGATTTATGGAAAATGAACTATTATACTATTTGCTAATATTATTTGTCTTCGCAAAAACGTTGAGTAAAATAAATAATATGAATTTTAAAGAAACACACACTTTAATTCCTCAGTATATCGTGCACTAATAAATTGTGCACAACGAATGTGTTTTGAGTCCGTTTTAATGAGTTGTTTCTCCTCGTCAGGTTGTTCGCGACCAAATGCAGCGGCTGTCTGGAAAAGATCGCTCCCACTGAGTTCGTGATGCGCGCACTGGAGAGTGTGTATCACCTGAACTGCTTCTGCTGCTGCGTGTGTGAGCGGCAGCTGTGTAAAGGAGACGAGTTCGTCCTGAAGGAGGGACAGCTGCTGTGTAAGAGCGACTACGAGCGAGAGAAGGACTTGCTGCGCTCCGTCAGCCCGGAGATGTCCGACTCCGGTGAGAACACATCTCTCTCCTCTCGTCTATCAATCTCATTAATAATTCACGCACGAAAAATGATTCACACATGCGTAAACAATTTCACATGCATGAAACCTAATTCACGTACTCACAAAAACTGCTTCAACTGATCTCGAACTTCTTTAACTTCAGTAAACACACAGAAATGAACCGATCAACTACACTTACCTCTGCTCAGCCATGAACTGTGGTCGAAAGCTGATGACGTAACATGCAGGAAGGCCCGCCCTCACGTGATACTGATTGGTCGATTGATAAGCTTAAATCTGATTGGCTAAAGAGTACGAGTGCTCTGTGTAGGAGGAGAGCGCTGGCAGGAAAGTCTCAAAAACACACACACACAAATCCAAGGCGATTCGTACGTGAATGACGATTTGCACATTCACGTTCAAGGATAAGCTCGTACATTTTAAACATTCAAAAGTTTTTGTGCACAGTCGTATATCTACGAATTGTGTTTTGCATTTGTGAAATGTATTTTTTTGAATATACCATTTTATTTTGCGCATGTGAATTGCTTTTTGTGAATATAAATGTTTTTTTACGCTCGTGAATTTTTTTTGTGAGTACGTGAATTAGATTTCATGCATGTGAAATTGTTCACGCATGTGTGAATCGTTTTTCGTGCGTGAATTATTAATGAGATTGATTTGGCTCCATACTCGTCTGCTCTCCGAGGAAAGATCATATTAAAATGTGTGTTTCTGCAGATAAAAGTGAGGATGAAGATGTGGATGTGAAGCAGGAGAAAGGAGCAGGAGGACAGGGTAAAGGCAGCGATGATGGCAAAGACCCGCGCAGACCCAAAAGACCTCGCACTATTCTCACCACACAGCAGCGGCGCGCGTTCAAGGCCTCCTTCGAGGTCTCCTCCAAACCATGCAGAAAGGTGAGACCGTCACAAGATTTCTAGAGAAAAGCTCAAATAAACCTCAAACCAACCTAAAATGATTATTCAATTTAATTCACATGTATTTGTATAGCGCTTTTCACAATACACATCGTTTCAAAGCAGCTTTACAGAATCCACATTACGGTTTACAGTGCTCTGTTATGTATTTATGTATTTGAGAAATGCACATATACAACATCACAGTTAGCTAAAAATGCATTCATTTAAACTGTGTAATAATTTAAGGCAGAATCAATGAGCTCATTGAAGTAATGAATACTTTTTTGTTAACAAATGATTATGACATTTAGAAAAATGTAGCATTGGTGCATGTTGATTCAGAGTTTCATCTGAAGTTTTCATAAGATATTTATTTCTTGAATGTGCAACCTGTCTTTAGCCTATTATGCTGTTTTGAATATTACCTTTCATGCACTGACTGTTTGTGAAAGGCAAAGTTTTTGTCTCCTAAAAGAAAGAAGCAATTTGATTTCATTTCATTTGATTTTAGACAAAATAAGTAGTGAAATATACACTCATTTGTCAAGGATAACAATACATTTAAAAACTTATTTCCATTTGCGGTCCTTGATGTAAAGCACAAACTTCCCTCATAGTGACAGGTTACTTTGCAAATGTGTAAACTTATTGTAGTATGCAATGCCAAAGTTTACAATCACAATTAAAAATCCACATAATACACTAATACAAATTCATCACTAAAACAACCTCTCTAATAACCAACTTTTAACATTCACATTAAAACCAACCATATTAGAAATACTTTTGATATCCAGAAACAACGAATTGGCCCTCAAACATTGGCAGAGTTTGCTTCGTGTTGTAGAAAAGACATGTTTTCTTCAAAAGGATGACGACCAGGGCTCGAACTGATACTGTAAAATGAACGACATCATTACTGTTCGTATCACTGAAGCCCTGATAGTGGGAGTTTGGTTGTAAGCGGTCGACCAATCACAGCAGAGCCGTCTGACCAGATGGGAGGAGTTTAGAGAGACTGAATCTTCAAACTAACTGTTTCAGACACTGGGGAAAAGAGCTGATGTGCAATGTGTTTTTTTTTCTTTTTCTTTTCTTTCTCTTTCTCTTTTCTATCTCTTTTCTTTCGTAAACCTATTGTAGGAGACTCCAAAACAATTAATAACCTTTGAAAACAGCATAATAGGGGCACACAGCATGTCAATGGGCCGTCTATTGGCTTCAACAATATTATAATTACAATATTATTGATCTGTGTGCATTGACACTATTAAATGAGAACTGGACTGAGCTGGACGATGACATCACTGTTTTCTCCATAGCGGCTGTATGTATAAATGAACAAAATGAATAACTTTTTTTTACAACAAAAACCATCACTCTACTAACTTAAGCTGGACTATGACACTGTTTTCTTCTAGATCTGCTGTATAGCGAAAACAAACTTTGTTGCATTATCACTGTACAGCTCCTTTGAAACAATCTATATTTTAAAAAGCACTATATACTTGATTTGACTATTGCATAATGCATATTATTAGTCACCTTTGGAAAAAAGTGTCTGCTAAATGAATAATGTAAATATTTCATATACAAATGTCAAACGCTGAGGGACTTCATGCTGCTGGTCAAATGTCTGGGTACAAACAAACTGCAAGTAACACATTGAATATAGAAAGACTGAAAAGTATTTTCTTGTAAAACGTACTCCCAAATCATTTTTCTACAGTGTATATGAGTCGGTTGTGTTTATTTCAGGTGCGAGAGACTCTGGCTGCTGAGACCGGTCTGAGCGTCCGGGTCGTCCAGGTGTGGTTCCAGAACCAGAGAGCAAAGGTGAGCAGATCCAGAGACTGAACCAGGACTGTAGAGCACGGCTTTCAGTCTGTTCAATGGCCAGATAACAGCATGCTTGTGTGAGGAACCTCCATCCCAAAATGTATATCTTCATGTAGTTAGACCCAATGTATACTGTGAAAAATAATATTATAAATATGTGACTATAAGTAAGTATTTTTTTACTCACTTTAATACTGTTCTACAGATGTATTATTACTGTTGTACTGTATTATTAATTTATTCAATAATTTATTTATTTTATTTTATTTAAAAATATTTATTTTGACATTTGTTACACTTTGAGTTGAATCAAACTAACTGGAATAAAATAAATAAACTAAAACTGAAAACAAAATGTATTAAACCTATATTATTATTTAATATACGTTAATTAATATTTAATTATATACAGGTGAAATTTTTTTAATATCATGCAAAAGTTATAATTTTGATGATTATGGCTTACAGCTTATGAAAACATCAAATTCAAAATCTCAGAAAATTAGAATATTACATGAAATAAAATAAAAAAAGGATTTTAAATACAGAAATGTCAGCCCTCTGAAAAGTATAATCATGCATATGTATATAGTTATATATACTAAATATATTAGTTTCACCTTTTAATTTGAATTCCTGAAATAAATTAACTTTTGCACGATATTCTAATTTTTCGAGTTTCACCTGTGTATATATTACTTTACTGTTAAGTAGATGTATTATTTATTTATTTATTTATTATTTTAACCAAATGATTTATCTATTAATTAATATCTTTTTAATATTTATTTATTTTTAAATTTGTCACATTTTAGTTTGTCAAATCGCTAAAATTAATAACGGGAAATATAATAAATAAAAACGACCAAAAAAACAACTAATAAAAATGACAAAAGCTGAAAACTGAAAGTGTAAAAATAACAGGTAATTAAAAGTGTTAATAAAAAACTATAATAATAGGCCATGTAAATAATACTAAAATAACACTTTGAAAACCTCTGGCCTAAGTAACTCTTCAATATAGTTCAATCTTAGAAAATGATTGCGTAATGTATGTTCCTCTCTTTCCTCTCAGATGAAGAAGTTAGCGCGCCGACAACAGCAGCAACAAGAGCAGCAAAACTCTCAGAGAATCGGACAAGGTACGAGACCCCCAACACACAACACGTGCTGTTCTTCAGCAGGCTTTACTGTACATCTGCTGTGTGTTTTTAGTACCTTAACTCGTGGTGTGTTTCCTGCAGATGTGATCTCAAGCCGAATGGAGAATCTGATGAACTCGTATACGCCACTGGCTCCGCCTCCACAACATCAGTTAGTGTCCATGGAGGCCAACGGATACAGCACAGACCCGTTCCAGCAGGGCCTCACTCCTCCACAGATGCCCGGAGATCACATGAACCCATACGGTGAGCCACAAACACGTCATACCCTCTCCGCTTCTCCACACGTCTCCGGAGGGATGTTACCAAAGCAAAACACACGTCCCGTTGCATGTCTTTGGAATGGTATTGACCAGAAGCGGCTGCTAATGCTACGTATGGGCCCTGTAAAAATAAATGTGCCATTAAACTGTCTTCACCCTTATGTAACAGTGTCAATTAGTTTTTGAAAAGCCTATAAAATTACACTATAAAATTACATGCAGCCCTCCTGAGAAAGTGAGCGTGAATCTGCTGCCTTTCACTCCATTACATATTGATAAGTGTGTTTGGTCCTGCTGCGAGCTGACGCAAATGAGTAGTTTATATGCTCTTTTATATAACGTTTTATAGCCAATTAAAGCCGTCGAGAGTCTCAGTTCTACTGGTGTGTAATCATATTTCTATGGCTTATGGTAAACCGTGTCCATGAGGATCTGAAGCTTCTGGTCAATGACTTCACCATATTTGTTTATTAGCTGTACTTGCTAAAACTTTTACTATAACTATTAGAGATTGATTGATAATGCTTTTTTACAGCCAATGACAATTATATTTAAGGTTAAATAGTTAAAAAATTATATCCAGAACTGATCTTTAAAAAATAGTGCTGTCAAATCGATTAATAACATCTAAAATAAAAGCTTGTTTATATACTATATGTGTGTAAATTTTAACACACACACACACACACACACACAGTGTAATACATACTGAGTAATGATGCTGAAAATTCAGCTTTGATCACAGGAATAAATTACATTTCACAATATATTACAATAGAAAAACGTTTTTTTTATATATTGTAATAATTATTTCTAAATTTTGACTGTACTTTTGATGTATTAAATGCAGCTTTGGTAAGCAGAAGAAACATGATAAAATCTCACCAACCCTGAACTTTTGGACAACAAACCCCACTCACATTTTCTTACATTTATGCATTTTTATCCAAAGCGACTTACATTGCATTTCAAGGTACACATTTTTACATTGATATCAGTTCTTGCTTTCCCTGGGAATCGAACCTGTGACCTTGGCGTTGCAAGCGCCAACACTCTACTGTTTGAGCTACAGGAAAGCTTTATAAATGCAGAGATCTGGTTTGTCATTCTACCTTTTGAGTAGCTAGACCTAACTAAGTCTGCTCTTCTTCAGGAAACGACTCTATTTTCCACGACATTGACAGCGACACGTCTCTGACCAGCCTGAGCGACTGCTTTCTGGCCGCCTCAGACGCCGGGTCCCTTCAGACCCGCGTGGGAAACCCCATCGACCGCCTGTACTCCATGCAGAGCTCCTACTTCGCCTCCTGAAAGCAGATCATACTGAGACTGAACACACACACACACAGTACTGACAACTCCCAGACAAGAAAACACACCTAAACGCCTCATGCTACAGATCAAACCAGATCTTGCTGAGGTCTTGGATCTCTCCAGGTTCAGAGCTGTGCTGGCCAAGCGTTTGTGCGACACTGAAGATGAGACACGAAGGCTTTGTTAAAAAAAAAAAAAATCAAAAACCAAATATTTTCAGAGGAGCTGCAGGACATTTACAGCAGTATACCGGACCCCTGGGTGAACAAAACATGTTTAGACCATAAACACACGAATGCAACACCTGCAAAAAGTGGGAGACGCTTTACTGCATACATTGCAATAATGTTGCTTTGTTCTCAAACCATACATTAGGATGCGAGAGAATGTGGATTACAAATGTTTTGAAAAACTCAAGCCGAAAGCTGTGTGTTGATGAAGACGACTAGATATTTATTACGTACATGTGCCAAGTAAACCTGCAGAGCTTTATTTAAAACAAATTGTGTTAGAGTAAGTACCATAAACCTCTTTATGTAGTATTACTGTTGATGTTTAAAGATGTATATGTTTATTTCGCTGTGCTATTTATTTGTTATTTGCATTCTTGGACATTGTAGAGGATGCATTTTTGCTCAAACCTGCTAAAATTACCAAAGTTTGTTGGTACTAAAAATAAATAGATAAATAAAAAAATCTTTTAACTTACTTTTTTCTTTTAAAATATTGTACATTTCACATCATTTCGGGCCTCAAAATGTACTTTAATTTTGCATTTGAGAAACATGAACAAAGAAAATGAAATGAAAACCGTGTCTGTAAGGGAAGATGTTTGTATAAGAACGTTTAATGGGGTTCTATATTAAACTAGGGTTCTTGTTCATGACAAAAAGGTTCAATACGGTGAAATGTCTAAAATCATTGCATAATACTCGTGTTTTACAGGTTTTAATTTTTTTCTGTTGATCAAATATGTGGATAAAGCAATTGCGTTTACATCACACAATTCTTTTTTTTTTCTCAGAATTGCGTGATATGAAGTCACAATTGTGAGTTATAAAGTCAGAACTGTGTGATCACATGTTATAAAGTCAGAATTTCATGATATAAAGTCAGAATTGTGAGTTATGCATGTTATAAAAAATAACGCGTGATAAAAATTCTCAGTTGTGTGTTATAAAATCAAAAATGTAAAGATGCAATTTTGAGAAAAAAGTCAGAATTTGTGGGAACAAGCTTCCATAGTACGAGCTGCTTATTTCAGACATTTCAATCAGAAAATGAATCAAGACTAAATCCATAAAATGATCCCATGATGGAACCCCTAAAAGCATATGAATGAAGCGCCTGACAGAATCTCTCTTCTCAGAGTTTTCTCTCTGTTGTCTGATTAACAGTAAATCAGCATCTGTTCATCCAAACTTCATCAGGTTTGATACACATGAACAACACTGCTGAACTTTGACCCTTGAGAGCCCCCATGTGGCCTTCAGAGGCGCTCATGCAGAGTGTGTTCGGGACGTCCGGCCTTCCAACACAACAAATATATAGCCTAACACACATTATCTCATAATAACAAATTATATGAAATTAGAATAACTGTGGTCTCTCTCAGAATATTTGACATTGATTCTTGATTATTTTATTTATTCATATATTTAATAGGACAATGCATGTTAATAAATAACGGGGCGGCAGTGGCTCAGTGGTTCATGTGGGTTGTCTACAAACTGGAAGGTTGGTGGTTCGATCCTCGGTTCCACCTGACCAAGTGTCGAGGTGTCCATGAGCAAGACACCTAACCCCAACTGCTCCCGACGAGCTGGATGGCGCCGTGTATGGCAGACACCGCCGTCGGTGTATGAATGAGTGTGTGAATGGGTGAATGTGAGGCAAATGTAAAGCGCTTTGGTGGCCCAGTGGGTCTGTGAAAGCGCTATATAAATGCAGTCCATTTACCAAATACAAGCATAAAAATTTTAACTTTTTTTGCAGGATTTACATCTGCAAATGGGACAAAACAGGATACAGAATTGAAAACAAAAGTTTGTACCAAAATTTGTACCAACAAATTATTTAAGATTTTCAGAGATATTTAAGTATGCCAGGTCAAATATTAATTATACAGTAAATATTGATTAAGAAAGAATTGAGAATAACGGTTTTATGTTGTTGACAAAAACATTGAAAAAAATGTCTAAGACAGAAAGCAATATCATATTAAATGCACCTATTTTGTTAATGATTGATGTTTTTAAAGTGCATCTGATCTTGACCTAAAACACAAAAGTTTGCCTTTACTTTATTGCATGAGCCACTCATAACTCATGTAACAAGCCGTTTCCGCGAAGCTTTATTTGGCAAATATTACAGTTCCTATTTCAATATGACAGTGACGCACAACTTTGATCTTTTTGTGTAATTATTGTAAATTATATAAGGCAATATTTACCCTTCACCCAGCCAATATCTCCCTCAGTTTTTCTGTCTCAGCGTGACGGGAATAACCCAATTAGTCACGCTTGGTTTAAGGCAAACAAGCATATCATTGACTAATGAACTATCATTTACAGACTGCTTTAAACAAAGAGTGTACACATTCATGCCGAGCTTTACATTCATTCAGCTGGAAATTACAGTACAAGACAGATGTCAATGTGTTTTCTGCTTCAGCGAACACAGCAGGTCATACGCAGGCCAGACTGGGATTTGTGAATGTCAGATTCTTGATTTAGGCGATGTTTCATTGTCATATCATCTTTTTTGTTTTTGTAGATATGTATTGTTCATTGCAACAAAAACATGTTTTCATTCATTTTGAAACTTGTGTGTTTTTCATTGTGAGTCAGAGTGAACTGCTGTGATAGGCTAATAGAGTCTCATGAACGCAGTCGAGCACACAAGACCAACGGCCACAATCAGGAATTTAATTAAATAATACACTGAATTTCGGTTCATTTTTAACCAAACCCTAAATACCAGAACACTTAAGAAATATGACATGCTTATCGCTATTCACGGCCATTATATGGACAAGGACAAGCAAGACAGTTTTTTAAAAAGTGTCCTTTTGTGGTTCATAAGGGCTTATGGCATTACAACAACACCAGGGTGAGTAAATAATAACTCAATTTTCATTTTAGGGTGAACTATCCCTTTAAGGCTACAGGCAATAGGCTATTAGGCCCTATGCACGCATAAATTCCGCATTTGACGCAAGGATCAGTTTCCGTTTGGGGAGATTAAAGCGGAGGAAAACCGAGGAAAACGGGTTTATGGCAGTCTTCAAAATGTACTGTCCTCCCGTCTTTGAAACGAAACTTTCATATGTTTAGATGTAATTTTATATATAGTTATGTTTATTTAATATAATTTTAAAAAGAAGCATAAACACAACGAGGGGTGTCTGTTTTTGTGACTAACGTTTCTTTAGTAGCCTATAACCGTGAAGTATAAAATTCTATATAAATTCTCGGTATTGCATTGGACTCTACGATCGGCGGAAGTTATCGAGCATCCTTAGACCTTTACCGGAAATACCACCGTGCATAGAGCCATACCTGTTTCTCTTTCAATGTAACTCACGCTGCATCGATTGACTCTAAGGGAACAGCTCACGAGATGACGTCTTGAAGCACATGTAAAATCAGTCCAATGGTGTGGAGGGAAACTATAATCCCTTATCCTTTCGCTAGATAAGACCCTTATTCATCGTCTGGTGTAGTTCAAAGCCCTTTGAAGCTGCACTGAAACTGTCATGTGGACCTTGAACCATTGAAGTTCATTATATGGAGAAAAATCCTGGAATGTTTTCATCAAAAACCTTCATTTCTTTTCGACTGAAGAAAGAAAGACATGGACATCTTGGATGACATGGGGGTGAGTAAATTATCAGCAAAAGTTTTTTTTTAAAGTGAACTACTCCTTTAAGACTGATATAGCACTCATATGTGTGAGAATATTCTCTCTCTCTCTGTCAGACCAGCTTCGGGCCGCAGGTGGAGAAGAACAAGGCGTTCAGCGAGTGACCCGGTCATGCTCACTGGGAGGGGTTTTAATCTAGTACGCTGTAGTATTTCTGAGCTCTTATCACTGTAGTAATCTGACATCACAGGTGCGAAGACGAGCAGTCGTCCATCATACAGCCGTCGCTGTGGCATGAGACGCCTGAGGAAACTGTGACATCACTCACACACCCGCCTCTGATTGGCTGAGCAGCGCTTGTCAATCGTACAGTCTCGAGGAATAACTGCTGTACTCTGCAACTCTGAGTCTGAGCTGATGAACTGTGAGCGGGAAAATACATGGCTGAGGAAACAAGTCTGATCTTTTTGAGCTTTGAAATGGACTGGGGTTTAAAAGACACTTAATATTCAGTAATATTATCAGATGAGAACTAAACTTGAACTGAAAACATCACTGTTTTCTGCAGATTTGCTTTATAGCTGAATTGAACACCAAAATGAACTGTGCTGAATAATGACACACGAATGTCTTTTAGAGCTGCTTAAAGCTGAATTGAACTTGATGAACTTTACAGTTATTGAACTGTACTGAATCAACACTGTTCTGACTTGAGCTTTATATTATGACACTATTGTCTTTTTAGAGCTGCTTTACAGTAGAATCGAATTCTGTTTGCATCATTGACTCATTCTTTTCCTGTCATCTCTGTGAAGCTGCCTTGAAACAATCTGTATTGTATAAAGCGTGGTAACACTTTATTTTACAGTGTCCTTGTTATATATTTTACTTGTAATTTCCCCAGTAATAACCGTAAATTATGCATAATTACATGCAACTTACCATGAACCAAATCCTAATCCTACCCTAACCCAATAGTTGGTACATGTTATTATTTTATATTACTCAGTACTTAAATATATAATTACACTGTAACAATGACAAATAGAGTAACCTAAAGCGCTTTAGAAATAAAGGTGACGAGTCTTGTTTCAGTGGATGTTTTTGTCATGGTGTTGCACTAACTTTTAACTTGAAATAATGTGAAGTTATTAATAAATACTCCAGGTGTTTTAGTTTTTTTCTATCTCTAATCAATTATATTACAGTTTTTTCCAACTGCTTACACACAAAATATTTTCATGTCACACGATTTTTGAAACCTCTCACTCAAAGTTCAAACCTACACACCAAATCTCCAAAACCATAAGCTATTTCTCAGCCTTTGACTCAGTTTTTTAATTACATAAAACACTTTTTTCAAAACACACTACACAGAATTCTCTACCTAAAACACAAAAATCTAGCAGGAATTTACTTGCTTTTCTTTTCCAAACACAACCAATCAAAATGCTACACTTATTCACCAGGTCACACACATACACACACTCCTCATATGTGCAAACACTAATTGCTTTACTGATCACTAACCAATCACTGCTTTACTGTAGTATAAGCCTATAATAGGTCAAAGGTCAGATTACCTGTTTTGAACAATGGATGCCAACAATGGACAGAGACCCCCACACACTCAATTGTGATCTTTACTGTATTCTAAAGAATAGACTTTTGGTTTACATGTGTTTATGGTTTTGTTGTATGCTATTGTATACAACAGTAATGTTTGGCCTAATAAATATTTTCTGTTTCTACATTGCATTGGTGATTACAGTGTACTTGATACCCCTCTCAGAAGATTACTTTCACTGTAGAACATTGTATTGAAATGTAGATATAAGCGTATGAAAGACCAAAGAGCTTTAGATTTAGAAAAACAATGTTTACATGGTATATCCAAAAATGCACTATTATGAAATAAGTGTTTGCCATTTGATGCAAATGCTTCATTCTGACATGTGTTTATGGCATTTTGAATGCAGTGTTACATTTTTGAAGGAGATGTGAGGCATTTTGCATTTTGTGTGTGAAGGTTTGGGAATTGTGTGTAGAGTTTTGAAAAAAGGTGACAGTTTTGAAACTGTGTGTAAGCAGTTGGAAAAAACTGTAACAATTTTTTTTTAATTCATAATCAATTGATAGTTTTTTCCTGCTGTGTCATCAGTATAACTTTATATTTTGTAAGGTCCCTTTAATTAACCAGTTCCAGTTGATGACATCATCCTCCAGGAAGTGACATCACTTTAGAGGGAAAACAACAGCACAAACAATAGTAAGTATCATAAATGGATCAGATGAACTGTGATGTTTTGTGGTGTCAGCTGGTTTATGATATACATTCAGAAATATTAATTCCAGTTTGTTAAAGTATTGCAAATCAAGTTTCAAAAGATGAATTCACCTTCTTATGTTGTGTGTGTGTGTGTGTGTGTGTGTGTGTGTGTGTGTGTGTGTGTGTGTGTGTGTGTGTGTGTGTGTGTGTGTGTGTGTGTGTGTGTGAGTGTGTGAGAGAGAGATTGTGTGTGTGTATATGTGAGTGTGATATATATATATATATATATATATATATATATATATATATATATATATATATATATATATATATATATTATAGATGGTCGATTGTATATCTTAGGTGTGTCATTTATCTAAATTCGCACAGGCAATAAAAACAAGAGCAAATATATCTTTGACCCACAGAAACTGCATTTAAAAATCCAATGAAACTCATTATATTTTAGGACAGGTGTCTGCTGTCCATCCATCATAAGTCTTTATTAAGATGATTATGAAGAAGGCTCGAGGAAGAGGACGCTGTGTTTAGTCAACTAACACATACAGGCCTAAGGGCAAGTGACATGCTAATGGTGTGAGTCTTGACCTTTGACCTCAAACACCCTTTCATCGGGTCAGACTAACGACACCCACTGTTTTAATCAAACACACTCATATCTGCACTTCCTAAGAGACACTCACAAAGACATGATATTATAACTTTACATTTTAATTATTTTCATTTTGACATGAGAGCAAGAGTTTGATTTATCATATGCAGCTATTAACATATTAACATTATTGACAGAGAAGGGAGCACTCGCTCATATGATGAATCACATGAAAACATCTCTGGGTCATATATTCACCTCAACAGTAAAAGGAAGAAATTATATTTTACTTACAGAAAATGAAGCCTATTTTAGGAATATGTTTTGCATTGTGACTTTAGTGCAGTTTTATGAGAATAAAGCATATTTTCCTTCTGTAAAGTGTCAGGATGATGTTTGAAATTCTCAATATTGTTACATTTCCATTATTATTTAATTCTCATTATAGTGCAGAAATAATGTGTCTGTAATACAATGATTTCTTTTTACAAATAAAATCAGCAATAAAAAACAAACAAATATTGTATAAAGTATTTAACAGTTTAACATTTATGTATTTATTTGTTTGATTGATTGTTCTATTACAGTAATGAGAAATTGTCAAGTACTGCTCTAAGACACGAAGGCTGAGGATCCAAATGCAGTTTATTTTGAAAGGGTAATCCAAAAACGTAATCCACAATACAGGCCAGGTCAAACACAGGCAGTCCACATAACAAACACAACAAAAACACAGAGGACACAGGCAAAAAGAGGAATCCAAGGAACAGGCAAAGATCAAAATCAACAGAGAGAATGTGAATAGGGAATGTGGAGGTACGTCACGCCGTGTTGCATTATGGGACGTGGGCGCCATCTTTACAGGCACGATCTCTGTTTACCTTCGGTAAAATAGTGGGTGTTTGGCTAAAACGAGGTAAAATTAAAGAAGAACGGAAGAAATGGAGTTGTTTAAAGAAAAAGAGAAGGGACCCTACCGGGATAAACTAAATGCCACTACAGAAAAACGTTATTTGGACAAACTATCCGCGATAAACAACGTCGATACATCTGATTTAGTTTTGGTGTTCGAAGCCTATGCTAAGTTGATTACTATTGTACATAAAGTTCAAGCTATTTTACCTGTAAAGCAGCTCTCATAGTTAATGCTAGCTTGCTATTTTTAGCATATGTTAAGTTTTCATAGGTTGTGCAGGAAAAAAAAAGTAAGTTACTTTATAATGCCACAAGATGTGGTAACTTGTTAAATACAACTGTGCCTTGTTGTCATTATTTAATGTTAACACGTGTAAAAATTAGGGTATTTGGTAGTTTTTTTAAATAGTTTGATGTATCTTTGCCTAGTTAATATATGTGTACTTAAAGGGTATTTGTGGATGCAATCAGTACAGAAACGGAGTCACTTAATGTATTTATTAAGCAGATATATAAAAACATGATTCACAAACATTTTTAAAAAGGCATGTAAAAAGATGTACAGAATATCAAAGCAAATTGTTAATTGAAAACAAAATAAATATAATTTGATTCATGCAATGTGTCCTGGCTTTATCATCTGCTAACATGAACCACAAATTCAACGTCATTCATCAACTATCCTCCTAATTGTTAGTCATCGAGGACTATACAATACACAACCTCTGGCTTTGTACAACTTTTAACAAACGTAGTATGCAGTGGAGGACAGCAAGTAAATTTTTTCTCATGATTGCGGCAACCCACGCGATCCGGCGTCTTCTCGTCAGCTCCTCGACCTGCTTCCCTTGTTGTTTTTTCCAAGAAAGAAAGGTGAAAAAACGTATTCCGTTGTTCAGTTTCCTCCCTGAACGATCGTGTGACCTGCTACGGCAGTTGAACTGAACAACCATATCGACGTTTATTAAAATCTCGACAGAAAATCCAAACACAGCCTCCAACACATGCATTTAAATACAGCGGTATTGGGTGCGATCCTGTAAATATGGCGGCGGAACCCATAATGCAACACAGCGTGACGTCATCTCCACATTCCCTATTGCAGTGTAAAATGTCCTTGCACTGAGTCCGAAATTTTTGCACGTTAAAAAATAAATACGACCTCATGTTTTGTCAATCACGCTTGCACACTGTCTCTGAAACTTTCGTCCATCATAAAAAAAATCTGATCGGGTTTAATTTTCTGCATCCGTAGCAAGCATTTTGAATGGTGTTTTGACAATTCAGAGCCACCGAATGACGAATACGAATACGAATACGAATACGAATACGAATACGAAAAAACGCATGCGGAAATTTCAGACTCAGTATGCAAGGACCTTACACTAAACAAGACTTCACAGGGAATGATAGAAAGAACCAGGCTTATATAAGGTGAGTAAACAAGATAATGAGAGACAGGTGAAAGTGATAATAAATGATGGTCTGGGCAAAGGATTATGGGAAATGTAGTCTGTGGATGTGTGCTGATTGTCCGGGTTGGAGTGCCCTCTGATGGTAACCCGGTTATTTAATTAATGAGAAAATAAGGGGAGTAAATGCTTAATTTTCATGAAAAATCACATTGCAAAAAATCCCAATGGTCCTAGAAACTTTGACGTTTATTCCCCTCCCCCCCTTTTTTTTATTGGTGTACGAGTGAAAATTGACCCAGACATGTACTCAACATTACAACAATTAATACTAAAAGGTATCAATACTAATGCAATATTGGCATATTATTTTTAGATGATTAACAGTCTCACTCTGTAACTTCAGTTTCTCCTCAATGAACCAGATTTGTTAAGTGAGCATTTATTTAAATTTATGAAAACATTTCTGATTTTTTTGTTTTGTTGGCGTAACGGTACTTTACACGTTTCCCTAAAAAAGTTAATCTTTTAATTAAGTGTGGAATGAGAAAGAGGCACAGTGTGAAAAGTTAAACCTCTGAGCCGGGGAAATACATGGACACCAGAGTCTTTGTATGAGTGAGATTACTGCTTATTTGGAAAGGACAGAGACGTTATAGTATCCTTCCTGCACTCAAATGATGTTTACTGTGAACTGATCACCCTCACAGTTTATATAAGAGTCATTTTAGGTACCAGACTTCATTTTCTCTTTCAGGTCTGTCACGGTTTGAAGAAAATCTTGCAATTAAAGTGAGTTAAAGTCCCCATGATATCAAAATGGGAGTTTTTTTTACTTTTACCTATGAATATGTTCGCCTTACTGTTATCTGTAAGCTAGTGTAGCCTACTTCAAAACAATAAAGAAAAAAAATCGTATTTAGAAGATCAAATCTTACAGACTCTCACTTCTGCCAATATGGATCAATGATTTTGATGACATCACTCTGCATTCACCTTCTCATCAGATTTTCTGTCCAATCAAATGCCCTGTAGAATCTGAAGCTCCGCCCCCTACATTATAAATAGACTCTGAAGCTGCGGCTGAAAAGTAATGCTGTATTTTAAAGCGATATGAAGGAGATTAGGAGGAAACTGCGGCTCTATCGAGCACAACGGCTCTGTCTGGTCTGTGATATAGACTAAATGCCATTGGCTATTTATAAAAAGGGGAGGAGCTGTCCGATATATATCTCGCCCTGTCTTCCCGTTTCAGTGAAAATTACGTCAACATCGAATAATGCTGCGCGTTTCAAGGCACTTCAGTGGAACTTTAAACAGTCAATAATTTCATAGCTAGCTTCTTAAATAATAACTCAACAATGATAACAATGCTTTATTGGCTTTTGAAGGGACTCATGTGCTCTCTTGTATCTCTGTGGCAGTAACACAAAAACTTCAAATGTCCCTCAAGTTTGTTTGACACACAAGAGCGCACATTAGTTTATAAGTAGGCTGCACAAAGGTAGCTACGTGCATATAGCATGTTTCAGACCATGCTGTCATTATCTTGTGACCTACTAGTTTATTCTGCTCATCAAGATTGCATTTATTTGATAAAAAATACAGTAAAACATTTTGAAATATGATTACATCTTAATATAGGCCTACCTGTTTTTTGTTTGAACACATGTTAAAATGTAATGTATTCCTGTGATCAAAGCTGTATTTTCAGCATCATTACTCCAGTCTTCAGTGTCACATGATCCTTCAGAAATCAGTATAATATGATGATTTGATGCTCAAGAAACATTTCTGATTATTATCAGTGTTGAAATCAGTTGTGTGGCTTCATATTTTTGTGGAAACCATGATAAAAAAAAAATTCCAGGATTCTTTGATGAATAGAAAGTTCAAAAGAACAGCATTTATTTGAAATAAAAATATTTTGCAACAAGTGACACATTTGATCAATTTCTTTCTTTCTGAAAAAAATAATTTATTTATAAAATTAAAAAAATCTTTCTGAACTCAAACTTTTTAAAGTTAGCATATGTGATATAATCTTAATTTGATTTTTAAAAAAAATGCAAATTGGTTTATTGGCTTTTTTACTAACTGGCAAAATTACTAACTGATAATATAAATGAACATTTTACGCAATATTTTCCCAATATTCACTCACATTTTAACACCAATTCTATCCAAGAGAAGAAGAAGAAATTAATTTTTCTTTCCGTTTACTTCTAATGAACTTCTCGAGATGTCCAAATGGACTAAATGATTCTCAGTTGCTAGTATGTTTGGATGTGGTATGATCGCAGCTCACTGCAGACGTCTGTGGAATGCTGGGAAGGATTAATGTTTTTGTATGTCGGGCCCCGAGGGGCCTCACGCCTCAGCCATGACCCCTGTGCTTTGACCCCTCCGTCGCCCCTAGCGACAGCACCGTTCCCATGCAGCGGCCTATCAGTGACCTGAGAAGCTCTTGCTGTGAGTCTGCCGTCTACACATCTCTCTTTCCTTCTGTTACGTTAATCATGTCCCAATATCACCTCTTGAAGCTCACTTATCAGATATCAGATTCAACGATAGAGATTCAGATTCATCCTCGTGGATTCTTCCCTGGCGTGCTTAAAAAGTTATGATGATATTTGAACTGTGAATCTGTGATTTATGAATGCTGTATCAGCCCTGACATAAAGACTGATATCTTAAGACAGGTTTTCTTTTGGGGCATTTGGTGTGTTTCACTACAAATTACCTGCCAACATCAGTTCTGCCCGCTGTGCTTCAGTCTTTGAAGAAAACATGACGGCTCTTAAATAATAGACTAGTAATTCATTTGTGTGAATTTGTTTGTTTATAATGTTTAGTTTGACAATTTCATTATAGATAAAATCTAAAATAAATAAATAAATCTCTCTCTCTCTCTCTCTCTCACACACACACACACACACACACACAGACACACACACACACACACACACACAGACACACACACACACACAAATAATAAATTATAATAATATAAATATTAAAAATATATACATACGTATATATAATATATAAATATAATATATTTATAATTGTATATATTAATAATAATAATAAATTGTTTCATATTTAGTACATAAATAATATATATAATAAAATATATACATTTATATAATAAAATATAAATATAAATAAATCATATATGTAATTTATTTATATATTATTGAAATGTTATAATTTCTTATAAATATATATACTGTGTAGTGAGTAAATAAACTAATCAAATATATTAATAATAATAATAAACTATTATGTACATAATAAATAATTTATAGTGCATAATAAATAAATAAAGCACAAACATAACACAAGCATGCCATATTTAATTTTAATAAGCACTATTTTTTAAATAAATAAATAATATTTAATTATATATATATATATAAATTAATATTAATATATTAATATTTACATTTTATTTATTTATTAACAGCAGTTATTTAGATCAAATGGGGCATGGCATGGGTTCTCAGTGATTAGATAAAAGCATCTCTTAAATGCACAAATGTTGCTGCACTCCTTTATCAACCTTTATGTTGTTATTTACTTTTTTCATTTTGTTAATTCGAGCACAGAGCCGTCAGATGTTGTATCTCAGCTCTATCAGATCCAGCCAAGTGTGAAGAGATTGTGTTTCAGCTCAATATCTCTGAGCAAAGCACGTACGCTTGACACACAGCGCTCTAGTTTACATAGCTTTAGCACAGATCTGTAAACTGTGTAGTGAGAGAGCGGTCCGGTTATTTGCACACTTGTTATGAAACTGACCCTCCGTTCATAAAGCTATAATGGGAGATTACACACAGTGAGCTTGTTGGGTTTTCCTCGGCGAGATGTTTGCTTTAGCACAATATGGAGCTGTCATAACTTTAACAACCTGTTTTTATATGTGATTTTTAATTTCTCATATCAGCCAGATCTATTGAACACACAAAGAATAAGAGCGCTGTATATTCCCAGAATAGTTTACACAATGCCATTACCCTTATAGCATGTGACAGACACTCTGATTGCTTTTGTATGTAGCGGTAGATTAAATATTATATTACAACCTAAACATTTAATAAAGTGCAGACATTCGACATAATCTAGATATTTATTAAATAAGGTGTACTGACTGGTGATATTCTGGTCTCTGCCAGATAATAATAGTGATGCGTGCCAATAAAAAGACTTTTTAATGGAAATAATTGAAATGATGTACATTATGGCATTCCTGCAGTTTAAACAGTCGAGTATGGCACGAGCAATGCCTGTGGCTTGGGTTCAATGCATGAACTGATCAAATGTACACAACAGGCCAAAAGTTTAGAATAATTCAGATTTCTTTTATGTTTTTGAAAGAAGTCTCTTGTGCTCACAAAGGCTGCATTTATTTGATCAAAAATGCAATAAAAATAGTAAAAATTGTGATGCAATGCAAATCACTTTGGATAAAAGTATCTGCTAAATGCACATAGCCTATGTAAATGAAATATTTTGAATATTATTTTACAGTGGAATATAATGCTGTCATGATTAGATGAGAATAAATGATTCTTTTGAATGTCTCTGGTTGAGCAGCTTCATTTCAGAGCCTGACAATCACAATTTGCATTAGAAAAAAAGTCTCTGTTTTCACTGAGGTCAAGGGCGTTAGGATTTTTTTTTTCAGCACGGATGGCATTTTTCACATTTCTTGTGAAAGTTGTCATGAGTGTTTCCGAGTTCCCCTCAGGGTACGAGCGCGAGGTTGAGGTCAGGCCGTGAGTTTAAGGGCTCATTTGATGAGAAACTAAGGTTGCATCTGAAATCACATATACTTATATACAGTAGAAGGTGAAAAACAGTAGGCTATGTGACAAAAGAAATATGTCTGAATTCACAGTACTCATAAAAGAGTGGACAACAAGTACCCGGATGACCTACTTGCAGTAAGATTCTGTAACACAGTCTCATCCCAAGAAATCATATAACTGACGTCTTGGGACGTCTTTTGACCATACGTCAATATCCGCCTTTTTAGGGTACCCTTAAACGTCGGTTAGATGACGATCCTGGGACGTCATACAACTGACGCTTTACGTCAGTTAGGTGACGGGGTAGGTTTAGGGGTAGGTTTAGGTCTGGGGTAGAGTTAGGATCCGATAACGTCATCTAACCGACGTTTAAGGGTACCCTAAAAAGGCGGATATTGACGTATGGTCAAAAGACGTCCCAAGACGTCAGTTATATGACGTCTTTATTATCCCATGAGGCCATAGGAGAGGATTTATGAATGACAGTGAAGCGACTGACGCTTGTAGCTCACATGATAATGTAGTAAGTCCAGATTACATTACACACATTCATAGTACAAGTGAAACTCGAAACATTTGAATATCGTGCAAAAGTTATAATTTAGATGATTATGGCTTACAGCTTATGAAAACCCCAAATTCAAAATCTCAGAAAATTTGATTATTACATGAAATCAATAAAAAAAGGATTTTAATTACAGAAATGTCGGCCTTCTAAAAAGTATAATGCATATGTAGCCTATATAGTTACATATTCACCTTTTAATTTGAATTACTCAAATACACGAACCTTTGCACGATATTCAAATTTTTTGAGTTTCACCTGTAAATACAGTATACTGTTTTAGCGGTAGTGAAGTAATTACTTATTCAAAGTATGTACTCAAGAGTATGCGGTTTGGGACGCAGCCTATAAGGCAAACATCACTAACACTATTGCTCATGCACTAAACCAACTCAGCGTGTCATTTGTCATGTGAATGGTTCTCCAGAGCATCCTATAGCAACACCATAACAAACAGCCAGAACATCATAGCATATCCGTATCAACTATACAGAAATGACTCATTGTGCTTGAATCGACAATAATAGAAAAACAATGTGCACAAAAATGTGTTTTTCAACTCAGTGCGTCTGAACAGATGTTTGTCATTAGCTCTGAAACGTTCACCTCAGTATTGTGTCATGTAGCATGACTGTGCTAAAATAGAAAACCATTTCTCTGTCACTTTCATGCATGCGATGGCAGAGCTGAAACATGCGATTTGGATGTAATGTTTGTGGTTATGTTGTCCAAGGCTGTCATAAGGCCAGTCTGGAAGGATCCGTGTGTGTTTGGTCAAACGCTCAGTGTTTCTGACGTTAATCAGAACCAGTCGGGAATCTTTGGATGTCTTTTGTCCTTCTTTCCTCAGACCTCACAAACACTAATGCTGGATGTGGATTATTATGACTTCATTTCAAGGTTTTTGCGATAGGCTAATAAAAGACACATAGCTTGATAATAAGTGGATGGAAAGTGTGTTTCACGGAAGAATGAAAGTCATACATGTTTAGAATGACATGAGGGTCGTTTTTCATATTTCGTTTAACTCCTTTTCTTTAATGTGTTTATTCTTTCTAATGATGTATGAACAAATCCCTCTGTAAAACCAACTACTATAAAGTTTGGTGTGTGTGAAACTGCGGAAGTGGAGATTTCTAAGGTTAAATATATGGATTGAATTCAAGATAAAGAGACACTTTAAAGTGTATTTGAGATGTTTTCAGTCCACTAGTCTGAAACAACACACTATTAAAAAGCCAAATAGCCTAAAATTTCACATTTGACAAGTGCATGACAATAAATGTTTAGTGTCTTGAGATACATTTCTTCATTTACATCAGGTTAAATAGTTTGGGTGGGTTTTGTATGCTGTAAATGCTCACGTTTACCTCTCTTCTGTGAGTCAATATAAGAGTGTTAGTGCTTTTATGCAGTAGACTCAGACTTTATGTGTGAGAAAACCCAGATCTGCCTTAGATCCATCCTTTCCTCCTCTTAAACACGCGTGTAAAAGTGTTTTAATGTGCCGGTTGGCAGAGGCCTGTGTGACCCGTCTGGATGCCCGTCTGATGGAGGATACACACACACACACACACACACACACACACACTTTCTCTTTTGCTCGCAACATGAGCGTTTCCTCCAGTAAAAGGAAATGACACAGTAACCTTTGATTTGGTGACGCTCCCACAATAACTCACTTTGCAATATCTTTTGAATTTCCTCAAGACATTAACACTGGGCGTTTTTACAATGTGTTGTTTTGTTGGGATATCACATCTCACCGCTGCATCTCTGGGGTTTCTCAGTTGAAAGTAAATGAAATTGTAGTTTGCACCTTGACTGTCTATTCTCATTTAGACCACAGAAAATCAACCTCAGAAACGGGTTAATATCGTTAACTAACCATTTCCATTGCTTGAAATAAAATAAACATTAACTGAAATAAAGCAGGCCTATTCAATTCAATTCAATTCACATTTATATATAGCGCTTTCACAATACACATCGTTTCAAAGCAGCTTTACAGAATAGCATGAGTCCACATTACAGTTTACAGTGTTCTGTTATCAGAACTGTCTATGTTATGTATTTCAGAAATGTACATATACAAATCACAGTTAGCTAAAAATGTATTAATTTAAACAATTTAATAATTGAAGGCAGAAACAATGAGCACATTGAAGTAATGAATACTTGTCTGTTAAATGATTATGACAGAAAATTGTATTGGTGCATGTTGATTCAGAGTTGTCACAATGGTGTCACAATCTGGTTCAGATGAAACAAAACAAACAAATAAACAAAAAACACATTTGAGCTAAAAAAAAACAATCCAACTAATTTCCAACTGATTCCACTTGAAGCCTGATTTAACTAAATGAATTGGCAGACTTTTTATAATTCAGTTTTTCATCTCAGGTCGCTGATCAACATAGACAATTTCTCTGACTAATTAAGGCTAATTATGTTCACACTGTCAGTCCAAATACAAATATGTGTGTATCCGATTGGAATCTGATTTAAATGGTCTGTTTGACTGTCCACACTGTGTATCTGTTCAGATCTGATGTGTGTGTCCAGTGATTTCTTTTGTTTCCCGGTGTGATTCTGAAGTGACGGTACGGTTAGGATTTGAATTGGAATTAGGATTCGATCGGATTAGCTCAATACAGCGCCGACACTTTACAACAACACAACCTTGTTTCAGCATGTTTCCTACAACAGTGTGAGAAAGTCACATGTGAAATCCAGCGCTGTCAGACTGAAACAGATTTGAAAAGGGTCTCAAAGCACATGGGATGGGATTTTTTTGCCGTTCACACTTGCTAAATATGATCTGACTCCAACTGGATTTGCAAAAAAATCTTACCTTTCTCCAGTTTCAGACAGTCCTGAATGCTCCCTAAAGCGTTGAGGACAGGTGTCAGGCGTTTTGAACATTCACGAACGCCTCTGCAGCTTTAGGGATGATGTCATTCCTGCTTTAACCTCATGAATGTGTAATGTCTGGCTCTGGGTTGAGTTTCAGAGCCAGCTTCACTAAGCCTGTCTGCATTTTAAAACAATAAACCAATTAACAAGTAGAACAAAAGGGCAAGTGGTGCTTTACAACGGAGTCAAACAGAAATGTGACTTTAAGTGACAAGAATTTTGTAACTATATTCTGGTTTGAATTAACTCTTCCCTTTCGCTCTCATGTTCGCTTTTCTTTCTTTCCTACAAAAATCATAAAGTAGGCTGCCACAAGGAAAATTATAAAAATAATACCCCAATAGAAGCATCATGGAAGTCATGAAAACACATGAAAGTCGTGATTTATTTCACGCACCTGGATATTCATTAAATGATCTTCGTTTGTGTTCCTCGGCAGAAATAAACTCTTACGGGTTTTGAACGACATGAGCAGGGCCTGAAAATAACTTTTTGCCACAGTGACTGAAGAAAACAGAGATTATTCCATATTAAAGTTAGAAAAGTTATTCAGTCAAGAGCAGCGAGTGATTTTTTTCTTTGTCTTTGTTGTTTGATAAACATAAAAAAATAGCAGGAATATTAAGCTTCTGTCACTTTAAGACTGAATGCACAAATCCAATATACTGATACATGCGTTACTGTTTATGTTCCCTTAAGACATATGTTTACCAGACACAGGCATTTTTGACGTTATTTTGTATGAATTTGTCAGTTCACGCGCAAGAAGACGTGAAATAGAGTTTAATTCAGTATTAGAGCAAATGCCAAATTTGAATATTCAGATTTTTTTTTTTTTTTTTTTAAGTGTTGAACGCTAATGTGTTACTATAAACCAAACGTTTAATAAACAACTTGTGTGGACCCTTCACTTTTCAGCGAATTCCTGCTTCCTGTCAATTAAATTCCAATTCAACTTCCTGTGTTTTTGGCCAATGCTATTTATACTGACACTCATCCGTTGAAGAGGAGCAGAGTTTTGACCTCCTTTTTTGCTCCTCTGATAGACATGATCCTGGTTTGTAAAATTAGCCTGGATCACGGCATTGTCTGCATATGTCGGTTTGCGCTAACCCGTCTTACTAAGGAACGCCGAGGTCAGGGTGAGAAGCACGTCTATCCCAGAGTGCTTGGGAACGCTTGTGCGTTTAACTCAGATGCATGGCTCTGATTTCAGGAGGGATTACGTCTGTCTGCTGGATGAACCACACCTTGCTCTCATAACATTTAAACACTTTCCCGGCTGGACCCACAGCATCCCACAATCCCATCTCTGACAGCACACGATTATATTTAGTGGGAAAGATCTTGTTTGCCAGTATTGGAAGTATTCTCTGTTTGCGTGTTTGTGTAAATCCAATTAAACACAGTTGTACGTCCCACCACCAGCTTCCCTCACAGCTGCTTATTATTTGTTGTCTGGATTTATCAGCCTGAACTTCTCTTTAACGGTCATAGAGTCAGAGAGAAAGAGAGTTGTCCCTTGAGAAAAAAAGAGTGTGCTTAATATTGTTATCAACTTTTGAATATTGTTTAAATAAAAAGCCAATTAAGTTCTCTTAAAGAGAGTACACTTTCCTGACTATGGTACTTTTTGGTACTTAAGTACACTTTTAAAAAGTGCACTTTGAAATATCAAATTAATAGTTTTATTTTAAATCATTATGTTGTTTGTCGTGCTTTAAAGAAGTACACTTATTTCGATGTGTTGACTGACATATTAAAATTACTAAATTGCAAATTCATTTCAAATGAGTAATTATAAATATATTTGAAAAAAAAATTACACTTTATTTCAAGGTGATGTACATTAATATTAATTAACTTCACGTACTTGTTCAGAGTTATGGTTAGTTACTTGTAATCATGCATATTTTACTGTTATTACTAAGTACATGTAGTAATGTGTAACTACATCATCCTAAAATAAAGTGTTACCCTTTATTTTACGTTGTTTTTGATACACGTTATATTTACTATAAATTGTGCACAATTACATGCAACTAACCCTAAACCACAACCTAACTCTATAGTACGTCATTAATTATTATTACTTAGAATAATTACACTGTAACATGGACACCTTAAAATATTATAATATAGGATTATAATATTCATGAACATTTTGAATAAGCTTTTATTTTTATATTTTAATTGTTTTATTTAAATGTTATATGCATTTGCTTTTTTTTTTTAAATCTATTTCTGTTTAGCTTTTTATTTTTATTTTAGTGAGATTACTGGGGTCTTATTCTCAGCAGAAACATCTGAGCAGTGTTATTTTAGTATTACTTATATGCGGTTATTATTATTGATTAATATTTTAAGTTTTAGTAATTTAATGTTTTTTTCGTAATTTAAAAAAAATCTATTTAGTTTTAATACATTTTTATTTCAGTTTAGAATTTTTTATATATTTTTCATATTTCAGTTAGCAACATTTGTAATTTTAGTTTTTACATTTTGTTCATCTAAAATTTCAATTTGATTTTATTTCAGCTTTATTTCAGTTAACAAAATGATTTTTAATATGGTTTTAGTAAACAACATCAACAGGAAAATTACATTAATTGTTGTCTAGGAGATTTTACGGATAATATGGCTTTTTTTTTCTTTATAGATTTGATTTTATGGGATTCACCCCTAAATAATCTATAATGTGTCATCAAGAACCATTGAACCCTGTGCAACTGGTTCTTGTGAAGAGAAGGTCTCTGCACTGAAGAACCTTCACGTTTAATAATGAATGAGTCATTTGCAGAAATCCAAACCTGTATCATCGCATGTGGAGGACGTCAATTCCCCGTAAATTTTGAGTTCAGTCTCTTATCATTTTCCAAAGACCGGCCATTGATGAATGTGCAGCTTCTGATGTGTGGTGTGCTCGGCTGCTCATGCTTCATTGTGCATCAGTCCACAGCTTTACAGTAAAAGTCTTTTGCTGTCCGGTGGGACTCGGCGAGGACAGAAATTCATACACACAGTTGGGTTAAAGAACACACAAGCCTTTGACTAAACACTGTGCTGAAAAGCATCAGACACCTGCTCTAACACTGCTGTGATGTCAGAGAGAGAACGGGTCAAGAGCAACATCAACTCCACATTTTACACTTTTATAGCCATAGATTTTACAGCTCATGATTCAGAGTTCATGCTTTTGAGGAGTGCTTTCAGCAGCGTGATGTGATCTGGATAAACTGTGGACGAGTAGATGCTTTGAGATGTTTACTGTAGGTTCCCCTGATGCAAAGCCATTTGCTTTTAGGTTAAAGATTTAAGTTAAAATGTATGTGAGTGTTCAAGGAACAGTATATGTTTTATATATTTTCTAAAGTTATTTTCCTGTTTTTTTTTGGTTTAATTTATCTCAGATATTTATTGTATAAAAATAGAAACAAGTGACACTATTGCTGACATAAAGTAAGAATATAACGTCTCGGTTACGTATGGTAACCCTCGTTCCCGGAAGGAGGGAACGGATACGTACGTCGTGACCGACGGATAGGAATCTCGAGAGGCCAATCTACTTCGAGTGAAACTAAACGAGCCAATGCACATTAACGTACAATCCTTTGCATCAGCTGTTCAGCCACGCGCCGTGGGTATATAATGAGCAGCAGGTGCAATTGCACTTCAGTGTTTTGCTGAGGAGCCGAGCCTGATAAGCTGGCCGCCCCGGCGGGACGCAGCACATGTGGCGACGGGACGTACGTCTCCGTTCCCTCCTTCAGGGAACAAGGGTTACCATACGTAACCGAGACGTTCCCTATCAGTCGGTCACTCTCAGCATACAGCGCCACAGCGCCACAGCCGCTGACCCCATCCTGTGCGAGCCTCTACACCTTCTTGCCTGGAAGGACGATAGGAGAGGGCTTACACAGTGAGATTATAACACTGGGAAAGATTGCTCTTTCTGTTAGGAAGGAGAACGCTGCGAAACCCACATTCTTCTGCGAAGAGGTTGTACTACATACTAAGCCGAAGGTTGTACTACATATGAAATACTGGGTGACTTTAGCCAAAGGGAAAGACATGGGCTTCCGTTTCGGAGCAGCCGTGGAAGAAATACACATACAGGATCCCCGCAGGGTCACACATATGGGACCCAGCCTAGACCTGGTTCTCAAGGATTCAATGAATAAAGGCCTGGTGCCGGACGCTCGCCACGTCTTGGCCGAGGGTGTTGGAGGACTTAACAGGTTTTTCACACTGGAGTAATAAGGGTGCACAGTAGGGTGCAGTACCTCTCAGCGCTTCTACCCATTTAGGGTGAGATCGGCTCTACACGTAGGCTATAATATCTAGCAAATGTGTTAGCTGAGCGGCAGGGCAAACCTTGTGCTCGGTAAGCCAAGGCGATGGCATCTACTATCCAGTGGGCCATCCTCTGCTTGGAGACAGCCTTCCCCTTCTGCTGGCCTCCGTAACAGACAAGAGCTGGTCTGAGGTCCTGACGCTTTGAGTTCTGTCCACGTACAGACGCATGGCACGAACGGGACAGAGCAAAGCCAGGGCTGGGTCATATTCATATTCTTTAAAGCCTTTATATGGTGCATTATAAAAGTATTTTAATGCATTAATTATGCCTTGTAATGCACCTTATGATGCATTATATCAGCTCATGAATTATTTTAACCACTGTTATAATACATTGTTATCTATTCATTGCTTTGCTATACCTTTAGAAAGCATAATGCATTAAAACAAACAACCAATTTTAAATGTAACGATATTATAATGCATTTAACTTTGGTTGCAATTATTTATGAGAAGATATAATGCATTATAACTTACATAATAAACTATGCATAGGTTAAATACAAAAAAAGGTGAATCGCAAAAACAAATAAAAATGACAAAAATGACTTAAACTATCCCTAAAATTAAAATGAAAATAAAAACTAATTAAAAATATTAATATAAACTGTAATAGTACATCGATTAACATATCACTGATGGATAGCAGCTCAGATTATTTGCTGTTTGATAGTTTGACACACACACACACACACACACACACACACAGCAGCAGCAGCTGCTGGGAGTCATTAGACATCAGATGCACCTCGTCTGTTTGGATGGGATGTCAGATCTTTGTCCTATTCTCCCGTTCTCGCCTGAATCACAATAAGTGGGTCAGTGTGTGAATACACTGCAGCCTCAGGCACGACATCACGCCACAATAACACACCTGCCAACGACAACACAATCAATGTGCAAAATGTCTATAAACACATGAAACATGCAAGAACAGCCTGTGCAAACGAGCGCACACACACACACACACACACACACACACACACACACGCACACACACACGTCTAATTGTCTGATCTAGATCTGAGAAATGAATGTGGACTCGAAAAAGCTATAGCTATTTACATTTATAAATGTGTGTGTGCCTTTGTAGGCTATATGTAGTTGTTGTAGGTGTGTATACATACACTCTTAGAAGAAAAGGTTCTATATAGAACCTTAAAAGGATCTATCGGCGCTACGTATTTGGAAAAAAGGGGTTCTTGGGGTTCTATATAGCACCATAGGGTTCTTTACTCAACTCCAAAGAACCTTTTATGCTAAAAAGGTTCTGATTTCTTTTGGCACAAATGGTCTTTATAGGCTATTATTCATTCATATATTATATTATTCTGCAACATTTTGTAGTTGTAATTAAATAATTGTTTATTAAACTGTAGTAACTCACATTTTAATCATGCTGATTTTTGGAGGAGAAAAACTGAAATGGCACTCTTCGTGTGATATTGATTAACTACAGAAAATGATAAATATATACATTTTCTAACACCCATATCTTGAATATTGTGATCATTCACATGCATTCATAAATACATTTTAGGGTCAATGTTTGTCAATAATATGAAATATTTAATCCGGAAAGGACAAAACAATTGATAATGAATGAACCCCTAAAGGTTCCATATAGAACCTTTTAGGGGTTCCAAATACGTAGCGCCGATAGAACCTTTTAAGGTTCTAGAACCTTTTCTTCTAAGAGTGTATATGCATATACATAATTCATATATATCTTAAGATTTTTGTTTTAGTGTGTCATTTAAACAATAATCAGCAATTTTTGCCATTGCTGATTTACAAATTATAATTAGATAATGTAAACACTTCTGTCATTGCCCTGTTTCCTTCTCGCTGTTCAATCCCCTGTAATCTTGTGTTCCCATTAACACTGCACTAATTCTGTACATGAACAGAGACAGAGATATAGTGAAGACTTATGCATGTTTTTGAAGGGCAGCATTGTTGCACAAAACACATTTAAATTGAATAAGAATTGTTAATCTGGCAAACTTCGTTTTGAATATTCAAACTGGTCCACATAGCCTACTCTTCGTGTTTCATGCATGTCTCATGTCCTCAGATCCATAAAGAGTCATCACGCCTTCAGGAAACTATCAGTCTGAAGGAAACTTTAACAGTCACACACATCAACAGTAGCAGTGTGTTATCAGCGCATTACATCGGTATTTGATGATGGAGCTTGTCATCAGATGGACTTTTGATGAGAGATATGGCTTCCTTTTTTGACTGTACAATTGTGCAAGGCAGCAACTGTAGGGTACAGTAGTACACAAAGTATTCGAAAGCAAAGGGTGTTTTCCCTTTGTAGCCTATGCTATGGAAGTATTTGCTTTACTTTTCTGCGGAAATGTCTAAAACGTTGTCTTGTAGACCAAGAAAGTGTGCCTGATTTTTACATATGATTTCTAAATGATTTCTATGAATTTTTAACCATCATCAATTATGCAGCATAGGCGACTGAACTCCTCCAATTCACCTTTCCCCCCCCACAATTCACAACAAGCAGTTGAAAAACAGAACAGGTAGGCCTACATTTCTACATATTTCATAATGAACATTTCCTTTCCCCAATAACGCAATACAGTAGCCTATAATTCGAAGTATTACACAGGGAAATACCTGTGAAAAATCACACCGGAAAAAAATTCCTACATATTAACAGCCTATTAATAGCTATACTGACGTTCACTCTGAGTGTATGTTTAAAAGTATCCCAGGATGCAAAGAAGAAGCTCAAATATAAGAGTTTTCATTGCTGTCTTATGTTTATCATTCCCAGACTTCAATTTGTGTTATTTTAGAGTTTTCATGATTTTACTATTATTCTGAAATGTGGAATATTGACAATTATCTGTATTCCGTGTTTTTCCCGAGTCATCGGGAAGAGGCAAAAACAACACAAGAAGTGTTCAAAAATACAAAGTTCAGGTATTGCTCAGAGTAGTAAAAATCAGACAAGGGAGGATTTAAGGAGAAGGAAGTTTATTTTTTATTTTTGTATGTTAAGTAGGCTACTCACAGAAGAGATGAGTTTTCAGCTGACTTTTAAACACTGTCAGGGATTCTGTGTTCTGGATGAGGGTGAGAAGATCTTTCCACCAGCGTGGAGCTGTGAATGAGAATGTTCTGGAGAGTGATTTTATGCCTCGCTGTGAGGGTACCACGAGCCGTCGCTCATTGACCGATCGTAGGTTTCTGGTCGGGGTGTAGACTCGTTGGAGTGAGTGAAAGTAGGACGAAGCTGAGTCAGTGGTAGATCTGTAAGCAAACGTCAAAGCCTTGAATTTGATGCGAGCAGCGAGTGGTAGCCAGTGTAGTGAGACGAGCAGAGGAGTGACATGGGCCCTTTTGGGCTCGTTGAAGACAAGACGGGCAGCAAAGTTCTGGATAATTTGTAGAGGCTTGGTTGCACATGATGGAAGTCCAGCCAGAAGAGCATTGCAGTAATCAAGCCTAGAGATAACCTGGGCCTGGGCGAGAAGTTGTGTTGCATGCTCAGTTAGACCTTCCTGATGTTGTACAGTGCAAACCTGCATGATCGTCTTTGTAATGTGCTCTGTGAAGGTCAGCTGGTCGTCAAATGTTACTCCAAGATTTCTGACCTTGATGGGGTGATTGAGGATGAATCTAGCTGGATAGTGAAGTTGTGCTGTAGAGACGGGTTGGCAGGGAGGACGAGAAGCTCAGTCTTTTAATTAGCCCTAAAATGATACGTTGCCTATTAATTTTTTTTGTCCAGAAAGCTTATAGCCTAACTTGTTAAAACGGCTCAAAAGTCTCACACTGGGTGTCTCTGTCGACCTCTTGTGGAAAAATAATAATAGAACATGATTTTTCATGACTCTTGCCACTAGATGGCCTTATAGACCTTATGTAGCCCCGCCCCTGTTCAGCGCTGCGCTCGTTGTCTTTTGACTTCCGGTCTGTATTTTCACAACGATCTTTCATAGATGAATGGACGGCTCGTTTAAAAAAGTTCCCGGTTGACATTTGTTAAGACATCTGCTTTACAATGCTGATGATAAACATTACAATGCTCGTGATAACTTTCATTAACTCTATATTAGTAAATCCACTTCACCAGCTAATTACTCCTCGACAGCGATGCCATAGAAATATACAGAGCGACCGCAAAAACGGAAGTTCAAAGACAATTTTCTAAAGATGGCGGCGCCCTCGATTTTCTCGTGCATGGTCTATAGCTCTATATGGAGCAAATAAATTGTTCCTCTGGGTCCTAAAGTCAGTTCTTCATATTTTTGTATTCTTTATTATGCATTCAGGTGTATATTTAAACATTATCAAATAAGTTTTTGCATTTTTTTTTATTCACCCACTTTCCATTCGTTCCAATGGGAGTGAAATTGAAATGGACTGCATTTATATAGGCCTATCGCTTTCACAGACCCAATGGCCACCAAAGCGCTTTACAGATTGCCTCACATTCACCCATTCACTCATTCATTCACACACCGACAGCGGTGTCAGCCATGCAAGGCGCCATCAAGCCCGTCGGGAGCAGCCGGGGTTAGGTGTCTTGCTCATGGACACCTCGACACTTGGTCAGGTGGAACTGGGATTGAACCACCAACCTTCCAGTTTGTAGACAACCTAGATGAACCACTGAGCCACTGTAGCCAAATTGACCCGCGAGTGAAGGATTTGTTACTATTTTTATTGCAAGGTGTGTGTGTGTGTGTGTGTTTCACGTTCAATTGTGACAATTAGAAATCAGGACTGCGAGGATTTTCAGTCTGGATTTAGACCGTCCGTAGTACCACACATAAAATAAAATTCGGTATACAAATTTATAGGCAAGACAAGTAGTTTGTGCATGGTTTTTAGGGAATTGCAAACCACACATATATTAAAACGCATATAACTATAGAATCAGTTCTTAATGCGCATGTGAACGCCGTCAGTGTTTATCACAGGTTCGCGTTTAAAGTCTGAGAACGCCGTCGTCTTAGCGGCCCCGAATTTAATAACAGATGATCATTTCGACGGAAGTGAATAAATCAAAACTAACTTTAACTGGAAAATAACATTATTCAAGAACCGATATGAAGCCAAAACAATCTATTTTACCTTAAATTAGGCCTAGGCCTATATGTTTATCTCTGTTAACACAGTTTTCGCGTGGATATAATGCGCACTTCATGGCGTTTAATAGCCCACGCACGCACTCCACACCCCTAATCCAACTCAAGGGATTTACAGTGCGTATCAAATGCACGCAAAAACTATTTTAGGCGTATAAATGGCACGAGAAATAAAATTCGTGCTACAGATACGCACTTTGATGAGATCGTGTTGGATCAGACCTCGGGAACGCTTCAGCGCACACACAGGGCAAAGGACAGGCTCAGATCACTCCTCATAAGAAAGGCTTCCTCTCTAGCTGTGAGCTTGATCAGATTCCCATCAGAAATTCCAGAATTTTTTTTTCCTCAGCGTTTCTCGAGTTGCTTGCAGCAGGAGCATGTGGATTGTCTGCGGGCGGCGTGATCATTGCTGTTAAACGGGCTCCACACCACAGACCCCCTCTGGTTCCCAGCATCTCTGTCTCTCTCTCCTGCTCTCTGTCTCTCTCTCGTGCACATTCCGATCCCAGGTTGCCAGGACAGCGTCCAGGAATCCCTGCTCTCCAGTAATGAGCCTGTGAGCTGGGCATGAGCTCCAGGATCAGATGGGAACTTTAAAGGGGCTTCTTGGGTTCATTTAGGGGGCAAAGGTGAGGTGTAGCCTAAAACTCGCGTTTGGCTTTGATTGTACTCAAATGTTCCATTAGTATAGAACATTTGTATGTTTGAAACAAATAGCCTAAAAGTTAACCCTCTATGGTATGGTGTTGCCTCCAGGCAACATAGTCTATTGTAGTTTATTTTTAATAAAAAAAACACATTTCTTCAAACCTATTTCAGGGGAATGAGAACTCAAATACTGAAAGAGCAAAAATATCATCAGACGATATGATAACTTGATGATATGATAGTTTGGTAATACTTGTGTTCCACTCAATGCTGCCTGAGAGCAACGGCTGGATGTGAAATGCTACTTTTTATTAAATAGGAAATTCGTAATACATTAAAAACTGGATAAATGTGTTTTTTCAAGTGTCTGGTTAAAGAAATTGATGTTTTCAATAAATATATAATTTTTTTCTTTGTGAAAATGTCAAATGTTTCAATTTGTTCGTTGTGGTTATCCGTTGTGGCCCATAAACTTTTAAATATTAAATTAATAAAACATTTATGAAAATGTTTTTTGATATTGTTAGTGTCCAAATTTAAGCATGAAAAACACCACAAATCAATTTTTTCTCAATGATATCATATTGCGTAGCCTACCATAGAGGGTTGTTAACTATAATAACCCATGGTATATGGAATCTTTTTTCCAGCAGGTGAAAACAAGTAGTTACATCTAATCAAGTGTTGTGCAATGAGTTAACCAAATATTAATGCTGAAGCTTATGAGCAATAGTAATGATAGTGATAAGACCAAATGCATAAAAAATACCAAAATGTTTGAGTATTCTTTAGCCTCTTTATGAAGAGTTGTTAATTTTTTCCTCTTCTTGAAACTTTCCTGATTTACTTTGTTTGGTTGGTGTTGGACTGAAACATTGAACAGTGAAATCAATATGGGTTCACAGGCCACAGGATGACATTATCGAAAAGAAAGCGTTCTTCCAGTGATAACGCAGGGAAACAGGCAGATCGTCTCCTTGTGTGAGATTCATTAATTTTCTCAGACGGTGTTTGAGTTTAGCAGCAGAATATCAATAGCCATCTGAGAGGTGCGGACGGTTCAATCCGTCGGTCTTCAGGGGAAAGATCGTCAAGAAACTTATTAACAAACGATTTGTGGAGGAAAAACTGTTGTGAATTCTTATGAAATCGGCCAACCTTTCCCAAATCCGCACAAAGGCCACGGCGCAATACCAAACTAATTTTTCACTTAAGGCACTTGCGAGTCAACCCACCAAAGGTCGGCTCCCAAGGTAGCGCAGGAGAATGAAGACATTAAATGTGCTCTATGTATTGATTGGTTTGTTATTAGTTGGGGAGAGAGAGGAAGAATCAAGGCAGAAAAGTTGTGCGATGAAGACCCGAGGTCTAAAGAGCATTCGGCAATAAAAGGAGGATTTGGATCAGGTAGAAAACAACTGTTGACTGTTGATGCTAAACTCAACAAGGCTTGAAGTCCTTTAGTAAAACATATATACATCTAGAAAGAGTCAAAAACTGATGAAAGTGTGTTTTCTGAATGGCTGTGTGATTACTCCATTCAGTTCTGTTATTAAGATATTTCTGTCCAGTCTCTGAAAGGAACGTAAAAGCAAGGGCGAACGATGTCTGGTCGCTAAACGTCAGATGGTCTCTTTCTGTCTAAGTGGCTGATTCTTAAAGTTATTCTGAATTGCTAAAACACATTTATTGAAATCAACACTCACTTTCTCAAAACCTTAAACACAAAACCAAATTTTCAAACCTGATTAACAGAACCTCTGACTCTTCTGGCAAAATCAAACAATTGCCTCAAAACTATTTTATCTGTGCTCAAAATCAAACAATGCTTTCAGGTCATACAAACAGCGAGTCAATATTATAAACACTACAGATCCTTTATTAAACACTACATCAAAAAATGGAGAACACTAAATCCAAAGCATGCAGTTAGAGAAAAAAAGTATTTTGTATCAAAGTAAACAAATTTTGCAATTATGTAAAAAAGTATAGTGATGACAACTTACAGTAAGGTGAAGTGTGCCATTTGGGATTGGGCCTAAACAGAGACTATTTATACAGAGACATGCCACTTCCTTACTCCTCAATACAACTATATAGGAAAAACCCGTAACGGCAAATATGACGGTTGTATGCACATGCCCCGCCCCTCATTCTGGAAAGCCAATCGTCTGCTTTTTAACAGTACAGCCGGGCAGTGGCGGTCTTAACATAGAGGCATAGGTAGGCGGCTGCTTGGGGCCCCCTACCAGCGGTCGTAATAGGGGGGCCCCCAACCAACCTAAAAAAAATAAATTTAAAAAGGAAAAAGCCCCCTTATCATCATGAACGCTTCAAAAGCATGGTAAATGTTATTAATATTCTTAAGAAATACGTTGAAACAAAGTAGTAGGCTAGTTAAAATTTCCAGTTCATGGTTATCTGGCCCTACACACCCCCTACTTTCACAATGAAATGGATTAGTCCATAACGGTGCGCAGCGCGAAAGATAAACACAGTGACAGGACTGTATACATTTCGGTTGTAGGCTACTGTATCTTTCAACACACGTTACACACCTATTGATCATTCGTGTTTATTTAGCCTACTATTAACTAGGCTAGTAAAGAGAGATGATCGGTTCACGTGCCATTTGAACTGAGGCGCTACAGCGATCTGTCACAAAAAAGCACCAAAACGGTATTGTTTGAATTTCGTAATAAATTGACAGAATCTGAGAGCTGAGAATTTGTTCCATATCAAAAGTAACCTTCGCTGTCTAGTCTGTCGGTGTCAGTGTCCTGTTTGCTTCGCGATTTTTCTCTTTGTGAGAAAATGGATGTGTGGCGTGAGAGCGTGTGAAAATGGTCAATTGCGTGAGTCTCACGGTCAATGCGAAATTATACATAGCCTACTGTAATATCGACCAATCAGTATTTTTCAACCGCGGAAAGAGGACAATAAAATAGCTGGAGTAACGTTAGACTACAATGTCACATAAAGTTATTACCTCAGTAAAGCCATTTAATGACCACGTAAGTTGGCTAGAATTTTTATTTTATAATATATTTAGTATTAGTATAAATTAGTATTTTGCACTATAAATATGTGCACTATATTACATATTTATTATTTTACTTATATCATTAAAATATTATAAAGTTGTTGTAATGAAAACCGCACTAGGCCTATATTTAATTTGAGTTGTTATTTTTAACCTTTAATAAATACCAGCTGACAGCTCTGTAGTCTATGTTTACAGCTTTAGGTGAGATTTTCTTTCTTGAGAAAATCTACTGTAGCCTACCTAACATGTTAGCCTGACTACGTCAGACTTCCTACTTCCGCTAATTTCTTTTCGCTCCTGTCTACGAAGCAAAGTGAAGTAGCAGAGTCTGGTATTACCAGGCTACTAATATGTATCCAAATTGAATCAAGATCGGAATAATACCACAAGAATAAAATTGAAATTGTACATTTTCCTCTCCAACCTTTACTTTACCATAGATTAGCTTTACCTGCCTATCCACCATTCAGTCGGTAATTTTTTTTTCTTTCGTTCTCTTTTAAAGATCGGATGGGGGGCCCCCATACATACCTTTGCCTTGGGCCCCCAATGTGCTAAATCCGCCACTGCAGCCGGGAAACATTTAAGCCTATCGTCTGGTCCCACTGATGCATGCGCACAGTTGACGTTTGCGACAGCGGAGACGAGAACCCTTGCGCATGCGTAGTAAAGTATAACCTGTGGGGAAAAAGGCGTTTTAAACCTTATTTTGGGGCAAAGTCATCAAACTTTTTCAGCGATTTTTATCATATTTTACTGCTGTTTCTATACATTACTTTTTTATGTCCCGGTGACCAGTGAATGTGCAGTTCTGACTCTCTGCCCATTCATTTAGATGGTCTTGTTAGTTCAAAATAGCTGCCCGGAGGCGTTGCCAAGATGGCGGCCGAGTGGCATGACTTGCCTAAAAGGACTTTGGCCTAAACAAAGTCCTTTTAGGCAAGTCATGCCACTCGGCCGCCATCTTGGCAACGCCTCCGGGCAGCTATTTTGAACTAGCTTTTTTCCCACAGGTTATACTTTACTACGCATGCGCAAGGGTTCTCGTCTCAGCTGTCGCAAACGTCAACTGTGCGCATGAGTCAGTGGAACCAGACGATAGGCTTAAATGTTTCCCGGCTGTACTGTTAAAAAGCAGACGATTGGCTTTCCAGAATGAGGGGCGGGGCATGTGCATACAACCGTCATATTTGCCGTTACGGGTTTTTCCTATATAGTTGTATTGAGGAGTAAGGAAGTGGCATGTCTCTGTATAAATAGTCTCTGGCCTAAATCATACAAAATAGTTCCGCCATCTTGAAAAACTATAATAGCAGAGAGGGACAAAAAAGTACCAATGCGTTTCCACAACGCGTTTTTGTTCAAAGCCAGCGTGACGTAACTGACGCAAAAGAAAACATTGCTCTCTGAAACATTTTCTATAGCTCTCTTTTTTCATAAACAATCAATTAGCTCAAGTTGTGAATATTTTGCTACGTGCATAAGATTGTACAGAGAATGAAAATGAATTGCTAAAGTTACTGCTAGCCACATATAAATTGTACAAACCTCGGTCACTTCTCTTCTCTGCCTTTGGAAACTTTCAATTCTATCAAGATCGTCTCTTGTAGCTCGTTGTATTGACTCTCGCTCTCCTCCTCTTCCTCGCCTTGATCCACTGCCTCTCTGTCCTCTTCCTCTACCTCTACTTCTTCCTCTCCCTACTGTTGAATCATCTTATGATGATATCTAACAATGCACGTACTTCAGAAAATATAACGAGTAAACAATGCATAAATACTAATTACAATAGTTCATGTTTTTGACACTCATTAATTCATACTGCATTCGTTTGTTCGTTCGTTGTGTCAATTTGAAGTTTGTTTAAAATAACAAACCTGTTTACCCGAAGGAAAACCAAGGGGGTAATCCATCGACCGGAAGTTGAAGCCTCGCGGGAGCCGCCATCTTGTAGCAGAACTTCACTTGCGTTAGCATTCCCATTGACTCCCATTCATTTTCGCGTCACTTTGACAGCGAATAACTTTACATCTGAGGCGTTTAAAGACTCCATTTGTCCATTATTTATTTCTAAAGAAACACGACAATGTATAAAGGGCTCCATTACCTTCTATGTTACATTATGGCCCCGTAGAAACAGTTTTTGTAAAAATAGGCTAACGATTGCGTCATAACCACTCGACGCTCTGTCGCACAGTAGAGAAATTACCGTACAGACAGTAGGAGAAGCTCACAGGCAATCAATGCATTAACTTAATATGGCGTACTGGCGTTACATTTTAAAATAAATACTATACAAATTACTTACTCCTGCTCACTCACGCCAAAGAACTCTTTGCTCAAGCTCGCCGTCTCTGCAAGATCAACGTTGGCAGTTTTCACGCACAGCTACTAGAATATTTTCATCTGTCAGACGGGGTGCTCACGTCATCAAGCTTAGTTTGAGGCGGTTTGAGTCTGCGCGTCAGGAGCGGAAGTGCTAAAAAATCGCTAAAAATGGGCTTCAACCGTCTCAACTGAGTTCCAATGAGATGGCTCTGTCCACTTCTTATACTGTCTATGAGGAAAACTCAACGAAGTGCTATTAGAAGACATCCTGTCATAGCTTTTTGATACATAACGGCTACCGTAGATGCAACACGCATTTGAAAACGCGAGGCGCTGGAGAGCACAATTCGTTTGAATGCAAAATACAATTTCACCGCTAGATGGGAGTAATTCTTCTTTAATGTCCCTTTAAGCATTTGCCTATTTAAATATATATGAACAGAATATAAGAATATAGAATATACAAATTTCTTTAGGCCAATACATCTTTTCAAGAAATTCAAAAAACAAAATGAAAGACAAAATGTGTGTGTGTGTGTGTGTGTGTGAGAGAGAGAGAGAGAAAGAGAGAGAGCCTGAGGTATCAGCATCCACATGGTTTGCATTTCTCCAAATCCCACCAACAATCTCCTCAGAACAGAACAGGTCATCACGGAAATCCAGATGAAGATACTGCAGGGGACTGAGCATGATGGGACAGGGGTCGGGATTTGAGTCTTATTAAAACATGCTTTATATGCTCCGGGGATTATTGTAAACTTGGATAAAGAAACATTCTTTTGCTTGAGCAAAAGCAATGCAGATAATGATCAACAAAGATTTATGACTGATAACTAAGTCTAGGATGGTTATTGCTTTTGTAAACATTTACTGTGACCTATAGTCCAAAAGGAAAATGTGCTATTTAAAGGGCTATTTCATATGGTAAATAGTCAATTTGTCATTGCTGAAGAACATTAAAAAAGACTAAAACATATCCAAACATTATAGAAGTTTTGGATACAGCATTTCTTTTCTCTATTTTAGGCGGATGTCCAAGACCCCCTGATTCAGCATGACAACACTGCCCCCCCGACCTCCTCATCCTCAACTAAAGCTTCTGCTTAACTCAATTAAACTTGTAACTGCGTGGAGAGTCTGGGTAAATATTATCATAAACTTCTCCACCTTCCTACAATGACAGATATTGCCATGTGCACATGAGATGATTCGTGTGATGATCACCAAATAACAAGAATGTTCAATATATATACACTACCGGTCAAAAGTTTAAGATCAGTATACGATGTTTTATGTTTTTAAATGAAGTCTCTTCTGCTCACCAAGGCTGCTTTATTTGATTTAAAAAAAAAATACAAACAGTAATATTGTGAAATATTGACAATTTAAAATGACTGTTTTCTATTTTAATATATTTTTAAAATGTAATTTTCAACATCATTACTCCAGTTTTCAGTGTCACATGATCCTTCAGAAATCATTCTAATATGCTGATTTTATGCTCAAAAAACATAAATTATTATTTTCAATGTTGAAAACAGTCGTGTACCATTTTCCCCCCAAAATTCTATGATAAATAGAAAGTTCAAAAGAACAGCATTTATTTAAAATATAATCTTTTCTAACATTATAAATGTCTTTGCTGTAACTTTTGATCAATTTAACTCATCCTTGATGAATAAAAGTATTTTCTAATTTCTTTCCCCCAAAAATAAAAAATAAATTCTACTGACCCCAAACTTTTGAATGGTAGTGATTAATGTTACAAAAGCTTTCCATTTCAGATCAATTCTGTTCTTTTGAACTTTCTATTCGTCAAAGAATCCTGAAATAAACATTTAAAAAACTGTTTTCAACATGGATAATAATCATAAATGTTTCTTGAGCATCATATTATAATAATTTCTGTAGGATCATGTGACACTGAAGACTGGAGTAATGATGCTGTAAATTCAGCTTTGATCACAGGAATAAATTCCACTTCACATATATTCACTTAGAAAACCACTGTTTTAAATTGTAATAATATTTCACAATATTACTGTTTTTATTTTTATTTTTTATCATATAATTGCAGCCTTGGTGAGCAGAAGAGACTTCATTTAAAAACATAAAAAATCTTACTGATCTAAAACTTTTGACCGGTAGTGTATATCAAATACAATATAACAAATACAACTTTTGATTTTTAATAATGTAGTAAACGTTGAATTTGAATGAGTACCACAAAATAAAACATTTCACATACACTGTTCTCAAACCAGCTCATTCTCCACTCGTCACCATGATGGTAACCCTACAAAAAACCTAACAGAACATAACAGAAACTCTAAACTAGCAAAACAGAACATTGAACACCATTAAATCTCCCACTTAACATTAATATGGCACAAAAAAAAATTATATAACACTTCATTTTAGCATTTACTCTCCCTTTTGAGTGTCATGACAAAGCATGCTGGGAAATAGAAATCCTAGTTTCAGTTAAATTTAAGTTTGTCTAAGCTAAAAGAAACAAGTTTATAAAACTCAAACAAATGAAACAATTCAACTTACTTTAAATGTGTCAGTTTTGTGAACTTAAAAGAAAAAGAAAGTTCTAAATACTCATAAAAGTTAATTTGATGGAACTAATTTGTATAATTTGAGTTGGCTCAACTTAAACCAAATAATTATTTTCAGCGTTAAGGTTTACAGTAAATGCTGTAGAAGAAATATTGCTCATTGTTAGTTCATGTTAACTAATGTACGTTAACAAATAAAACCTTATTGTAAAGTGCTATTGAAATTGTTGTATTCAAATTGATGCCATGTCTCTGCTTTCATGTGTCCTCTTGACCTGTGATGTCTGGCCTGTTGCTCTGATGGTTTAATGAAAGGTGAGTTCTTCAGGCCCACGTCACGTTTCCCACCCGCTGTAACCGTCAGCAGCCGCTGCGCTGGGGGCACAGACAACAATCCCGGGATTCTGTGTGCTTTTGTCCGGAAATAACAGACACAAACTGGGGGTCAGACGCTGAGCTCTGGAATTTGGATCAAAGACGTTGTCTGCTACAGCAGGTGGGGATGCTTAGGTTTAATCAAAAGATGATTGCTTTTGTTTGGCTGCTGTTTGACTTCTCTTATTATTCAGTGTTTTGCTTCAGGTCAGACATGACATTTCTTTTGCTACATTTTGAGATGTTACACCAATTCAACAGGTGAACCATCAAGGTTGCTATTCTATAGACACGGAATAATTTTTTTTTAAAAGTTACAATAAACAGTAAAAAGTTTACTGTAAGTGACCTGATTTTAAAGTAAAAGATTGTTTAGTAAAAAAAAGTAAACTTGTGAAAAATATGGATTTCTTATCATTTACATTGAAAATTTAACATGTCAAGACAATACATGAAATGTTTTACTGTGAATGTTTTAACTCATTGTAATGGTGAAGTGCATATGTGACCATTTTACATTGTATCAGTTCTGGTGGTACATATTAATCTACAGTAATAAACATTAAAACATTTACAGCCATTAAAAAGCCTTCTTGTAAACTACAGCTTCCAGTTTCATAGCGTAACTTTAACACACACACAAAAAAAGGTTTTACGATCTACACCATTCAAAAGTTTGAGGTTGGTACGATTTTTTTATGTTTTGAAAGACATCTCTTCTGTTCACTAAGGCTGCCTTTATTTGATCAAAAATACAGAAAAACTGTAATATTGTAAAATATTTTTTACAATTCAAAATAACTGTATTTCAGCATAATTTCTCCAGTCTTCAGTGTCACATGATCCTTCAGAAATCAGTATAATATGATGATTTGATGCTCAAGAAACATTTCTGATTACTATCAATGTTGAAAACAGTTGTGTTGATTCATATTTTTGTGGAAACCATGTTTTTTTTTACAGGATTCTTTCTTCTTTGTAAGCATCATCAGGTGCTTAAAGTGACACAGGCGAGTTTTTGATTGGACAAACATATATTTGCATGCATCTGTTTCTATCTGCATGCTGTACATGTATGCCATAATTTGATTCTGAGTTCACAAGTGAATGTATGTTTCTTTCTCAGCGCTCTATCCCATGACCTCAGATCTTCATCTTTAAGTGCAAATCCGTGAGTGAATATCCAGGGCCTCTCTAGATCCCAGCAGATGTTCCTGTCTCTAGTCTTCTCCATCCAGGGATCTGCAGCTCCAAATATCTTTCTAGATCTGCTCCAGGTGAACAATGGATTCTACTTACATTTTTGCAAAAATAATTCACCGCAGTTTTCAGCTAAAGTAAACTGGGGCAGTAAAACATGTATTCCTTTTCACATAAACTTACAGATTATGGACTGATGAACACTTGTTTTCCTTGCACAATATATATGTTCTTCTGACCTCAAAAAGTTTTTACCAAAGCGCACGATTTTTAAACTTATACACTTTGAGGTTTGCACCACATAATCAGCTCCATATATGTGTATTTTATGATGTAGTAAACTTGCACGCTGGCTCATGTGTAACAGAATTGCATTTGCATGAGCCACGTGACACACCAGTCACGATAAACAAGACTTCACACAAAGACTTCTAAAATGACATGGTTGCTTAAGCATGCATTTTTATCTCATATTTGCTTTTGTTAACACTATCAGTCAGATTTCATCTGACATTTCATTTCCGAACTGCAGCGATACAAGAACCATTGTAATAAAACGTTTGCAGATGTTTTGCTACACTAACTTTGAAATGTAAATAATGATAAAGGAATGGTGACACAAGTAAAATAAAAACTTTGAGAAGAATGTCTGAGATAGTAGACTATTTTCTTGTAAAACATACTCCAGTAATCTTTGTTTTATTCACTACAGGCCTATTAAAAAAAAAAAAAAAAAATGGTAACACTTTATTTTGATGTTCCCTTTTGCACATTCCATTGACTATAAGTAACTTTGCAACTACATGTCAACTAACTCTCATTAGTAGACTCTTTGCTTAATATTTGCTAACTCTTTATTGTGACGGTCCCCCAACAGATATTATACTGACTATAAGTAACTTTGCAACTTATTCTAAACCTAACCCTACCAGTCAACTAAAACTCTACTGACACTAATGAGAATTAGTATGTACATTACTTATAGTCAACAGATTGTGTTAAAGGGACCATCAAAATAAAGTGAAACCAAATGTATATTTGTATATTATTATACACATATATTAAATTCGATTTGTTTCGTTTTTTTTTACAGTGAAGCAATGTAAAATCCTTTTGCAGAAATGTAGGTACAGGCACATTTGTCCGCCGTCCTTATACCGAAGCTTTTGCACAAATGAAAAAAGAAAAAAATCCTTTTTTTTTTTTTTTTACTCTATGAACTCTATGAAGCTCTATCAAGTAGCTGGTAGGTTTAAATCCAAGTTCACTCCGTGCCAAAAGCCCTCAGTCATTCTGAGTTCCTTCATCTCGGAGCTTCCCAAGTTCCCGAGCCCAAGCCCATCTCCACCTTGAGCTCACGTGAGACAAGGCCTGGGTCTTATCAAATGGACTTTTGTTCTCCACGGCTTGGCTCGGGTCTCTGAGGATGAGAGATGCAGTTAATACCCAGGGAAGTGGCCCTAATCGCCCGGCGCTATTACTGTGGCCAATATCAGCGGGGATGACAGACTTATTTATTCCAGAGGCGCAGGTGGACACAGGTGACTGCCCTCCTCCACGGCTGGGGTTTGATCTGCGCTCGGCTGGGCAAGAACAGCTCCGTCTCACCTGTGCTGTCGTGGCATGCAGATCTCCAACATTAGCCCACAGGACTGAGCTTAAGCCCTCAATCACAGCTGATGAGTCCTGAGTGTACAGCTGATTGAGACGCTATCTAAATTTGGGGATTTTCTGCGTAATGTGTCTCTACAATAGATACAATTCTTCTAAGGTGCACTCTCTCATTCTGTACTAAAACTACACTGATAAAAATGGTTTTGTGGTGAAGTAAATACTACAGAAAAAAGCTATGTAATTAACATGAAAAAGTTAGAATTCAATGTTATATTGTTTGAGTGAACTGTATTGCAAATAGACATTACTCAAGCTTTTACTAGTCAAGTTAAAATTACTTATTTTCTTAGTTGCTTTCACTTAACTTAGTTTAGTAGAGTTTACTTAATTCAATACGTGAAATTTACTTTAAAAATATGCGTGTGAAATTTACTTTTTACCATTTTTGCCGAATAAAAATTAAGTAAATTTTACTTATTGTTTTTTTTACAGTGTATAATTAAATAATAAATAAATAAAAGGCAAAAGAGAACAGCACTTCTGAGAAGCATGTCCATGTGACAGCCATCATTAGTACAAGTGGGGGGGAAATCCAAACAATGACCATTATATGCACGTGTGACTATGAGAAACATAAATGTCAAAGAAAAAAACTAAAACTAAAACTAAAACTTGTGTAATTCAGACATTGGTGTAAAAATACAGTAAAAAATCTGTTAACAGGAAAAATTATGAATGTCCTTGTAATTTACGTGTACCTTAATTGTTGACATACAAAGAAAACAAATTAAATGATGCTGTAAAATACTGTTAAAAATATGATTTATTGTGGTTTTGATGTAATGATAGTGGAAATTGTGTAAGTCAATATGTGGCCACCTGATTGTCCAAACATAAGTGTACAAGTGAAAAAAGAAAAATGTCTAGGGAAGCAACCATGTCCAAACAATGAAAACATGTTTTAGAGAATAAATGGAGAAAATGAATGTTTGATATGATTATGGAATAAATGTGATGTCTGGAAACTTATTTTCTTGTTTTCCCCCACCAAAAAAGCTATGAAAAAAAGTAAAGAACAACAGAAAAGAACAAACCAAAATCAAGCACAATGAGTAGGCTAATGAAAGCATGGCTGAGAGCAATTACAGAATAAAGTAATTATAGCCTCAGAATCAGCTTGGCAGAATGCCATGAAATTTGCAGATGCATTATTCAAAAATGGTTTGGTCAATCAAAAAGCTTTTTTTTTATTTGCCAGCATGGTCTGAAGATGATCTGAGCCGATATTGATATCAGACCAACAATCTAGGAGGAGTTCAAAAAAGTATTTTATTTTGGTATATTCAAAATAGCGGAATTTTATATTTTTACGACGGAACATAAAATTTAATTCAATGTCATTCTGGTGTTACGCATCACGTTTGAGCTTCAGCAAGAACCAATGAGGTTCATTCTCGTGTTACGCATCACGTTTGAGCTTCAGCAAGAACCAATGAGGTTCATTCTCGTGTTACGCATCACGTTTGAGCTTCAGCGAGAACCAATGAGGTTCATTCTCGTGTTACGCATCACGTTTGAGCTTCAGCGAGAACCAATGAGGTTCATTCGCGTATTTTTGAAGCGTCAAAGTGGTAGTTGCGTAGCTGTCAATGGAGGGACAGATATTGCTCAGATTTCATCACAAACATGAACAAAAGTCCTACAGGTTTGGAACGAAATGAGGGTGAGTTATCGATGACAGAATTTTAATTTTGGGGTGAACAAACCCTTTAATGCTCCATAAGGAGGTGTTTGAGCAATTCATTAGGTAGCTAAGCAAACCAAGGGTCAGTATGATCTAGCGTGAGGAGTTTGGAGGACTGTGCACGCTAAGTGTTGGCAAGGTCTCTCCGGAGTTATGCATGTTTTGTGCTTCAGTCGCTGTCTGTCAGTATCGGTGAGATTGCGGTAGGAATATAATCATACACCATTGTGCTTTCCTGAGATCCATAATAAATCCCATTGAGTTTTCTGTCACCACTCGCCTTGATAGTGTGTCCATCAAAATATTGATTCAGTACGATATGTAATGGCACATTGATTTTCTGCTGAAGGCGTGGAGTGATGGACAGAAGCTTGTTCTTTTTTCTTTTCTCCTGCATGCCCCAATCAAACCTCTGCTCTCTCATTCTTTTGAGGGAAGGGATTTTTATTGTTTTACGGCTATTGAGCTTCAGAGAAGGTTAAAGTTGGAATAATATTAATCTTTAAACCAACTCTGACAATCTATAGACAGACTCCAGCTTCCCCAGAGAAAAAGTTTATTGCTTGTGGTTGTTCTTTTGTAACTCAAGAGGCTTAACTGAAGCATCAACTTTGCTTCAGATGTTCCTCCTAAAACTCCTCAAATAACACAAGGAAATAGTTGATGTATTGGTTTTGCTGCCTTACAATTTTAAGTACAATCAACTTTGTTGATTTGTTTGTTATGTCATTTCAACTTAAATTACATTAAATTAAATTCAACTCAAATTAAACTGTCTTAAAAAATTGTGTATAACCAATAAAAAAAGTTGAACATTTCTTAACTTATATTGATGAGTTAAGCAATATAGAAACATATATTGTCATAATTTATTGATCATATATGTATTTTTTGGTTATTAGTGGTTATTTACATGAACTTAAACCAAAACCATAAAAATAATTCCTAATTTTCATTTAGTTTAAGATGAAGTATTGAAATAACTAAATAAAAATGAATAAATAATATATATATAAATTTTTTTAACTAATAAAAATTGCAAAAACACAACAAAATTACTGAAAAAGCTTAAAGGTAAACCATAAAATATAAAAAAGAAAATCTAATACTAAACATGAACAAAAACTATAATAGTATATCAATGATGTAAAATAGCACTGTCTGAGCACATGCCAATTTTGACTAGCAGCAGTTCTCCATTTGTTCTTCATATAATCTCACTGTTGTCTGAGAGAAAAATTTGCCTCAAACATCCCACAATATTAATAGCAGCAGTTATGCGTGTTATATGAAAATCTGGTGTACATATATCAGATTAGGCTAATAAATAGTCACATTTATTGTCATTCCAGAAAGATATGGGTAACTAAATAATATTCATAGTGTCTGTATGAATGATAACATTATCAGGTGACTCAATCCTAAGAAAAATGAGCTTATGACAGCTGGGCAATTTTATAAGACAACTTGTATATTTCATAAGACCTGCAGTGATGCTGAAAGTCAACATGGACAGACCAAATGAATTATTCTGTGTATTTTGTTAGTTTGGTAAAGCATATATCAAGCTGTTTCAACAATAACACTGATTTCATACATTGATATTTATGCGTATAGAAAGTAAAAAAAAAACATAAATATGAATCTCATGAACTGAGCATTCATGTTTAACAAATACTTGTTATGTATAGCAAACCTTGGTATTTCCAGTTATATTTTCAGTTTCAATCACTCTTCAAGCTCCCATATTATACAGAGCGATGGATGGATGAAATGATGGACAGATGGCTTTTGTGCATGAGAGAGTGGCACACCTGGAAGAGCTCTGGGTCCTGTGATCTTTGCACCTGACTGCAGGAATGACTGATCAAGCGTTCAGCTCCACTTGACAAAGACTCTCTTCACTACAGAACACTGTCTCTTTAATAGTCTCTTAAACTTTTTCAAATCATTTCAAAATTGCCATCATTTTTAAACAAGGGTTTTGTTTCCATAATATGTAACACAGGTCTAATTTTGTATTGTTTGAATTTTTGCTTGTTTGGGTATTCAGCTAAATTCAACCAATTACATAGGCTATAAAGTTCATTACTCTGTCAGTAAGGTCAGTATTTATATGCTAGTAACCTTGTTTTGCATGATACGTTTAAAGACAACTTAAATTGATCAAACACTTGATCAATGAAGCATTTAAGAAACTGTTCTGCTTTGTGAGATATCAAATTTGGGCGAAAGTGGTCGTTGCTACGCTTATCCTATAGCGCCACCTGCTGAGCTTTTTAAATACATTCTCACAGGATCACACTACCCAAAGCCCGAACAACCTGCCTGATCATGTTTAAAAATAAAGTAATTTGAATAATTGGCCTGCTGTGGTTGATATCTATAAAAGCAGATCCTGAAGCCCCTCGGGAGTGAAAACACTATAGAGCAACAAAAATGCCAGATATTTAAAGTCAGTTTAACCCTTTACTTGACCTATTTTATTTTATTTATTTTTTATCGTTTAATTTTATTCTGTTTTGTTTTTGTTTTGTTTTGTTTTCCTTTGTTTTCTCCTTTTATTTTGTTTATTTTTATTTTGTTAATATTTTATTTTTTATTTTATTCTGTTTTGTTTTGTTTTGTTTTCCTTTGTTTTCTCATTTTATTTTTTTCTTTAATTTTTTCCTTTCCTTTTCTTTTCTTTTCTTTTCTTTTCTTTTCTTTTCTTTTCTTTTCTTTTCTATTTTCTATTTATTTATTTATTTATTCTGGAAAAAAATATCAATCTGGCACCCAGCGGAAAGTAGGCGTGTTTGTTTACATTTCTTCCTGCGCACGCGACTGTGCGTGATGACGTAGGTGACACGCAGCGCGCTCTGGCTCTCGGAAGAGAGAGAGGTGACAGGCTAGCTTTCAGAAAACCGGAATAAAGTGATGCAGAAAACGGTAAGACGGACATTTTTATTACATCGCGAGTGAGGCAGAAAACTGTACTAATATGTACGCTTCTTTTTCATGAACAGCAATGTCTCTGTCGCCTGTTAACATCCATAAAGTCTCTTGATATGCTAACAGTGTAGCAGGTTAGCCTGATCTCCAATGTAGAGGTGTGAATTTTGACAGTTCACGAGTTTAAAAGATCATAAAATAGTTTAATTTCGAATTCAAACATAGATCTATTTTCATGATTTTATTTAATCTTAGTTTCATCTCTCCATATGTTGTATTTTGACACTAGAAATAATGGCACTGTTGTTTTTGTAATCTTATACTTATAGTCATTTACATCTCACCATATGACAAAAGAATTCCTAACAAAAAATGTTGACATGGAAACCATAGTTACCGACCAAATTAAACATTATATTAATATTTGCTATATTACAAGTGACAATTTGATATCACTATAAATTGATAATACAGAGTTTGTCCAGACAATGAAACTTGAATTTTTCTTTCCTGACTGTGCACAATTATACGATTTTTTGCATTTTCTAATTTTCAAGTAGCATTGCTTTTTGACCCTTCCAGAACAAACATGCTGTTGAAGTATAGATGGTCATGAGCGACACTAACCTGTCCTGCCTTCTTCTTAGAGCGTTTAACTTCTACACAACCATGGAGACTGATGCAAACTCCTTCCACGTGGAGTTCCCGGACTTTTCCTGCTCCCTCCTGAAGAAACTGAACCAGCAGCGGCAGAGAGGACAGCTGTGTGACCTCATCGTGTCCATCGGCGGCCATCAGTTTCGTGCTCACCGTGCGGTTCTGGCCGCCAGCTCCCCGTACTTCTGCGATCAGGTGCTTCTGAAGAACAGCGCTCGCGTGGTGTTGCCGGACGTCATGCATCCGTGTGTTTTCGAGCAGCTTCTCTTGTCGTGTTACACCGGAGCGCTGTCTGTGCCATCGGGAGAGGTGGTGGCCTTCCTCACGGCTGCTAGCTTCCTGCAAATGTGGCACGTGGTGGACAAATGCACTGAGCTTTTAGAAGTTGGGAATAAGAAAAACAGCAGCATTGGGAATTTCAACCACGGATCATCTCCGAGAGGTGACGGCTATGCCACCGATAACGAAGACAACGTCCAGACCGCAGGTCAAGCGGAAGACCTAGTCGACGACGGCCTTTCGATTCCCGCTTTGGGAACAGGAGCGTTGGAAAGTGCCGGCTGCTCGTCTCCGGATGATCCGAGCAGCGAGACCGGGTCGGATGCAATGGAAAACCCGTGCTCGAGACCTGCCTATGTGCCGCCGAGCATCATGGGACACAGAAAGAAGGTGCATATAAAAGCAGAGAGGCAGAATCGAGAAGCTTGCCTGTTTGAACACGCCGCAAACGATTCGGATGAGAGCGGTCACAATCCAAACGCAGTAGAGGATTGCTTTGATGAGAAATTAGTGGAGGGTTTGGATAGAGATCGCACTTACGAAGAGCCCTCGGACTTCTACGGATCCTCCATGGAGGGTTTTTCGCAAGCCGGAGACGAGCTCTCCAACCCACCGTCCAAGGATGAACTGCAGCTAGAAGGAAGTGCAGATGTTTCTCAAGATGAGGCAGCTGTGGACGGTGGCCTAAAGGAGCAAACCTCTCACTCAGGGTTCGCCTCAGTGGTGTATAAGCTCTATCCGTGTCAATGTGGCAAAAGTTTTACGCATAAAAGCCAGAGGGACCGCCACATGAGCATGCATCTGGGTCTGAGGCCGTTCGGGTGCGCCGTTTGCGGGAAAAGCTTCAAAATGAAGCATCACTTGGTGGGCCACATGAAGATCCACACGGGCATTAAACCCTACGAGTGCAGCCTGTGCTCGAAACGCTTCATGTGGAGAGACAGCTTCAACCGTCACACCTCCACTTGTGCAAGAGCCCAGCAGAGCCGACGCGCCTCACAGATCTGCTAGTGGAGGAACGACTGAGAAACCACCGCATGGAAGCATCCTTTACCAGAATGCCAAATTAGCTGCTGTATACAGTAGGAAACTGAGTATCTTTTGGCTTTTATTTTATACAAGAACCTCTGGGAGTTCAATTTAGTTCATTTAGTCAGGTGTGCAAAGGTTTGGAATAAACACGTTTTTGCAATGCTTTTAAAAGAAGTCTCTTATTCTGAACTATTTGTTCAAAAAAACAATATTTTTTACAATTTTAAAGAACAGTTTAAATTTTTAGCATCATTACTACAGTCTTCAGTGTCACATGATCCTTCAGAAATCAAGTCACCATAATAATTTCTATAGTGCTTTATACAATAATGCATTATGCATTTCGCCTGTTGTTCGGCTGCAAAAATGATGTCATCGTCCAGCTAAGTTCAGTTCTCATTCAACAGTGTCAGTACAGTCAGATCAATAATATTGTTGAATATTAAGAAATGAAAATGAGAATAGAAAGATATGAAATCATTCTAATATGCTGCCTGGCTGCTCAAGAAACATTTCTTATTTTCAATGTTGAAAACAGTTGCTGCTCCATATTTCTGTGGAATTCGTGATGCTCTACTATTTGTAGTAAGTAAGAAATGAATGCTTTTATTCAGCAAGGATGCATTAAATTGATCAAAAGTGACATTTATAAGGTTACAAAAGACTCAAGTCAAGGAATCTTGAAAAAATGCATCACCGTTAACATAAAAGTATTAATCAGCAAAAACTTTAACAAGAACCCTAATTAATAATTGAGCACCACTGATTGATAATACTTGAGCAGCAAATCATCATATTAGAATGATTTCTGAAGGATCATGTGACACTGAAGACTGGAGTAATGATGCTGAAAATTCAGCTTTGATCACAGGAATAAATTACATTTTAACATGTATTTCAGTAAAAATAAGTTCTTTTAAATTATAGTAATATTGAAAAATATGAGTGTTTCTACTGTATGTTTGATCAAATAAATCGAGCCTTGGTCAGCATAATAGACTTCTTTTGAAAACATTAAAAAAGCTTAAATATTCCAAACTTTTAGTTGCTAGTGTCCCTTAGAAAACCTATAGTCTTTCCTCATGATTTAAAAGTAACATTAAATCAAAATGGACCCTTTTTACTTTTTTAATAGATGTTATTAAAGCAAAATTTCCTGTTGACTTAAAGGGATACTTCACCTCTGGAAAGATGAATGTGTATTTAAAATGGGTCATTTATGTAGAAGAAATGGAGCTTTTGGAGCTTTCTAGACTGAGAAAAGCCAGAAAATGTATTTTTGGCTTATGTGGATGAAAGACAGCAACTCCCAGAATGCACTTGCTTCGCTGCCCTAGGAGGCCACGCCTACAGGTAACAGAGCGCAGTAGTTAAACAACAAGTCTAGGCTACTAGTGAGTCTCCGTGATGAGTCTGCCCGGGGTTCGGCTTTTGCGTTGTACTGTACAGTCGCCATTCATTATGTTTACTGTGGCGAGCAGGACGAGACTGAGAGAACGGCGCGAGGCCGGTGGCGTGATTACTGATGAGGACACCTGTGAGACGCACCGGTCTCGTATCTCTCACGGAGGAGCATCTTAGCAATGTTAAAACGCATCAACCGATCACTTGTTTAGCGTTCATGTAAACACTACATTCAGATTCACCAGTCGGAATGAATTCAGTTAGATTGAAACAAAAGGTGTGCGTGTAAACAATGAATGGCGACTGCAGAAAGCAAAAGCTGAATCCCGGACATTTTGGACGATCTCAACGGCCGGACATGTCCGGGAAAAAGAGGATGGTAACCACTACTACTCCGCTTTCTCCACAGAACAAGAGCCTGCTAGCTTAGCTTCCAAAAAAAGATGGCTGACACTATGTGTATATTCTGTGAGTGAGATCCCTCTATGGGCGGGTTGAGAATATGCGGGACAGCGCCTGCTACTGGCTGTAGTCTTTAGCCTCTGGACAAAACATCCTCCGATGACGCAAAATGACGATTTTTGCGTCTGAGGATTTTTTTCCAGACAAAAAATACATAAATCTCTCGTCTCAGGGGGATATGAGGGTGGAAAGCACGGTAATTCGAAAATACTAATACAATGCTTAATGCTAAATCCTGAAGTATCCCTTTAAATGCCATTCTAATGTCTCAGAACCGTGTGATTATTATATCAGAAGGAATAAATATGACCATATTCTACCACAGACACAAGAGCCTTGAACGCTGTCGTAATATTCAGGTTATATACGCCTCGCTTTTAGCGCTTTGGACTTGTACTAAATTTTAACAAGGTGTTTATCTGGTGTAAATAGTAATATTCTCCAGTGCAACATTATGCCAGATTTCATTTGCTTTGGTTGCGCTGGGTTTTGTGTTTTGGCATTAACTCTGTTGCTGATCTCTATAATTTCACTGCTCAGCTGTAGCTAGAGCGCTTCAAATAGGATTTCACTGAGAACAGCGGTTGTTTCATCTGATAATCCGTTCTAATCCATGTTATGCTCCAAAAGTCAACAGATTTATTAGGAGGATTTAGAAAAGGAAAAAGTCAAATAAAATCGTACATGAATAAATGGCATTGACATTTTCATCTCCTTCTGCAAACAGTATTCTTGTGTGTGATGTTCATTTTAAGTCAAATGTTTTTTATAATGTGCCATAATTGTAAAATACTATAAATGTTTGTCTCTGTATGAGTGCATCTCACAAAAAACACGCCCAGGTCATATTTCATAAAACAAAAAAGTTATATTTTGCATAAAATAATTATGCACATTTTGCCATCCAATTCCTTTAGATGTTTTACGGTTTAGTTTGTTTGGAATTCTCAGCATTCTAAATGGGAATTCTCATTATATTCTCATTACTGTAATACAGGCTCATCTTTTTCAATGGTAGTGAAATAGACTCAATTTTCCTTATGCAAAATATAACTTTTTATTGTTTGGCTATTAATCTTTTGGGGGTGAAATATGATCTGTATTTACAGTATACTGAAGTGGGTTTAAGAGTGAAATATCAAACACAGCCACTTGTAAATATCAGATATCAGTGAACTGAAACTGAGAACACACCTTTATTGTTTTACTTCACAAAAAAAATGTCATGCAACATCAAAAGAGCACAAAAAGCAAACAATAAAAAAGGACAACTTTTGAAAGGGCTGTAAAACAGAGGAGCAGGTGTGTGTTTTCTTGTACTGTTTTAATAATCTAATGTACAGAATGTGCCATGAATGGATGTCTGGATGTCTGGTTTTCAGTAGTTTGGTATTACGGTCTGTTTGTGATTGAACTGTTACACCGATACCTCAGATGCTGTGGTATTTAGTAGTTTTAACACACAAATGAGCATGGATTAGAACAAAATGTAAGCTCATTTTATTATAGTTTTAGGTCTAATAAATAGGGCTTTTCTTAGAGTATTGAATTATACCTGAAAGTGTTATATGATGGTATAACACTCTTAAGAACATTTCAAACATTCTTTTTTGGCAATTGTCATTTGATTTTGTTCATTTGCAGTATGTAAATAGTGTTTGAATTGTTTTTTTGTTTTTTTTTATTATGATTGCAAATTTCTATATGCCTCAAACAGAACAAACAAGTGACAATCATACAGGCAGAAACAGAACATGTAAAGGGTTTTGCCTCGCAGATGAAAATATGGCCATCATCTAGAATTAAATAATCAGTAACGTTAGGACCATCGTTTTGTTGTTAAAGTCAGTCAAGACAGGACATATTTGTGGAAAAGAAAATTCAATCGATCTTTTATTGACAGAATTATATGGCTAATTATGTAATCTGGTAAAAATGTATATAATTATATGTTGGTTTGTTTCAGAAACTTTTTGACTTAATTGGAAATGGTTATATAAAAATATATATTCTCCAGTGACCAAATTTTCGTAATCATTTGGCAAGGCTTTATAATGTTGGATGGATCACTACCTCAACAGGATTGTCATAATAATCTGTAATAATCAGAAAAGGTTTCCTTCCGGACGGCTTCATTTCCCACTTACGCTTCTGTTGTGTTTTCTTCTTATAGAAGAACTTTGTGAAACTTTGTGAGATTTGTACAAAAATGTGTTTACCAATAAATGTTTTATTTGTACTGGAAATGCTGGTTTGTTGCACAAAGACCTATTGTGTCCACAATTATTATTAATTTGAGTTGCAATGTTTTTTAATTTCAGGTGTCGGACAGTAGATGGCAGTCTCAACTCATGCATACAGACACACACACACACACACACACACACTATAATTGAAAAAAACACAAGTAAAGAGGAAAGATTGAATCACATAAATACATTAACACACACGCGCACACACATTAGTATAATGTAAAAACTACTAGGAAAGAATAAATCACACCAATACGTTTTTTCCTTTTTTTTAAGAGATTTGCTTTTATCTTTAAAGAATGCCTGTAAAGTTAAACTAAATAGTATAATACAAATTTACACATTTTTATTTGTGAGCTTGTGATTTAGTTAAGATTATAATAAGATTGATTAAATGTTAGCGTGTTAAATTACAGGACAGATTCAGGAGACAGAGGAAGACACCTCTCCTGTTCAGATGCACCTGCGCTTCCACTTCAAATTCACATAGACCCGGTGCTTCAACGCGATTGGCTAGCGCTTCTTAGGGGGCGGGGTTGTATCTTCGTTTAACCCGTGTGATTGGGCAGTTGATCTGTCGATTAGATCAAAGGAACCTACCTGACACTTCCTGCCCATGAATGTTTCGCTTGTTTTGGCAGTGTGATATTTGTGTATCTCTGCCATGTTTGTGTACAACTGTCGCAAGTGTATTTACATTTTTAAACGTATATAACATCGTCTTGACGCTCTGGAATAATAACCATACGCACTATATTGGATTATATGCGCAGCTGAGCCCGTTTAATGGATAACTGGAGGCAGAACGTGATTGTTTCTTCTCATTGATCCAGGATCAGACAGTAGCCTACAGATTTATAAGGTAGGCGAGGCAAATTTTCATTTGATTAATTGTATGGATGGGTCGATGGAGTATTGATAAGGAACAGTCTGTGCACGTCATTCATTAAGACGGGTTAGTAAAGGTGAAAGGTTACAGCCCTGTGCGCGTCACCGCGGTGTTTGTACATGTTGCAAGTTGCGCTTTACGATCATGCTTGCGCGCGCATGAGCCTCAAAATCCCATCAGCTCAATTCTGTCATTTGTAGGCTAATCATCATGTTGTTTGTTAACACCTCTTAAAGCAGTAATAAGAATTACATATTTTGCTTGGCAATATGCGTTTGGCATCATTTGTAATAATGTCATATAGCCTAGTGAATATTTGCGTGGCTGAGATTGTAATATCTCTGAAAGTAGGCTATAGCTAAATGCACTGTTTTAACTTCTGGTATTTCTTAAAGATTATATTGTATTGTTTTCTGTATTTTAACTGTTCGGAGATGTAGGCAGGCTAATATAGGCTATGCATTTTTTTTTAATTAACAAGTAGCCTACATGCAACGCTACGCGCGTTTATTAATGAGCTTTCACTTAGGCTATAGCGTTGTATTACTGATTTTGATTATGTTTTCAGAGATATTACAGTGTCTTTGTTTATATGTTGTAATATTAACAGATAATGCAAGTCCCACATGCTTCTTGAAATGTTTTCACAACATATTTAAAACCGCATCTGGTTGGTCTTTTCAACAGAACAGTTCCATTGTAATTATTATTGTGTGTGTGTGTGCAAGATTTAGGTCATTTCAGTAGGCTATCAAAGAAGCGGTTTGTTGTTGAAAAAAAGCATTGTTTTCCTAGATGCTGAGATGCAGTGTCTTTTATTCTGCTTGCTATACAATTGACTGTGAGATGTGTGTAATTGGTCAGGACGAAACTTGGAGTAAGTGAGAAGGAATCCAGCAGCGCTGATGGCTGAGAGCCAGAGCATTCCTCGGCCCAGGAGCCGGTGTATTCAGTGTGTGAGCTGCCATGATGTGTTGTGCTGTTGGCCCTTCATGAGTGCGGGTTTAGGTGACCAGGGCAAACGTGAACAACCTTGCTATCATGAGCAGGTGTCATGAATCTTAGTTTCTTGGAAAGGTTCAAAGTCGTACACCTTAAAAGAAAAGTGCTGTCACTGTTTAGTGTTTACTCACCCTCATGTACATCCAAACCTGTTATGAAACGCAGACAGATATTTTTCAGAATGTTCACTGTACTTTCCATAACCGGAATAAGCTGTTTCCAACTTTCAAAACGGACAAAAACCTACAAGTAGTCTTACAACTAGTGTACTTTAGTGTTTTAAAGTATAACTTTGGGTGAAGAAAGTTTTGTCTGTGTACTGATTTGATGTATGTGTATATATAGCTAACAGACTTCATATGAAAAAACTTGCATTCTGACATTTTTCTTTTAAATACGCATTTTTATCAGGCTCCTATATGTTTAGGTTCAGTTATTTCACTAATGAAAAGTTTATTAGTCAGTTATTGAAATGCCTTATTTTCAAAAATGTCTCGGATAAGAGTACAATTAAAAACATAAAAAATGCTAATTTAAAATAAAAATGTCATAATACATTATATATACGTACATGCATGCATACATACATATATACTATGACATTTGGTCGAAATAACAAACAAATAAAAGATGCTATGTCTTTAGTCCTTAAATAATGCAAAGAAAAAAAACCAGTTCATATTTATTTTCAAACAACACAATACTAATGTTTAGGAAATCACTATTTGGTGAAATAATCCATTTTTCCACGAATCACATGTGTGTCTTATCTTAGTCTCTATCAGTCGGTCACATTGCTTTTGTGCGACTTGCGTCTCCAGTCCTGACACACAGATTGAATCAGCTCGGCTCTGTTCGATGCTTGTGTCCGTCTGTTGATCTCATTCCCGAGGTGTTCAGTGGCGATCGAGCCGGTCATGACAGGGTCTGGATCTGGTGGTCCTCCTCTGAGTGGCATAGAGCCAAAAAACTCTCTCAGATTTGGGGAACATTGTCAGAACAGAAGGATGCAAGGATCACCTTGTTTACGGCTTGAGTCACACATTCTTAATAAAGCCGGATCAGCCTGATTCATGTTCTTCTCTGATGAGTCCAGTTTCAGCTTTGCTTGTGTAATGGTTAAGAGGCCTACAACACACAGTCTCTCGCGGTTCTTCACTAAAGCTGGAACCGGTAGGTCTGGACTCATGACTCAAGGACATCCCGGAACAACATTTGTTTCCCTCTGACAATCCAACCGTTTGTAGCAATGTATGCCTCTGTTTTGCTTATGCACGTATGCTTTTGAAAGTGAAACTGATGACATTTCATATATCTATGCTTGCTTGTTTGTAATCAATAGGATATTAAATGAGTATAGGTGTTTCTCATTGTGTGCTGTTATGTCAGAGCCACATATCTTGAGATGCACATGAGAGTTGTGTGTGTAGAGTTGCAGTAGTTCAGCGGGGGGGAAATGAGGACGTCCCCCCCCCCCCCCCGCAGCTGTCTGGACATCTGACATTACACAACACACAACTTCTCCACGAGCAGGTCATGTTCAGAAGACTGTATTTATATCTCTCTCTCTCTCTCTCTCTCTCTCTCTCTCTCACACACACACACACACACACACACACACAGTAATTTCTGAACTTTAACATCTGCATTCACTCCAGTGAGCGTCATTGACCGATATATCAGCAACATTTTAGTTTAGCTGCATGATTATATTCATGTACCAAGGTATTAAAATGGTACTTCCATGGTATTTTCATGATGCATGTCATTAATACATTAACATAATTTTATTTGTACATGTCCAAAAATTTTTTAGGGTGTATAAATATGTAGACTATCCTATTGTGGTGAGGGAGTTTTTTTTTTTATATATTTTTTTTATTACTTTTAAGGATGCATTCAATTGATCAAGAGACAAATACCTTTACAATGTTACAAAATATAAATAAATGCTGTTCTTTTGAACTTTATTAAAGAATCCTGAATCATGGTCAATTATCATGGTTTCCACAAAAAATATGAACAGTTTTCAACATTGATAATAATAATAAATGTTACCTGAGCAGCAAATCATCATATTAGAATGATTAGAATGATTTCTGAAGGATCATGTGACACTGAAGCCTGTAGTAATGATGCTGAAAATTCAGCTTTGATCACAGGAATACATTGGATTTTACAATATTTCATAAATATTACTGTTTTATATTTTCGATCAAATAAATGCAGCCTTTTTGAGCATATAAGACTTGTTTCAAAAACATAAACTTACCAACCCCAAACTTTTAAACAGTAGAGTATTGGCTAAATTGTTCGCATGCATTTTACAGAGCAAGGTTAACCCAGAAGTCTAGTTTTAATAAGTAAACATTTGTCTGTAAAACAGGTTGGAACTTGAGGAGGAAGTGTGTGTTATTGATATTTGCTCCAGATTGTGAGTCCCTAAAATCCAGTCTGACCATCTTCTGCTTATTGTACAAACCGCCTGAATAAACAGTCATTCAGTGATGAGTGTGTATGACAGTGTTGAAGAATCATGACTCACTTCATAATTAAACTAACAACTTCAGGCAGTTTCAGTGGCCATGATTATACAGTGTGCAGTAATAAGAGGCGTAATGTATAAGACTCCTCCAGGACCATTAACACATGCTGTCTAATTAATGCTTTAAAAAAACAGTGGCTTTACATCACATGCATAATGTGACGAGTGATTCAGAGATCAGTGATCACGAACTGCGTTATCTTACAGCTTCCTGTGGAAAGCGACGAGTTCTGCTGACTTTGAATCAGTAGAGCAGACTCGTTTACAAGAACTTGACTAATTACAGAAGATGGCTCGTGGACTTCTGTGCAGTGATAGATTGATATCAGCTTGGGGTTATAATTGTGACCAGTTGACAGATTCACAGAAATGAATGGTATACATTACTGGATCAAATTTGAATGTATTTTTAGAATTTTGAGTAAAAAAAAACAAAACAAAAAAACAGAATGATTTAAATAATTATATAGTTTGTATCTGAATAATATACATTAAATATACACAATTAGAAGTAATATAATTGACACTTATTAATGACTATATATATATATATATATATATATATATATATATATATCGCGATTAATCGCACCCAAAATAAAAGTTTGTTTACACATAATATATGTGTGTGTAGCGTGTATAATTATTTTGTATATAAAAATTCACTCACATGCATGTACATATTTAAGAAAAATATTTTATTAATATATAACATATTTATATATAATATAAATTATGTATAAATATATATACAGTATATATATGCCAAATATTTCTTAAATATATACATGCATATGTGTGTTTATTTATATATATATATATATATATATATATATATATATATATATATATATATATATATATATATATATATATATAATAATTATACATCCACACACACATATATTATGTGTAAACAAACTTTTATTTTGGATGCGATTAATCGCGATTAATTGTTGCCCAACCCTAAATAAATAAATATATATACACATATATTATGTATGTATGTTTATATTTAATGTATATATCAGTGTTCAGTTCTCTACACATCAGTATTTGTGTTAGCCATTTAATAAGAGATATCGGTGGAGCAGAAGGTTTAACCGGTCCTGCTGTTTGACTGTGCGTCTCTCTGCTCGATTGATATTTGTCTGTGTATTTTTTGCTCTGCTCTCTTGTTTTGACGCCTGCCTATTTTTAGGTGTTGCAGACGTCAGCTCAAAGGGGAGCCGGTTTGAATGAAGTTCTCACCCTCTGAGCCACACTGCTTAAAAAATACACTGCGTCTGTTATCAAAGCGCAGATCGAAGTGTGTGAAATATTAGATTCTGACTCCATCATCTCTATTTGTGTAGGAGTGAGCATGTGTTGGGGTGAAGATATCCGAGACGTGACCACCTGGTCATTTCTGCTATTCTGGTTATAAAAGCAGCTCTGTTGCTGCCCGTCATCAATACGACCCTGTTTTTATCATGCTTGGAGTCATTTTAAATGATGACAACTGTGCACAATACTTATTTTTGTTTTATATATTAAATCAAATGAATGGAACTATACACATTGCAAAATGAAAATGGAAAAAAAGTGAATATATTTATTTGGAATTTGATGGACCGACACCAAAAGTTCATGTTGTTCAAAGCAAATAAGTATGTGTAACATTAGAGCAAAAACAGTGTCACGGTATGTTTTTTTACACTTGAGTTGGAAATAAAAGATCACTTTTATAAAGTTGTGTATATATATTTATGTAGCCTATATACAATACCGCTTAAAAGTTTGTGATTTTTTTTTTTTGAAAGAAGTCTCTTCTGCTCACCAACATTTATTTGATCAAACAGCATTACTGTGAAACATTATTACAATTTAAAATAGGCTTAATTGTTTTCTCTGTGAATTATGTTAAAATCGTTCTATTATGCTGATTTGCTGCTCAGGAAACTGCTATGTTGTGCTGCTATATATTTTTGTGGAAACTATTTTTTCAGGATTTTTTTAATGAATGGAAACAAACAGCTTTTATTTTAAATAGAAATCCTGTCGCATTATAAATGACTTTCTGTCACTTATGATCAATTGAATGCCTTTTTGCTGATTAAAAGTATACACTTCTTTTAAAAAATATTGACTGACCCCAAACTTTTGAACATTTGTGTACTTCTAAACCTATAAATGTAGAGTTCAGACTCTAAAATCGGAATCCGTTTCAGAGCCTTTGTAAACTAGACGATATATGATGCATCAATTGAATTTTATATTATTGTGCAACTAAACAACCAAACGTTTCATTGCCTGCAAAAGCAGCCCTTAAGTTCTTCCTTGCATCAGCTTGTTTGGAACATGTCCTGATTTGTATTTTCATATTACTCCAGGTTTTTCATCACTCAGTGTGAATGAAGTTATGCAGTCCCACCCATTGAGTGTCAGAATCATCTTTCTCTTTCTCTCTTTCTCTTTTCTTCACATCACTGTTCTCCTCTTTTCCCCACTAGCTCCCTTGAGTGTTGATGTGGTGTGTTGAATGACACTCGATCCGGTAGAGATGCTGAGTGTGCTTGCGGGCTGCAGTGATGTCATGTATTGAATCTCAGATAAGCTCTGGAGCATCTGAGGGCAAGTCCACCGCCGGAATCTGACTCCCTCATTACTCCACACATTTAATACGCTGAGGGGATTTTTTTCTGATATTCGCAGCAAAACACCTGGTCCTTAACTTGGTTACGATAAAATTTTTGGTGGTACCAATTTGCTTAATCAGCAGTCAGAATGACCACAAATTCTTATCCTTATTGAATGATGCATATTGGATGTATGGACAGAAATACATGCGTGCATTCTGCAGTGTAATTTTAGTGTTATTTACAGTATATGCAATTAAAGTAGTTTAATTTTTGCTATTTTTAATAAGCTTTCATTTTTATTTACCGAATTGGTGGCAATTTGGGGACGGCAATTGCTTGAATGGTTGGTTAATTATTATTTTTAATGAAAAACAAAACTAACATTGGGATTAGCATTGGGTTTAAATGCAAAATATAGCAAAATAGGCTTTTGCATTTCGGTTTGAAACCAAATCTTCTGCCTTCTACTTGTCAGTCGGTTAGCTCTCCTCATTCTCGTCACGTAATAAATGAAAACAGTCCTGCTGATCTGTGCTGCGACTCTCGTTCGGCTCACGCTGACCTGAGCAGACACAAGTTCATAACTTTAATGTACTTGAAGTGAGCACCAAGCACTAGGAAAATGTAAGTGTCGGATCGGGACTTTTTAACGCACTATTTAATGGCTCTGATCAGATCAGGGGCACAAAAAAACCTGATCGGGACATCCCTAGAATGAAGGGATTCATTCTTTTTTTGTTTGTTATTTAAAGTTGTAATGTTTAGTAATCCCTATAGGCGGGTCCAATGTGCGTACACGCACACATAAAAGGATTACAATGTAAAATAAAGATATGGTGGAATCTGGCTTGTCCCGTAGATCGTTAAAATATGACTCACTCATAAAGACTTCACTTGCTTCATTACTGGATGAATCAGCGTTTTTGAACAAATCTCTTGATTGAATGAATAATTCAATGACAAATGCATAAAATGATAAACAGCCACTTGTCGCCACCTACTGGTGTAACAATGTTGATACCATCTTTATGTGAAGCCTCAAGTTACTTTTTTCCTCTATTTTGATCGCTACCATAGACATCAGTGTTTATATCTGAACTATAATCTTTTATCCACTTCTGTGATCAATTGAATAATTGTAACAGAAATACTGATACTGTGTGGTTGAAAAGAGAAGCTGTTTCATACATAACAACTGCTCTCTCTGGATCAGAACAGATCTGAATGTTCGCTGTGATCTTACTTGTCAGAGCTGAATCATTGTTATTTTGGAATAAGATCGTGTGGGTGTTTTAATCAAGATTGACATCTTTTAATGATTAATCATGCTGCTAGTAGCGGTGTAAAAAGTGGGATAATGTTCAGTCATTATCGCAAAATAAACCACTTGAGCTTGCTACAAAACAGCTCTGCTCCATGCGAGGCCCTGATCACCCTTTCAGGTTTTTGATAATGACCACCTGATTGCACAGTTTCTGACACATCATTTGAGGGAGACTACTATCATGAATCTTTCTCCAAGTATGACATCCAGGGTGAAGTATCCCTGCTTTCAGTGCACCCTAACTGTGTTCAGGGTTCAGTTTCCACAGGCAACCGTCAAAACCCATTCAGAAACTCGCAACGGCAGCCAGCCGGCCCACATTCCAAGTGGTTTGCTGTTGCCATGACGACGGTTCCTTAGAGCCCAAGTTTGTGGAAGGGATGAGAAACGAAAGGTCTGTTGCCAAGTATGATCCCTGGGATGAGAAATTCAAACATCAGTTCAGCAAGAGCTGCTGTATAAACCACCACTGAGGATAGATGCGTTTTGCTGATGTCTCTGGGCCTGCGTCGTGTCAAATTGTGATTGCTGTCCTAATCCTCTCAGTGTTCTATAGGGTAATGATTTGTACTTGGCTGGTAAATGACTGATTGACCAGTATATCAGTATTTGGTCATTCAGCATCAGCTGATAATCCTGCCTGCTCAAAACAAAATTGTTTTACCCCATTGTACTGATGTATAAATTATTCTTATATATATGTATGTATGTATATTTATATTTATTAGGGCTGCACGATTAATCGAAATGAAATCACAAGGCGATTTGGCAAAGGCTGCGATTTATTTATTTTATGTGCAGTTTGTCAGTGAAGTACGAAGGAAATTCCTGGAAATCCCAATGGGCATCATCATACCATTGCTCTAGCTGAATAAACAGAAGATTAAAACACTTTGATTTATTAAATGTTATATTTTATGGGACAAGAGGTTCATAAATGCTTCTCATCTTTGGAAAGATGTTTGGTGTGTCTTCAAATTCACGTAATAAGTGACAGATGGACCAGCATTTACTACTGATCACAGAGCCGTACATCACTGAAAAGCTGAGCCTTTGCGATTTTATTTTCGCTATAAACCAAATCTCACACACACACACACACAAATACATTTGAGAAATATTTGACAACTAAAAAGATGTTAAAAAAGATCACCACAGATCATTTATTATATCATGTTGTAAATTCCCATTTTTGAGTTTTGAAACCAGGTGTTTTTGTGCATATATCTTTAAATGCAAATGAGCTGCTGCTCCCCTCCCCCTATCCAGAAGTGGGCGGAGCCTACAGCTTGCACCCCAATACTCTTTAAAAACATCAATTTGGTTTTGATTATTATCTCTATCGCGGCCACGCTCACATGACACTGCAGTTCTCCGTCATCATGACCGTTATTATTTGCATGCATTTTAAAGCCATATCAGTTGGTTATGTCTGTGATCGTAAACAGCAAGTAAAGAAATCGCATATGTATATTAGATCGGAGTATTGAAGTGTAAAGCAGTGTAATAGACGGTTAGTTAAAGGCCCATTGAAGTGCCTTGGAACTTTGTGCCTTGGCTTTGTATAATGCGTTGACGCAATTTCCACTGAAACAGGAAGCTAAGGTGGGGCATATTGAAAGGCTCCTCCCACTTTTCAAATAGCCAATAGCGTTTAGTTTACCTCACAGACTGCAAGTTGTACTTGACAGCACTATTGAAGCGAATCCCAGCACTGATAATACATTAGTAGTCCGATGATGAGGACGTAATTGAATTAACCATGTTTGGAGTCAGACTGTATCAATAGGCTTGTTTGAGATGAGCAAAATCTGTGCAGAACCGATCACCGGTGATCAGCGAGTAATGCATGCCGGTTAGAAATTTATTAAATGCGCCTGGCTCTGATGTCATGCTGACATGCGTCAAAAAACTCTCGCGACCACAAGGCGCACGTGTCGGATTCTGCAGTCGAGCGCAGTTGCCCTCCACCGACTGCGCTGATCAAAAGCACGATGGGAAATGACTTGCTGACGACACAGCTTAATGCTGATTGGTTTAAACAACCGTGTAGGTCTATTGTTCTCTTTTAAAACTCTGATATCATGTTTTATGTGTATACGTTATGTGTGAATATTCCCAAACTCTCAGACAGTGCGATCTCTATGGGTTATGCACCCCACAAAAACCTCACAACCCCCCCCCCCCCCCCCCCCTGTCTGTATTAATGAAAAAATGATTGATAAACACTTGTTTGGAATGGAATTAAATCACAAGTACTTTAGGTGTCTTGTTCATTATATTCATTTTCATATAAAATCAACACATCTTAAAGGGACTGTAAGTAACTTTTTAGGTAATTTATTATCTAAAATCAATATTTTTATTCATAAATATGTCCCCAATGGTGTACAAATACCTCTGCTAATTATCTGATTTATCCTCGTAAACGAAGAATTTATTATATTTATATACATGGGACGGGTAAGTCCACGGAGGCTTCCATGTAGTTCCGCCATCTTGAAAAACTATAATAGCAGAGAGGGACAAAAAGTACCAATGCGTTTCCACAAAACGTTTTCGTTCAGAGCCAGCGTGACGTAACTGACGCAAAAGAAAACATTGCTCTCTGAAACATTTTCTATAGCTCTCTATTTTCAAACAATCAATTAGCTCAAGTTGTGAATATTTTGCTACGTGCATAAGATTGTACAGAGAATGAAAATGAATTGCTAAAGTTACTGCCAGCCACATATAAATTGTACAAACCTCGGTCGCTTCTCTTCTCTGCCTTTGGAAACTTTCAATTCTATCAAGATCGTCTCTTGTAGCTCGTTGTATTGACTCTCGCTCTCCTCCTCTTCCTCGCCTAGATCCACTGCCTCTCTGTCCTCTTCCTCTTCCTCTACTTCTTCCTCTCCCTACTGTTTAATCATCTGATGATGATATCTAACAATGCACGTACTTCAGAAAATATAACGAGTAAACAAAACTACTAATTACAATAGTTCATGTTTTTGACACTCATTAATTCATACTGCATTCGTTTGTTCGTTGTGTCAATTTGAAGTTTGTTTGAAATAAACCTGTTCGCCCGAAGGAAAACTCAACGAAGTGCTATTAGAAGACATCCTGTCATAGCTTTTTGGTACATAACGGCTACCGTAGATGCAACACGCATTTGAAAACGCCAGGCGCTGGAGAGCACAATTCGTTTGAATGCAAAATACAATTTCACCGCTAGATGGGAGTAATTCTTCCTTAATGCCCCTTTAAATTACATCCAGTTTATTAGCAACACAGTGCACAAGCGTGAATCCCGCGATATCCATCTTTAATCTCGTAGGTGTCTGATCCACAGCGAGAAGAGAGATCTGTCCGGCTTGGCTGCGCTTTTTTCACTCCTCCTCTCACTGCAGCCGCCTACTCTCGACTACTTTTCAGGCGAGGCAAGGCGCATCTCAAACAAGCCTTTGAGCCAAGTAACTTTACGGGGCGGGATTCTAGAGAGCATTTGATTGGACAGAACATCTGATGAGAAGCTGAAGTACGCAATGTCTTAATCTCATATTGTATAATATGACTTGCTGTTTTTTTTATATTTTTTTTTTATTGTATGTAGGCTATATGATGTTTATATTTTTGTAATACATTTTTTAGCCATGAAAATAGCCTTGGATTCTGATATGGCACTAAATAATACAATCTGAATCTGTTACCATGTGACGTCACAGTGGAGCACATTCCTGAACGGCTCATTTTGAGACACTGTTTCAGATTTATGTGGAAAATGACAAACGGAGTGGTTGGATTTTTACCACAATAGCACTGAGGACACACAATTCTGTAAAAAAATATATATAAAAGTGAATTTAGCATAATAGGTCCACTTTCATTGATCATTACTTCACTGCGATTGAACAGGCCACATTGCTGAATGTGATATGTAAATGGACGGTCATATGTCAATGTTTTTTTATCACACACTGCCGTGTAAAGAGATATTTGGACACCTTGGCCTGCAGTAAAGTTTGTGCTGCTTTAATATCACTGATCTAAATCTACATCCTACGGACGCTATAAATGTCAGTTTCATTCTGATGAGAGCCGCAGAAGGCTGGAAACTCCTGTGCTGTCATCTACAGTGTTAGTCAGCTGTGAGAATGAAGTATTGTCAACTTCACCGGCTGGTCTGATCGGGGGTGCGTTTCCTAAAAGCATCCGTCATTATCAGCATAACTCACCGAGTCGGTGTTTCCCGAAACCATCGCAGAGTGGTGTGGCTGGAACGTCAGATCTCGAGCTGTGGTTAGAAGCAGAATTTCTTGTTTGCATAACATGTGGACTCAATAAATCCTTACCTTGAAGCAAGCTGTCATTTACTATATATATATAATAAAATACTTTTTTATAACAAATTAAATTAAATAGAAAATTTATAATTTAAAAAAAATTGTTTTTTACTTCTTAGTGAAGAACGAAAAAGAACTTTGCTCGTGAGTATCTGGACATGCTTCTCTAAAATTGACATAAAGCCAGCTCCCTCCCGGGAACAGGATTATATAGATTTTAATGACAGAATATGCTAATCAATGACACACACACACACACACACACAGTTGAAGGTCCGCCCTCTGTGCTGGGAGCAGCAGCTCATTTGCATTTAAAGGGACACACACAAAAACTCACGTTTTTGCGCACCCTCAAAAAGTGTCAATTTCAACATGCTATAAAAAATATCTGTGGGGTATTTTGAGCTAAAACTTCACATACACACTCTGAGGACATTAGAGACTTATTTTACATCTTGTGAAAAGGATATTATAGGACCCCTTTAAATGCTACTCTAAATCCCTTACAGCACTTTTAGTATTGGACAAAATGTCTATATTGCTGAATCCTGGTGCAGACCTTGGCTGTAGTTTCTTCTCTCTCAGTGACTGTGAGGAGGACAGATCCCGGAGAGAGTTTAATAGCACTTCAGACTGAGCCGTATAATTACAGCATCTCACAGATGCCAGAGATGAGGGATAATTAAAGAGATTGAGGGTCACAAAAAAGGGGTGAGATGGAAGACAAAAGAGGAGGATGACTAATATGCAATGAACAGGTGTGTGTCTCAGTCTTTTATATTGATAAATAGCTCTTTGTTGCTGCTCACTGCTCTGTAACACCTGATCAGGACCCTGAATCAATTACCTGTCACTCAACTCCTTTTTACTTCACTGTGACTGGACTAGACAGATCAAGTCTACATAATTTTGACAAAAGTCAGCAAACAGTGAGACAATAATACAATTACAGTCACAGCATAGTTTATTCATGCTGCAGTGCATGCTGGGAACTTGCAAACGATCATTTAAAGGGATAGTTCACCCAAACACGAAAATTCGATCAGTAATTACTCACCCTCATGTTGTTCCAACCCCGTAAGACTTTCGTTCATCTTCGGGAACACTAAGATATTTTTTATGAAATCTGAGAGCTGGATCACTCCTCTATAGCCAGAAAAGTTATTAAAGACATCATTAAAATAGTCCAAGTGACTACAGTGGCTCAACCTTAAGTTTATCAAGTGACGAGAATACTTTTTGTGCGCCAAACCCCCCCAAAATAACGACTTTATTCAACTGTTGATGTTCTTCGGTGTGGGCCTCGAGTGATTTCACGAGAGCCACGACGCATGCGTGAGAACTGAGCAGAGGACGCTCACCATCATTTGATGGGAAAGTGTGAATGGTAAGCCATTCATTTTGCGGCATTGGGAAGACACTTTTACGTTTTCTCGTTGGTTTCTCACGTTTCGGACATCCAAGAAATGCACATGCACTTTAGAACCATTTTAAACATCGAGACCCATCTGCGTCACTATTGTATGCTATATAATATACTATTGTGTATTATAGTATACTGTACTATTCTCTACTGTATATCATACTATGCTAATATATGCTGTACGTACTATTCCGTTTACTATACTATAATATACTGTGCTATAATATACTGTACTCCATACTCAGTGGTGTAGTGGTAAAAAAAGAGGTGGGTAAACGATAAATTCTCCAACGGGGGGGGGGGGGTTCTAGATTTGCAGGATGCTCTCTGCACACACAAGGTCTCTCGCTCGCTTTCCCTCACCTTTCTGTCGTGCGCGCGCGCTACGCGGTTTTGAGCACACAGTCTCTATCTCGCATGCACGTTCGCTCTAGATTCCGGGAGATTTTAACTAATTTGCGGTATAACTAGTTGATCGCGAGTGGCTCAACAGGTAGATTTATAAATAAACTCATCTTTCAGTCATGTGACAGACCGGGTTGACACTTCAGCATGAGAAAACCGTGCGTCTCACGGCCAATGCGCGAGAGTTGGCAGCTCTAATCTTGCTGCGTCCTGCTGGCTATGAAAGACTTTGTCTTAGGTTTAGCAACCTATGAAACTAATAATGAACAATTTGAAAATAAAACAACATAAGCTTAATTAAAAATGGCTTAAGAACTATAGCCTATTTAGAGGTGGATAAACGCAATTTAGAGGTGGGTAAACGCACTTTGGAGGTGGGTAAACGCTATTTCCGAATTTTGGGAGGTGCGTAAACTGCGTTTACGTGCGTTTAGCCTCCACTACATCCCTGTCCATACTGTATTATCCTCTACTATAGTGCACTAGATGTATTTGCTGAAGATGTTGTCCAAAGGATCTGGCAGGTGTTCATGAAGCCCCTCAAGTGAAGTTCATTCTTTAAGTATGTATTGTGAATAACACAAAACATGGAGGCACCCACTCTATTGAAGTGGACTAAGTGAAAGCGGGAGGTAAATTAATGTGCGTCTCCTTGGAAACACTTAATGGCTTCGACACCCGCTCTCAGTCCAGATGGTGTCTGAAACGGGTGATGTCAGACACTGCTGCGCTGATCATCCAGTATGACACTGATGTGTGTGAGATAGTATTATCACTGACTCATGTGGGATTACAGTGCAGATATTATAGGAAACGCTTTCAGATTATAATAATCAGACGCTCTGGATCGGGATGGAGGCGGCGGAGGGGTTTGGGTTGTGCTGTTGAATGAGTTACAAATAAGAGCCGTCTCAAATTGAGCTGAGTCGAGTACACACACACACACACACACACACACACACAGCACTGACATTAGTGGTCTCAGTTATTAGTGGTTTCACAACAACAAATATATTTTATTTAAATATAACAGATGCATAACCATTTTCAGCTTGGGCTAATATGCATGCAGTATGTAGTACTTATATGGGAATGAGTTGAATAGGGATGTGATTTTAGTGATATAATCACTAAATGGATGGAAACAATTCTCTTCTGATAAAGCATCCAGAAAGGCCCTGTTTGAGTAGTTTGTAGTTGAGTGACGCCATCTAGTGGTGTGGATGAGTGTTACAACAATTTTGTAAGTTGCCAAATGTGACTCAAACATTAAAACTCTTAATAGTTACTTACAACAGTTCAGTTATATTGTTATATTTTGTTAGTAGTCGCTATTTAGTATATTAGTATACAACAGGATGTTGATGCAATGAATTGATCAAATGTAACAAATACATTTACAAATATGTCTATATCAAATAAAGGCTGTTCTTTTGAACTTTCTTTCCATCGAAGAATTATGAAATCCTAATGGTTACAAACATATGAAGCAGCACAACTGTTATCAACATTGATTACATAATTATAAATGTTTCTCGAGCGAATTAGAATGATTTCTGAAGGATCATGTGACACTGATAACTGGAGAAATAATGCTGAAAAATCAGCTTTGATCACAGGAATAAATTATACTTTACAGTATATTACAGTAGACCACAAAACATTTTGAATAGTAGTAGTATTGCACAATTTTACTGTATGTAATGTTTAATGTATCAAAAATATTTAAAAAGTTTTTACCACAAACTTTTGATCAGTATTGTATTCATTTATATTTTCATTTATATTCATATTTAGTTTTTTTGGTCTCTCCGTAAAAGATCTTCTGAATGCTTTAAAAGGTTATGTTGTGCGTTCAGATCATTGTATTGATAATAAGCCAAAAAAACTGAATTCAACATTGAGGAGCTACTTATGATTCTATATAAACTCATATAAAGGCCACTAGAGGTCATCACAGCTCCTCTTCTTTGGCTTCAGTAACAGGCCATATTTAATATTTAAGCGTAATAATAAACACAATGAACTAGATTTTTAAAGAATTTTCTGATCGATGCTTGGCCATAAAACTGAAGATGTTGATATGTAAATGTGGGTGGTCTTATGTTAATGAGCACATAAGCATGATGATTTAATGAGCTGTTTTTGCCGTTTAGTTGGTGTAATTTCTCTGTCTGGATGTAAAGGAGCTTGAGCTGTGAATGCCAACGTCTATAGAGCATCAAACTTGTTCATTTCCAAAGAGCATGAATGTCTTGTTTTGAAATGTTAACATGTATAAAGTCTGAATGAAGGAACACCTCTGTTGTTGAAATGGTTATATGATCTTGATAAAAACGTCTCACAGTTGGAGTTGAGATTAAAACACTTTCTTTACAGCAACATGTCTGTCATTGTAAATGAAATTTCCCAATTCTCAGACCAAGGGTTTCAGATCTCCAGCTGAGTGTGGAGAACTTTCCCAAAACCCATTAAGTGTGTGTTGATCACTGTCTGAGTGATCCGAGAGGATTTCCATTGTAAAAGTCACATTCTTTCCTATTTGTTGCGCTCTTTCCCGACCCGGCGGTTCATCGGTCAGTCAGGTATGCTGGGACTTCCTCTGGACATCTGGGAAAGAGCGCAAACCCAGTCCCTTTGGAGATCCTTAGACGTTTAGGATCAGAGTTTTCCCTACACACACACACACACACACACACACACACACACACACACACACACACACACACACACACACACACACACAAGCATTGCTGTTGACATTGAGTCAGATTCTTTACACTCTCAAGCTAATGATATTTTATATAGTGCATATATCTTAATATTTTGCAGTGAACCTAAGATACATATAATTTAATCATTGTCCGATCTATATTAATTGATGGTATTTCAAACATTGATTTGATGATCTTGAAAAGTAATAAAGAATGAAGATAATTGTATGTGCATGCCATGAACATGACTATATATAACTGGTGTATATTTCTCCTCTGTGTGTCTCCAGGAATGGATGATTTGTCATATGTGGGGTCTGGCTGAGGGCCGCTGCACCCCATTGGCTGATTCACCAGCATGTACCGTAGAAACGGCCTATCGGATGGCACCAGCATTAGCTCCGCCTCCTCTGAGGTAATCACTCCTCCTTTAATTTTTTTTTTTTATATATTAATCTTGTACAATAATTAACTGATAAAAAACTTCAGCTAGTTTCTTGATGTACTGAAATAACTAAAATGGATAAAACTAGGTAGACATTTAAAACAGTAACTGATCAAAATTACCAAAACTTTAAAAGGAATATGGAAAATTCAAAATAAAAACAAATCCCAATGATCTCAGTAATCTCAATGACACTAAAATAACACTGTTCATGTATACTGTAAATTACTCATTTTTTATTTTATTTGCATACTTCAAGAAAATACCAGGCCTGAATCAGCAACATTTTGGACAATACAATAATTGTTTTATGTGATGGTTTTTAAAATTCTATTATACAATATTTGTATATATAATATATTATAATGACCTCGTCACACACTGGTAAAACCCCCTCTGTTGTGTTTTGTGGGGTTATGTCATTGCATTAGAGCACTTGCTGTCCTCACTTGGGTCCTGTACAGGGTGTCTGTTCTCTGATGGACAGTTATGGGTTTGCAGTGGAGCATTGCATTGCTCTAATGAGAGTTTGACCCTGAATGGTGGCAGTGTGAGTGAGGTAGTGCTTCTGGCATCCACGAGCCCTCATTACACTGCCGTCACCAGCCCACGGCCTGCACACAGACCAGAGCCTCCGTGACGGATGTACTGTGGCGGTACCATGGTGTCAGATGGCAATTCTGTTACTTTCATACATGCTCTACCATTCAAATGTTTGGTCTCGTTTAGATGTTTTAATGTTTTGAAAGAATCTCATATTGCTCACCAAAGCTGCATTTATTTGATCAAAAAATAAAAGCAGTAATATATTGAGACATATTACTACAATTTAACAGAACTGTTTTCTCTTGTAATATATTATTAAATATAAATTATTCCTGTGATCAAAGCTGTATTTTCAGCATCATTACTCCAGTCTTCAGTGTCACATGATTCTTCAGAAATCAGCATAATATGATGATTTGATGCTCAAGAAACATTAATAGTTATTATCAATCATTTATTCTGCTTCATATTTTTGTGGAAACCATGATACATTTTTTTTCAGGATTCTTTGATGAATAGAAAGTAAAAAAAAAAAACAGTATTAATTTGTAAAATAAATATTTTTTAACCTTATAATTGTCTTTACTGTCACTTTTGATCAATTTAATGTTATCTTTGCTGAATAAAAGTATTAATTTTTTTCAAAACGGTGTAATGCTGAATGATTGCCATTTTCCTACCATGGTGCTTAAATGGTTTTGTAACTTCAAAGTCTAATAAAATCGGGAACCACGGTAATACCAACAGCAAGGACTAGTGCACTATAGATCATATTAAAAATAATACTACACTCTGTATTATTATTGCTATTAATCGTCATATCTAAATACCAGTCAGTTGCAAGTCAGCTCATTATTGCACAATTTTATTGCAAATGCACATATTTTAGTCAGACTGTTGCTGCTAGACCTGTCATTATACACTCATATTTATACTAATTTATATTCATGTACATGTATATTTCTTCAATCTCCTTACAGTCTATATAATTATATCGTGTTATCATTCATTCAGATTTTAAATCTATCTATTGTATTCTGTGGAGAGTCGTACAAATCAGGTCGTATACTGTGTATGATTGTGTATGTGACCAATAAACTTAATTCCTGAAACTTAAAATCAATGAATTTGTAATCCTCATAGTGCTGATACCATGTTGTTCCATGGTACATTTCTTATGGTAATATACAGCCCGTTCTCATCCCAAGGCGTAATATAATGACGCTTTTGCCAAAGCGTCTATATCGAACGCGCATGGTACCCTTTAGCGTCAATATGAGACGCCGAAATATATGGGTCAGAAGGCGCCTCCTAGCGGTCTAACCCTAACCCTACACCATACCTAAACCTACCCATCTCTCTGCGTGTTATATTGACGCTAAAGGGTTCCATGCGCGTTCGATATAGACGCTTTGTCAAAGTGTCAGAATATTACGCCTTGGGATGAGAATGCGTTGCAATATACCATGGTACTTTTTTGTAAGGGCCAGCTCTTTTTTATTTACAGGAAAGTATCAGAAAGTACCATGGTAATAAAATGTTTTTGGACATGGACATTTACACGCGTCTTCATTCACATGCTGTTATCATCAGATCAAAGATCAATCAAGCTCTGGGAACTTTCATGGTTTTTCCAGCGCTGGCAGTCGTCCCGTGAGAAACATATACCACATCTGCCATGAAAACCTCATGCTAACCCCACAACTTTGCTTTTCCATGGAAAGAACTGTGCTGATTTTTTAACGACAGGCATGATGTGTTCTGTGACGGCTAGTGGTCAATACATGAGAGCCACACCAGAACAAATAAGGGATAATATACAGTCATCATCAAGAAATAACCCCAGACCAGGACAATAAAAAACAGGAACATTTATCTAGACAGTAATTGTGGTCAGTTTTGATTTCTAGTTGTCTTTCATTTGTTTATGAATAGTCATTGTTTGCATCCCTCCCTCTCTTCTCTGTTATTGTTCTTGAGCATCTGTAATATTTCATGGTTGACATCTTAGTGTCTTCATATTGCTTCTTTCTCATGTTCAGGGAAGCGACAGCTCCGTGTCTGTGGACGGCCCGAGCGCTGACTATGCGAAGAGCTACGACGCCGTCGTGTTTGATGTGCTGAAAGTCACGCCAGAGGAGTTTGCAGTGAGTAAAACTGTCAGCGTTCAAACTGATGCTTTCTCTGGTGGAAAGCTTTCGTTCTACATCATTTGTCCTGTCCTGTAATGATGCAGCTCCATGAGTCTCATTAGTAGCTCTCCTGGTCAATTGGGACCTCTCCATTTGGAAACAATAGCTCTGATCCAAAACCTTTCTGTAACCGTCCTCCTGACTGACACTGGGCCTCATGAGCTCCAATACTCTGCATCCGTGTGGACACAATGAAAGGGAAAATACTTCTGGAACTAACGTTTTTGAAAATGTCTGTGCTCTACACTCATAGAAGAAAAGGTTCTATATAGAACCTTAAAAGGTTCTATCGGCGCTACGTATTTGGAACCCCTAAAAGGTTCTATACAGAGCCCTTTTTAAGGGTTCAATAAAAAGAACCCTTTAGGTTCTTTGTAACCAGGAAAAAGGTTCTATATGGAACCTTTTAGGGGTTCATTCATTATCATTTGTTTTGTCCTTTATGGATTAAATATTTCATATTATTGACAAACATCAAGACCCTAAAATGTATTTATGAATGCATGTGAATGATCACCAAGTTCCACTTTAATACATTTTAAAGTCCCCCTGTAGTCAATAATTGTATCCATTAAAACTCATCTTTGATTTCCAAAATTACATATTGAAATTCTTCGTGCCTTAATATCTCGAATGCAACTCTACACCCTTGCTTTATTTAATAAACACTAATACATGAATATGCTAATTAGCCCCGCCTCCACTCACTCACAGCAGCTCAGAGATCCACTCGGCCAACTTACTGAGGTAAACGCTGCACAATGGTATCGCTCTTTACAACGTTGGACACATAACGGTAATTAATATGATTAGCCTTTTACTTGACTACGTTATCAAACAGCTAATAATGTGTTGCGCTACACAAACCATGTTCCCGTTCTCCATCTCAGAGTCAGACTGCTGTCTTCTAACAATCATCAGAAACGCTTTGAACAACTCAGAACGTCAGTGGATAAGGCATATAGTTCATCATAACATCGTAATAAATTGCTAAATCTATCTGTTTTGTCATATCAACAGATAAATATACCGGGATAACCTAACCTGGCATCTCTTGAGACACTCCTTGCTAGTTCACTGTTAATGATATGCTAAAACCCGTCGGCACGTTGATCTGATTGGTTAAGGTAGTTTGTGACGTCAGAAACATCAGTGATTTCAAACCGTGATTTTGAGACTGTCTTTGGTTCACTGCAGTTTTAAGGAGAAAATACTCAGCAATGCCGTGGACTTATGCTGTAAGTAAGACAAACCACGTGTAAATTCATATTTAATACACCACATAGACATATAAACAACATTTAAATACTGGATTTTCACCAGTATTTTTTATTATTATTTTTATTTATTATGCATCATATTTTTATTTTTATTTTTATTTTTAAGTCCTGTTTAGACAGATTAGTTTTTTTTTTTTTTTGGAACAACAGCAGGACTTTTAATTAAATTGAACAATTTATGTTTCTATATATTATAATACTACACATGTTTCTTTTTGAATGAATTTAAAATTTTAGAATTTTAATTCTATATTTCTTTCCTCGTCCCTTTTATGTGAAATGCACTATAAATAAACTTTCCTCGCCAAACTTGCTTTAAATGAATTTTAAGTATACTAATAATATTTATAATCAACAATTTTCCCTGTTTTATGGGATTGCCTTGTCCACAAAAGATACACAGTTATCCCATAATGTTCCTATATTGTTCAAACCAGCCTTTGCATCAGGAGTTCACCTACAGTGTGACAGAGCTGATGGTCTATGATTAATAACTGAAACATTCTCTGAATAATATACTGAATGTTAGTGGTGATTTACAACAGGACAGTTTCCTATGAGTTGGCCTGATTGTGGAATTTGAGAGAGTTTATTAGCCATAATTCGCATGCATCAAGGTCTTATTATTTAGACTTCTAAGGAACTGAAGTTTTAAAGGACCCTGTTGAACCTTCATTGTGGTGATTTTTTTGATGAATTGTTTTCATTCATTTTGTCGTTTCCCATAATGTCCGCCGTAACTCAGTGCTGGAAAATGAGCTCATGGCTGTGATTACTCGCTCTCAGTTTGAGTGAAAATGTGACTTTTTATTTTTGTCTTTTCTGTGTTTCTCAGAGCCAAATTACCCTGATGGACGCCCCTGTTTTTAAGGCCATACAGCCAGAGGTAAGACCAAGGTCACATGTTTCAAGGGTAAAACCTTGTAGACTAGAGAATACACTTTAACATATTAAATCTGTCTGTAAAAGATTTATTTATTTATTTATTTAAAGTCCTGGATGATGACTGGTTAAATTTTTTTTGTCATACGAATATACACTCCATTGTCCTATTTTTTTTTTTTACAATTAAATTGTTTTTTAATATTTTATTTTGTTGTTTTAATTAAATTATTTTTTTATTTATCTAATGTTGTTTTATATTATTTCATTTTAAATGACATTTTAATTTAAATTAAAATTAAATTTATATTATATATATATATATATATATATATATATATATATATATATATATAATAAAATAAAAAATATAAATAAAATAAAAACTACAAATAAAATATATTATTATATTTGTAGTTTTTATGTGATTTATTTAAATGTAAATTTTATTTATATTTAATTTTTTATACATATATATATAAAATGATTATATCTAATAATTATATGATTATTTATTTATATATATATATATATATATATATATATAATATATAATAATTAAATATAATGTGTATATATGTATATGTATGTTTTTTTATTTTTTATATTTCAGTCCTCAATTATGACTGATCACGCTAATATGCACTGTATTGTCCTCCTATTTCTTTGAATTGTACAGCCTCCATTTAACATGAAATTGCAATGCAGACCACGTACTGTAAACATTTGACCCGCACCGACATGTGGGTGTTTTGAGCAGGTTTACTTAATTGTCCATGATAAGAACATGTCTACGATGAAACTAGTTTTTTTTCTCTCCATCTTTATTATATAATGGAATTGTAAACTTACTTGTTTCATTATTTACAGTGGTGTGATAAAGTGTTTGCCCCTTGGTAAATATGAACAAAGATGGCTGTAAAAAATAAATCTGCATTGTTAATCCTTTTGATATTTTATTAAAAAAATTAGCAAAAATCTAACCTTTCATTGAAGTAAAAGAATTGAAAGTTGGGGGGAAAATCACATTATGAAATAAATGTTTTTCTCCAAAACACGTTGGGAACAATTATTTACCCCCTTTTATTAAATACTTTTTGCAACCTCCTTTTTCCAAGATAACAGCTCTGAGTCTTCTCCTATAATGCCTGATGAGTTTGGAGAACACCTGACCTGAGATCAGAGACCATTCCTCCATACAGAATCTCTCCAGATCCTTCAGATTCCCAGATCCATGTTGATGCTTCTTCTCTTCAGTTCAGCCACTCATTTTCTATAGGGTTCAGGTCAGGGACTGGGATGGCCATTGCAGATGCTTGGTTTTGTGCTCAGTGACACATATTTGTTTTGATTTTGATGCTTGTTTTTGGATCACTGTCCCGTTGGAAGATCCAACCACGGCCCATTATAAGATTTCTAGCAGAGGCTGTCAGGTTTTGATTTTTTATCTATTGGTATTTGAACGAATCCATGATGCCATATATCTGAACAAGATGTCCAGGACCTCTGGCAGAAAATTAGGCCCACAACATTAAAGATACAGCAGAGTATTTCATTCTACACATGGGGTACTTTTTTATCCCTGTGTGCACCAAACCCATATTAAGTGTTTGCTGCCAAAAAAGCAATTTTTTTTGTTTCATCTGACCATAGAACGTTTGAAAAGTAACTGACACTACTGGAACTTCAAACGGGACGGGTTCTATGGTCAGATGAAACAAAAAAAATTGCTTTTTTGGCAGCAAACACTTAATATGGGTTTGGTGCACACAGGGATAAAAAAGTACCCCATGTGTAGAATGAAATACTCTGCTGTATCTTTAATGTTGTGGGCCTAATTTTCTGCCAGAGGTCCTGGACATCTTGTTCAGATATATGGCATCATGGATTCGTTCAAATACCAATAGATAAAAAATCAAAACCTGACAGCCTCTGCTAGAAATCTTATAATGGGCCGTGGTTGGATCTTCCAACGGGACAGTGATCCAAAAACAAGCATCAAAATCAAAACAAAAATGTGTCACTGAGCACAAAACCAAGCATCTGCAATGGCCAGCCCAGTCCCTGACCTGAACCCTATAGAAAATGAGTGGCTGAACTGAAGAGAAGAAGCATCAACATGGATCTGGGAATCTGAAGGATCTGGAGAGATTCTGTATGGAGGAATGGTCTCTGATCTCAGGTCAGGTGTTCTCCAAACTCATCAGGCATTATAGGAGAAGACTCAGAGCTGTTATCTTGGAAAAAGGAGGTTGCAAAAAGTATTTAATAAAAGGGGGTAAATAATTGTTCCCAACGTGTTTTGGAGAAAAACATTTATTTCATAATGTGATTTTCCCCCCAACTTTCAATTCTTTTACTTCAATGAAAGGTTAGATTTTTGCTAATTTTTTTAATAAAATATCAAAAGGATTAACAATGCAGATTTATTTTTTACAGCCATCTTTGTTCATATTTACCAAGGGGCAAACACTTTATCACACCACTGTATGCTACTATTTTGAAGCTAAAAAAGGAAAAGCTGCCAGTAAACCCCAAGTGTCTGTTTAGACATACAGTGGAAGCGCAGACTTTGCGAATTAAACGCCTTGGCAGAATATTCTAACAATCTAGCAGTTTTTCATTAGTGATGTTTATACACTGTTTGGGAAAGAGAATAACACTTCAGTATCAGTTGATTATCTTTGCCAGGATAAGTGACAGCGAGAAGAGGGTCTAATATTTCCTCAGATTATGGCGTAAAACTGAGAAAACATGCCGCTGGCTTATAGCTCTTGATGGATGAGAGGGAACACCTGTGCTGTGACCCACTTTCATTGGTTTACTAGCTATTATTCAGCACCCAGATCTTAAAATTAGTCTAACCATCTTTAAATTAGTGTCTTGATTTTATTCAAGCTCAATTCTAGTTCCAGTATAAATATTGGTTTGATCAAAATACTGAGGGAACACCAAGGATGATGTGCTATACATGAGAAAAACACACTCTCGGGCCGATCCCCCTGAACGCGCATGTTTAGCACTTCCCGTAACGTACTTAAACATTTGAGTTACGCAAATAAATACAGGGAGTTCGTTTCAGGCTGTAAAGTTTCAGACGGAAACAAGTCTGAGGTTTTTGTGTTGCTCATCCACAAAAAAGTGTCTGTGTATGATTTATTAAACTGTGCAGGTGTTTTTTTTTCTTTTTTTTTTCTTGGAACAGACCTTTAAGATGCTGTAATGTCTGGTTCTCTGTGTGTGTTTGTAGTCATATTTTCAGACATTAAATCTTTCGGATGTTTGAAAGTGTGTTCGAGAAATGCCCTTATATCATACACACACCAGCATATGTGACACATGCATGAGTATATGCTGCGTTTGCTAATGAAGACATGCTATAATAGAGACTGAGCAATAGTTGTGTTTGCTGAGGACAAGCATCCACATCTGGAGTCCAAAGAAGCTGATGATCTCAGTGCTGTGTTTATCACTACACATAAACCCGTTTCGTCATTTCTTTTCAATAGCAGAGAATTATTATGCGTAACAGAGTGTGTAAACCGACTTGCTCCAGCTTTAATCTGTCTGTCAGCGGGCCACGCATTCAAGCTTTCAGTGTCTGTGATTAATACATTCAGGCTTTAAAGGCAATCGAATATTCCGGCTTTTGATGTATAACTCTGTTTATAAAAACAATAAAATGTGTTGACGGAAATAGAAGTCTACAGGGGAATGATTTGCTCAATAATGTTTCATTGTACGTACATATCAATGCTGTTTAAAAAAATAACTGTGCTGGTTTAAGCTGGTATTTAAGCAATATTGGTCATTTTTCAGCTGATCGGGTCAATTGAATTAAAGCTGAAATAAAATACTAGATTAGAGAATTGGACATTTTGCCTAAATGTTCTTAAATGACTAAAACTGAAATAAAAATCAATTAAAGATACAAAGGAACCACTTAAAAATATTGTCAAAATCATGTACAAATTACTAAAACTTAAACTTAAAAAAAGTGTTTTTTGTTTTTCAGTCTAAATATATAAAAACTATTATATAGGCTATATATTTTTTTGTCAGTTTAATTGTATGTACTAAAATTAAAAAAAATTAAAATGGATGAAAATGAGATGTTGCTTTAGCAACTAGTTGAAATTAAATTATTATTATTTTTTATATATTTTATTTAAAGTAAGGAAAATGTTTTTATGGTTTTATTTTTAGTTAACTATAATAACCCTGGAATCTGTTGAGCTTATTTAATTGTGAACACAAATATATAAATCCAGTCTCTTGAGCCTAAAAAACTCTTGTGCTGATCGTCTTACAAGAAAACACTCTTGATTGGATCGCTGCATATTTGTGGGTCTTAACTGTAATTACAGTTTATTAATCAGTTTAATGGAAAATAGATTAACAAAGCCCTGAAAAAACACAAGAGAAGCGGGTTTGGCAGAAAGAATGAGTTAAAGAGTAATAATAAGGACACTTCTGTATGTTATCCAGCATCTTCAGTTTTTCCATGAGTCTGCTATACTTGTGTTAGTATCACATTATTCATCTTCATCATTATGTTAATGTGAGATACATTCGAATTTTGACAATTGGCCTCAATTCAGTTGTAAAAGCCGACGACTCGCCACTTGAATTCACCCATGATTCCTCTCCGGACACTTCTCCACGGCTCTTGGAGCAGCGTGACCTCTGACCTCCCGAACGCAGACCTCCCGCTGCTGCGGAGGAAGAGAGGTGTGTCCTCCAGCTGTGTCTGCTTCTGCCGTCTTTGGCTCCTCTTTTACTCCCGTCGAGTCTTGGCTGAGCGGAGTAATCTGGAGGTGTGTGTGTGTGTGTGTGTGTGTCGTCTCGAAATGAACTTCAGTGATAATTGTCTTGCTGTAAAGGAAGTTGATGTAAGGTCTGACCGTCTTGCAACCTTTGAGTGTGTGTGTGTGTGTGTGTCACCACTTTCCATGACAGTGAGATAATGAATTTAATTTACTGTAGTAAATGAACCATTAGTGATAAAAATGTCAGTCTGTAATTGCAGGAAATTGTGACCCGCCACAGTAGTGATGGAAACAGCCTTAAACAAAACTTTATTTTTTAACTTCAGTGCTTTTATCAGTGGAATATCATGTTTATCTACACATATCCTACATATATGGCTATTTAATTTTGTGTGCACACGCTTACACTCACACTCACTCACTCACTCACTCACTCACTCACTCACTGACTCACTCTCTCACTGACTCACTCACTCTCTCACTCTAACTCACTCACTCACTGACTCACTCTCTCACTCACTCTCTCACTCTAACTCACTCACTCACTGACTCACTCACTCACTCTCTCACTCTAACTCACTCACTCACTGACTCACTCACTCACTCTCTCACTCTAACTCACTCACTCACTGACTCACTCACTCACTCTCTCACTCTAACTCACTCACTCACTGACTCACTCTCTCACTCACTCTCTCACTCTAACTCACTCACTCACTGACTCACTCACTCACTCTCTTACTCTAACTCACTCACTCACTCACTCACTCACACTCACTCACTCCCTCACTCACACTCTCTCTCTCACACACTCACTCACACACTCACTTACTCACTCACACACTCACTCACTCACTCACTCACTCACTCACTCACTCACTCACTCACTCACTCACTCACTCACTCACTCTCTGACTCACACTCTCTCTCTCTCACACACACACACACACACACACACACACACACACACACACACACACACACGCACACGCACACGCACACACACACGCACACACGCACACACACACACACACACACACACACACACACTATCTCATTGTATAACTACACTGTAGCTGCTTGTGCATCATCTTGTGAGCAGTAAATGGCAGTGAAACGTTAACCCCCCACATGTCCACGCCCCTCAGTGATGTGAAGAGCAGGTGTTGGGACTGGAGAGACTGTATTGGGGTCTTTCAGGCGACACACAGTGCTGCGCGTCAACTTTACTGCCAGGAATTCTGGGAATGAAAGTTAAAAACGCAACCTTCGACCTCTCACATGTTTTCTTTGTAGTTGGTTGAGTGTGTTCCAAGTGTTCACACACCTGGAGGGCCTGGGGATCCTTCTCTTCATCGGCACCACTCTTTACCACTGAACCGCCTTCCTACGTTTCAAACCCATTCAAATGTGGGGCTTTTAACTTTCCAAATCCCCCACAGTGTTTATGAAAAGTTTTATGAGTGTTTAGTAAACTTCAGCATTTTCAGCAAAACCTTATTTTCGTTTGCGTATTTCATATTCCGCACGTGTCTCTCGTTAGACAGCTTATATTCACCTCCAAATGTTTATTTCTCTCATTCAGCGCAGGCTAAAGTCTTTTCAACACATCTTATGTTACTCATCTTTTGTTTGTTGTAACTTCATCTAAAATCTGATTGGATGAGTCACGTTTCAAAGTCGTTGGAAAATAGTCATAAAAACAGACGTGTGATCATTTTGAATTATTATTCATTCTATATATTACATATTATTCACATGTTCATTAAAAATTCTACGATTTTTAGCCACTGTAAGAATTGCTTATTGTTATTTACTGTTACGTTTGTAGACATGCATTCTGCTCAATGAGTTTTACTGTTGTGTCATTTGAAAAAGTTATAGGCCTATCTCTCCAAAATTGCTTGCAATTTGCATCTTTAAATGAAATTACATAAATGTTAATGTGCATTAACCCTGACTACAGGACCCGTGAGAGACATCTGGAAAGCGGTAGATCATTTTCCATCTAATTGTCTTTTTTGCTCTGTGTTTTTGCAGCGTCAGTAATCAATTGTGACAGTGTATAAATAGAGGATAATTGTGAACACATTAGTTTAGCTGAACTAACGGGTAATCTGCAAATGAAGGAATCTCTGAATCTCTGTCACACCCAGTTCTCCTGCGGGGTTGAGTGTTGAAAAAATAATCAGAGTAATTTACACAATTATTGATTTAAAGGTGGAAACACGAGATCTTACTCAAAGCTGAAAGAACATGAAATCCTCTCTTAGACCGGGTTCAGTTACACCTGGTTTAAATACAGAGGCTCGACGGTGTAATAAATCTGTTTCCACTACAGGCCTGCTGTCAGTCAAAGGCTGTGTCTTCAGTGTCTTTATAGGCCTCAGTAACTAAAACTGGAAGGAAATCAGCGCTGTATTACTTTCTTAATCTCAGTCTTTGTCTGTTGTGTTGTAGGAGCTTGCTAGCTGTGGTTGGAACAAAAAGGAGAAACACATTTTGGCTCCCAATGTCGTTGCCTTCACACGGAGATTCAACCAGGTAAGATGGACCATTGGTGTGTTCGCTGAGTCGTTGTTTTTTGGCTTTATGAATTTGGTGATTTTTTTTTTTTTTTTTTTTTTACAAAAATTTTCTTCTACATTTTTTTTAGAAAATAAAAAAAAAAAAATATATATATATATTTATCAATAATAAATTATATAGATAAATTAAAAGTAATCTAATTAAATTACTAAATATAAATCAAAATATAAATATATTTTTTCACCATCATCACTTGGGGTGCACAAAAACATATGGCTGATTCCAAAGGTAAAAAAAAGAAACAAAAATGTGTATACACACACACACACACACACACACACATCAATTCAAAATGTGTAGTTGAATAGATTTAACAGCGTAGTGCTTTTCAATCAGTAAATAAAATCGTTTAATCAATTAAATCAGATTGCAATCATGGCCCGATATCAGACTGAAGCACATAATTAAAAAAACTCTGACATTGACTGATAATGATCTGATGGAAATATTATTCATCCCCAGTTGTTGCTATCCCAGTCAAATGCTTCACTTACTCATTTATATATTCCTTTAGTTTTCCAGATGTGAAGTGTGTGCTGACAGAGTTCACGGCGCTAGAATGCCGTGTGTATAAAGTGTATTTTTGGCTGGCCGGTAGTTGATATAATGCCAGCAAACTACAAACTGTGCCACAAAACCATTATCAACCTTATGGCCCAAAACTTAAATATGTGCTGGAAATACTGTTAACAAATCACACATGCATGGGCAAATATCCAGCCTGGTGTTTCTTTCCACCTCAAGATTGAGCTTGCTGATTCTGCTCATGTTTAAGGAAGAATAGAGATGCATGGTTTGCCAAGCTTGTGAACTCTTATATTAGACAACATTCGTCTTGTCAGCTCACATGTTGTTGACATAGGGCACAAGCGCTACAAGTTATCACTCCACCAAATCCAACCAACAGCAAAAACCATCCTTCTTCCAAAGGCACGTGTTAGAAAACATTTTAAAATAAGTTGTTTTTGCATATAATAATTCAGTTTTTATTCATTTGTATTGAATTGTGTCATGTAAAAGTAACTCCGATACACTATAATTTAAGTTTTTCATACATGTTGACATGTCTTCACCCATTTCTTGCCGCCTTTTGCCAAAAAGCTCATTTTTGTTTGTGTGCAATTTACGTTTTGTTCTCAAAGTTCTCCATCTTTTAGCTTTAGTAGTAAAACTCGCCTGGCAAGCCTCGTAGGAACGTTTTTGTGAATCAATTTTGTTCATGGAATGAATTTTGATGATTAAACTGTTGTTTTGTTATTCAAACTTGGTGATGCTGATGAATTAAAAGGCTCAAGGAGCCATTAATTATAAAACCAGAAGGAAGTTTGATTTTCAAGCTCATTTAAAAGTCTTTGGCTGTAAATTAATCTTAACTAAATTTGTGGTTTTACTGTAGCGCTTCCAGTTCTTTTTTATGAAGTTTCAGCCTGGAATGAATTCGATTTTAAATCTTTCTCGTTAAATCTGAAACATAAATAGATGGACTGGTGTGTCCCGATTTTACATTTTCACAATTTTGTGAAAGTGCTATAAAAGTGCAAAGCAGACATTTGATGACCCACTTTTTACATTTATGGCATATGTTTAATGAGAGGATTTGTTCTAGTTTTCTAGCCAGGATTGTGTGGAAATTTACATAAAAGCCTCAAGTTCCCCTCTGCAAATGTTCCCTTTTGAAATGGTCTTAGCCTCCACAGTTCTCCTCAGTCAATCTCACAGAATTCCTTCTCTCCTGGCTGCCGATGTCCTTGGTTTTATGACACCATTAAGGCGAACATGATGATCTGGCTTCCAGACCTTCGGAAAGATGGAGTGGCTTTGAGACACTTTTTTTGGCCACCCAAGATTGTGTCTTGCTTTAAACAATAGCTGTCGTTTGATGTACTGTAAATTGTGCCCAGGTCTTGTATTAGTAGTCCTATTTTTTTATATATATATATATATATATATATATAGAAAAACACTATGTGTGTGTATGTATATTAGGGCTGTCAAAATGTATGTATTAATGCATGTTTTTTTTTTTTTCGTCAACCTTTGACTAAAATTACATTATATGACCACGCTCTTATTCACGCAAATGCTTTTAATCCATTCACATGCGAAAAGGCTCAAAAGAGAAAGCAGTGCTTTACTGGAGCGCATCTGTGAATCTCACACTCGTGCGCACAGAAAGCCACTTCAGACAGCACTTGAACAGACAAACACACACTATATTATGCCAAAATGCCAGTTTTGTCGAGTATCCTCGCAAGCACAGTTAAAGGAGTTAAATGTTTTAAATGAAAGTAAAGCACCAAAAAGTTAATCTTTTTGTGCATTTTGACAGGGCAAGTAAAAATCTGAACTGGTCCGACTGGGCCAATAGAAAAGTATTGAGCCCTGATGGATTGAAGGGCAGGTAAATGTGACATTTTGCCGTATTACAATGGGTTTGTATGCAGATTGTTTTAAGTTCACTTAAATTAAAAGTTATATATTTTTAAAGCCTAATAAATGTTAAAATTGATAACTTTCAATTATACTGTAATGCCGAATGCCTATAATGGCTAAAATTGAGAAAAAAGCTTTTTCATAGAGACATCTAAAAGTATTGGTATCGGTGATGCATTTCATAAACAAGATGCCATTAAACAAATATTTACAAATATAGGCTACTTAATTTGGAGGTTAAATGTGAAATTCTCACAATATAAAAATCAGAGATCAGAGACCATTTCTCCATACAGAATCTCTCCAGATCCTTCAGATTCCCAGATCCATGTTTGTGCTTCTCCTCTTCAGTTCAGCCACTCATCAGGTCAGGGAACTGGGACCATGGTAGCGAGGGAGAGTGACAGTCCCTCCAGCCAATCATTTAATTCGTCCCGAATGGAGATAAGTAGCTGTGTTTATCGCAGCCCTGAGAGGACTACACAGTCCTTCCAGAAAAATGCGGAGTTTTTTTGTGATTGTTGCGGGCAAAAATCCTTGATTACGCGGCACGTTTTCTTAAAAAATGCGATGGAATATGCGGGATATTTATGCAATTTTATGCGATGAAATTGCGGGAACTTGCAAAAATTGCGGGAACTTGCAAAAACTGCGGTTTGATGAAAAAGAGGAAAAAAAGTGATCCCTCTTCTAACTAGGCTACTGCCTTAATGTAAAGAGTCATTTCTTATTACTCCTATGATAAGCAAGCACTACATCACAGAAAGTGCTGGGAATATTTAAGGTCTCATCTTGTTTTATTTCAGACATTAATAAACATGGCAAACTTACAAAACATTGATGAGTCAAACAAGCTTTACAAAAGGAATATGCTACAACTTCTGTAAAAAAGAATAAATAAAATATTAAAAAATAAACAGAGGTAGCTATACAGAGGTAGCTATACAAAACAGACAAATTCTGTTAAAATAAGTGCTTCCAATGCACAAGTGCAATCTCTTACTGTAACAAGTTTACATACTAATATACTTACAACTGTAAGGTTTTTGAAACTAGTATGATTTAACCCACTGGTAACAAAAAAGTGCAATCTTACAACTGAAAAGACTGAGCTTCATCATGACTTCATCGTGGGGTTTGCAGCTTTTCGATGATGTTCACGTCACGTAATTACGTCACTTCATAACGTTCCCATGGCAACAGGGTGGACCGGCTGCTCGTGTGTGAAGTAAACGCAACATTTTCCACCTTTCTGCTAAGATATATGTTACTTTTTTTGCGACGAAAATGCGGGGATTATGAAATCATGCAAGCTCTGCATATTTTGCATGGAAATCAGCAATTTATGCGGCGAGATTGCGGAGTATTTGAAAAAATGCGACCCCCGCATAAATATGCGGACTTTGGCTGATTTTGCGTTGAATTCAGCGATCGCATAATCGCGTTTTTCTGGAGGGACTGACTACAGACACTCGATTCAGAGTACTTACATTTTAATTATGTGTTGGTATATATAGACAGTTTAAACATATTTTGTTAGAAAAATTCTACCTACCCTCCCTTTAATGCACATCAGAACTATATTATTTGCTTTTACTCATTCTAATGAATGATTAAGGCGATTTTGCATTTGTGTTTCCTCCTATTTAAACTCCTGTGAAACACGAAGCCATGGCTGGACAATTTCATGTTCCTAGTCACCCTGGTGTGCTAAAAAAGGTAAATATTAATGGGAATATACTTCAGAGATATTTTACTCGTAAAAAATTCTAGGGGTGCCAATAATTGTGGCCAACGTGTTTTGGAGAAAAACATTTATTTCATAATGTGATTTTCCCCCCCACTTTCAATTATTTTACTTCAATGAAAGGTTAGAATTTTGCAAATGTTTTGAATGAAAGATCAAAAGGATAAACAATGCAAATTAATTTTTTTACATAAAGTTTTGATCATATTTACCAGGGGTGCCATCAATTTTGACCATGACTGTATATATATGTATATGTGCGTGTATGTGTAACCATTGAACTGAACATCTTTACAAGTCCTATGGTGCTAAATTTACTTTACATCAAACCACATATTAGTAAATGAGTAGTGATAAGTCAAGCATCACTATTAATATTGCTCATATTAGAGAGGGATTTGAACAAACCCCTAAATGTTAAACATTTGCTTGTAACTTTTGTAATCTACTTAACTCCCTAACTTAAAGGTGCCCTAGAATGTGAAATTGAATTTATTTTGTCATAGTTAAATAACAAGAGTTCAGTACATGGACATGACATACAGTGAGTCTCAAACACCATTGTTTTCTCCTTCTTACTTAAATCTCGTTTTTGAAAAACACCCCTGAAAAATAGACGAATCTCCACATAACACCGACTGTGACGCAACAGTCGGGATCATTAATATGTACGACTCCAAAAATCTGCATATGCCAGCCCATGTTCAATGACAGGAGGAACTGCAGCCGAAGCATGGCAGTGGATCAGTGTTTGGATGTACAAATGAACACAAAGGTATTTAGTTCCTTCATCCGAGCCTCTGAAGAAACAATGGGTTAATTTTATATTCTCTGGAAATTTCCAAACATTTCACCGACGAGACTGTTTCCTCCACGTCTGAAAATAAATCGATCGAGCTACCAAGCAACACTTTCTGATGTGTAATTGTTCAAATTCAGACAGGTAATCTTTCTCTCAAAATCGTTCAATACTGTTTATGCATCAGTAAGTCAAGCCAGTGACTAAAACATAAACTTCACATCGTTTATTTTAGTAGGATGAAAAAAACCTTATTTAAATTGTGAATAAATTACATACAGAAAGCGATCAAAAGAACAATCTTTCCACAGCGCGAGTTTATCTGGACACTTGCCAAACTCGTTATGAATTCAATGACCCACGTTACACTGCACAACGAAGCTCTTACTGTATTTACATCATCGTGTGTGCTTTGGTGAAAGCATTAGAGAGAGTGCAGAAACTGTGTTGCAATGATAAGATCTTTATTCTCGCGATCAACACACTGTCATCTGTTTGCTCAATGCTCATCACGGCAACATTTTGTGATGGGAATAGATCTAAATACTTTAAAAACATCTCACGATTCGTTAATCTCAATAGCTGTAATAGTAAAAACGTATAATATCTCTAGTAAAAGTATTCGAGAGAGTTTCACATGTAATACGTAGCTATTTCATATGCAAGCATGTCAGCCAATCACAGCAGAGGCCGGTTACACACAGACACGCCCCTTCAAACAGAGCGTTCACATCAGAGGCTAAAATCAGGCTAGGAAAAATGCCTTTTATTTCTAAATTATGACTATTTTTTATCTAAAAAAACATACTAACATTATAAAGGCCACCCAGAAAACATTATACAATAAAAATAAAAACCATTCTTGGGCACCTTTTAAGAGTTACTCATGTAATCAGATTTTCATCTTGGTGACTATATTATTGGATAACATAAGGTGAGCAACAACCATACGTTTTACATGCTCACATTTTCATAAATGTAAATATACAGTCAAACGTGTCTCTGTAATAAATCAGCTCTGTATTTTTAGTGAAATCAGGTGAGCAGAAACTCCTCATCATCATGGCAATAAGCAGAAACACCGGCCCTCAAATATATTGTAGCGCTCTTTGCCAGTTCATTATATATGGAGCGGGAACAGAAGCTTTCAGAGCTGTTTTGAAGGCATTATGGGTAAGAATGAAGTAGATGAGCTCACCCTGTTTCATGAAGGGGGTCGCATCTGTGTACTTTGGTAAAACCCACTTTACAACCACTTTGGAAAAAGAACCGTGATCTCCGAGCCAAGAAATGCAGTGTCTCCACGGGTTTCTATACCAACCAGAGCTCTTATAATGTGTACATGATTTGATAATGAGCTATAGGCTATGACATCATTGCACAGTTGGCTTATCTAGTAAAGCGGCGTTCTTACATTTTAACTTAACACAGCTGTGATACGCCTATTTCATACAATATTGCTGGAAAACTTGACTCAAACATTTTGAAGCTCATTTTATTTAGATAATAGCTCTCAATGACTATGATTTTAGCATTGCACATTAGTCTTAAAAAAGATCACACTGAAGTGTCTGTTAACATTTATGAAACAAAGGAGGAGTAGTTTGGGAATTTTACCAGAATTTATATGATTAATTAATGAGGCGATGACTTTGAATAAGCCAATAAAAGCTTGTTTATGGCTCACACTACATGGTGATTATAAAAAAAAATATATATATATATATAATGTGTATATATTATACAGAAATGTATTTATCATATTTGATTTGTTAGTAACACTTTACAATAAGGTTTCATTTGTTCACATCAGTTAACTGCATTAGTTAACATGAACTAACAATGAACAATACTTCTACAGCATTTATTAATGTTAATCTCAGCATTTACTAATACTTTTTTTAAGATCAAAAGTTGTATCTGTTATCATTGGTTTATGGACTGAGCTAACATGAATATTAAGTGCTGTAAGATATATTGGTTTAGGTTCGTTAATGCATTAACCTTATTGTAAAGTGTTACTTTTTTTCTTCTATTCATTTTTAAGGTCTTTTTTTTTTTTTTTTTTTACTGTAAAATTTTAAGTGAAACAAAGTTTAAACTAGAGCCAATTCTCTCCTTATCCTTCCCTTTAGCAATGTGTACTGTTAAAAAATGTTTCATACAATTAATCTTTGCTAATTTTTATGGTTTTAAGGTAATTGTATACAGTCTCTCAGTTTCACTACAAATATTTAAGTAATTTACACCTATCTTTTACCAATTTCTTTCCATTGTCACACACATTTGGAAAGATGTCTAGTGAGATCTGGATATTATACATTTCCTGTCTAGAGCGCTTCAAATGACTCACGTACTGTATGAAGTTAGGATGCTCATGCAGTCTATCGAGGTGATCACTACTTCTTTTTTTTAACACAGAAGTCGAATATTCAATTCAAGCTTGAAAATTATAAATTGTTGCATACACACTCGATTGAATGTCTCCTCTTAAAGGATCAAAGTCAGGGGCCAAATCTATGGTCAAAATCTGTACCCTTTTATCAAGATGACTTCCTGAGGGTCGATGGAAAAGACATCATTTGCTTGGACAGTTCAGTCCATATATTCTTAGTTTACAGATATATTTACTGTTTCCATTGCAGCAAATTGATTGTATTCTGCCGTTTTTCCTCTGATAAACCAGCAAAACACACCAAACAAAGATTTGATTTCAATCACATTTATCATTTTAGGACTTTGGACTTCGTGGGCTTTTTTAGACTTAATCTTAGTATACAGTTGTAATGTAGTTTTTTGTGTGTTTAAAGATATCCCAATTCTGTTGCAATCAGTATAGCATGCGTAGTTCAACATTGACTTTCTTTTCCTAAATTATTTGTCCAACATTAAATAGTTTCTTGAGTTTGATTCCCTCTGCATGAAATATAATCGAGGCTGCTTTTGAGGAAATTGTTGAGGTTTGTTACCTGACTCTCGTTATGGCTCGTAACCAGGGGCGTAGAATTTAGTAGGGACGCTAGGGACGTGTCCCTACCAATATCCAATGACCACTGATTTGTCCCTAGCAATAATTTCATTAAAAAAAAAAATAGCCTATATATAAAACCACTCTTACAAGAGCGTTATGCGAAAAGGCGCAATTCCCTTTTCCCCCAATCCTACATCGCTAATCCGATTGGTTTGCTTTTTCTTTCTAACTTGTGAGAGGCTGTCGCTTAATTTGGTTGTGAGGAGCGGCAAAGTTCCTCCGAAACCTAAAGCGGTAAGTGAGGGAGAAATCAACAGCTCTGTGAACAAAAATTCGGGACAAATCGCGTCACATATTGATTCTGGGACAGTGCAGTTTTTTTCAATGTAGGCTATTGCCTATGACAATTGCGGGATAAGTAGCAAACCTAAACTGTGTGTGTGTGCGTGCGTCTTTGTCTCTTTAAAGTGAATTTCGTTTTTTATAAATTGTATCTTAATTTTAGTCAATGTTTCATCAACCAGCTAGTTGTCTGGATTTAATAAGAAGCAAATATATATCGCAGAAAGTATAATCAGGACATGGACGCGCCGGCGCGATAGCCTAACTTGCATTGCTCGTGAACTGGAGCTCGTCATGAACCCAAACTCAGAAATATATAGAAAGTTTGAAATGTCTACTTTTAAACAACATCAAACAACAATTCAAAACGAAAATAAACAGATAGCCTAATTCTCTCTTATGTAGCCAAATCCGTATGAAGTGCATTACCGGTATACACGTTCACAATACTGTAAGGTGGCGAGTCAGCATCGTCAACTTAATCTTTTCAGTCAAGAATGACACAGAAAACACTAGTTTATTAATAAACAATTAAAATGTCTCCAATTGCTATATTTGACACATTCGTTACTTTTGCCGGTTCTTTGTGGCAAGCTTTCTGAGTCCGCTAACTAATCGAATATCGTGACTCCCTATTTTTGTACCAGGCAATTTATGGTTGTTCAATAAAGTTCTTGATAAAGAAGAAAAGAAGCTGCTACTGTGCCTATTATTGTAGTATTTATTTTACTGTCTATGTATAGTCGCCTACAGCGCGCCAGGTTTAGGCTATGCGCATGCTCTAAGTTTTCTTCTCGCATTTTTAGTACATGGTTTTGAGTCGGTTTCAGTGGTTTCGTGAGTAGGCTACGCATATATTTTTCGAGACGCCGCCGTGTTTACGGAATTTTTTTTTAGAACGAGGAAAAAAAACATTGGATAGGGAAAGCTCTGGCTTCGTGTGGATGTGGCCTTACACTATGAGCAGAGTAAAGTTAATAAGTCTGTTAAACTGCCTCCTTGTCATTATTTGTTATACCGGTAACATTACAGAATTAATTAATTAACATATTAAGGTCAATGTAAAAACCTTAATACATTATCCTATTCATTTAATTTCCTGAATCCTCAGCTTCCGGGCTGTCCCCACCAATCTCAAAATCAAACTTACGCCTCTGCTCGTAACGGCTCCCTGAGGCTGAAATCTTAAACATTTCACCTTACTCAGAATCACTCAGACTTCTTCTGCTTTCTAATTTTGTTATTTTCTGTTGCTTGCGTTGGAGTCTCTGCCAAGTGAAGTCTGTGTGTCCAGCGTTCGGTGTTTGCCATACAATTATAATCAGACTGGTGTCTCGTTTTTCATTACATAACAACAGATTTTCCTCCATCTCAGTTATTTCCAGCACTTTTGTTTTTGTCTATCAGAAATGGGTTTTCCACGAGATATGCTTTGACGCCAGTTGAGTTTCCCTTTAGTGAAAAAAAAATCAAGTTCCAAAAAACGCAGATGAAACTTGACCTAGGGCTGTCCTGACATACCATGACCTCAACTGACCTCTGATTTTCTTATTCTTTCTGAGTCTGGTGTTCATATACACTCACCTAAAGGATTATTAGGAACACCTGTTACATTTCTCATTAATGCAATTATCTAATCAACCAATCACATGGCAGTTGCTTCAATGCATTTAGGGGTGTGGTCCTGGTCAAGACAATCTCCTGAACTCCAAACTGAATGTCAGAATGGGAAAGAAAGGTGATTTTAACAATTTTGAGCATGGCATGGTTGTTGGTGCCAGATGGGCCGGTCTGAGTATTTCACAATCTGCTCAGTTACTGGGATTTTCACACACAACTATTTCTAGGGTTTACAAAGAATGGTGTGAAAAGGGAAAAACATCCAGTATGCGGCAGTCCTGTGGGCGAAAATGCCTTGTTGATGCTAGAGGTCAGAGGAGAATGGGCCGACTGATTCAAGCTGATAGAAGAGCAACTTTGACTGAAATAACCACTCGTTACAACCGAGGTATGCAGCAAAGCATGTGTGAAGCCACAACACGCACAACCTTGAGGCGGATGGGCTACAACAGCATAAGACCCCACCGGGTACCACTCATCTCCACTACAAATAGGAAAAAGAGGCTACAATTTGCAAGAGCTCACCAAAATTGGACAGTTGAAGACTGGAAAAATGTTGCCTGGTCTGATGAGTCTCGATTTCTGTTGAGACATTTGGATGGTAGAGTCAGAATTTGGCGTAAACAGAATGAGAACATGGATCCATCATGCCTTGTTACCACTGTGCAGGCTGGTGGTGGTGGTGTAATGGTGTGGGGGATGTTTTCTTGGCACACTTTAGGGCCCTTAGTGCCAATTGGGGCATCGTTTAAATGCCACGGCCTACCTGAGCATTGTTTCTGACCATGTCTATCCCTTTATGGCCACCATGTACCAATCCTCTGATGGCTACATTATTGTTCTGATGGCATTATTCCAGCAGGATAATGCACCATGTCACAAAGCTCGAATCATTTCAAATTGGTTTCTTGAACATGACAATGAGTTCACTGTACTAAAATGGCCCCCACAGTCACCAGATCTCAACCCAATAGAGCATCTTTGGGATGTGGTGGAACGGGAGCTTCGTGCCCTGGATGTGCATCCCACAAATCTCCATTAACTGCAAGATGCTATCCTATCAATATGGGCCAACATTTCTAAAGAATGCTTTCAGCACCTTGTTGAATTAATGCCACGTAGAATGAAGGCAGTTCTGAAGGCGAAAGGGGGTCAAACACAGTATTAGTATGGTGTTCCTAATAATCCTTTAGGTGAGTGTATATACCAGACTGTCAGGATGTCCTGAGCTGATCTCAAGGATCACATCTGGGCTTTTTTTTTTTTTACTGATCAGTATTGGCTATCCCAGGGGTGTCCAATCCCGAATTAAACACACCTGAACCAGCTAATCAAAGTCTAACTAGGCATATTAGTAACATCCAGACAGGTGTGTTGAGGCAAGTTGGAGCTAAACTGTGCAGAACAGTGGCCCTCCAGGTAGATATCCCATAGATGTGTCTTTTATTACATTTGAGCCCCTGAGAAACTCTCTGTACAGACATGTATACATGGGATTGATTTTAAAGTTCCCCTGTAGTCAATCATTTTATCCTTTAAAACTCATCTTTGATCATCAAAATGACATATTTAAAAGTTTTTCCTTGAAAAAAATTCATGCCATTAAATAGCTTGAATATAACTCTACACCCTTGCCTCATTTAGTATACACGTTTCTATAAATATGCAAATGAGCCCCGTCTCCACTCACTCACACAAGCTCAGAGATCCACTCGTTGACGATCACACATTCACCTGATTGGTTGAAACGCCAGTGATTTTGAGACTGTATTTAGGTCACTGCAGGTTTAAAGAGATTTATGAATTTACACATGGTTTGTCTTAAAGCACATTAAAAAAACACCAAATAGACATATAAACAACATTTTAAAAGCTTGATTTTCACTACAGGGGGACTTGAATAACTTTAATGTACTTGAAGTGCGCAGCAAGCACTAGGACAACACAAGGATCAGATCGGGACTCTGCATCGGCAGATGGTCAATATTCAATGACTCTGATCGGATTGGGGGGACAAAAAATGTGACATCCCAACTTCTCAGTAACAGGCAGCAAATCAATGTTCCCTGTCATCACTGTTTTTCCCGTCTCTTCAGGTGAGCTTCTGGTTGGTACGGGAAATCCTCACCGCTCAAACCCTGAAGATCCGTGCTGAGATCCTGAGCCACTTTATCAAGATTGCAAAGGTACGTTCATGAACCGTTATTTTCAATACTCTTATTGTATCAATAAGAAAGAGTATTACTATTAAGCTAGAAAAGATCACTAATGCACCAAAATCTATTGCCAATACATCATTCCATATGTATCACAATAAACACCACAATGTCAAATTCATCAGTTCATTCAAGGATAAGAGTATATGTTATTTTCAACAACTACATTTCCCATCATGCAATGCTGCCTTAAATTTGGCCACAACTAGGTATCTTATGACCTGTTTACACCTGGTATTAAGAAGGGTTTTGGTCAATCGGATCACAAGTGAATGACACTAAATACAGGTGTAAACGGGGTCTAAAGCGCTTTGAGCTTGTCCACTTTCAGCCTCTTCCAGATAGTCGAAAACACATTCGACCGGATTGCTTTCACAGTGTAAACGCTCATGTGATTGAGTGTGTTCAAACAGACACTAAAGACCATCTTCTCTCCGTCTACCTCATTAGTGAACATTACAGGAAGAGCTCTAGCCAGACGGGATCTAAACTTTGGCGGCTGAAGACTGAAGTTTGACTCTGCATTCGGCTGGTCTTGCGACTGTCAGAGCAGCAACTAAAGTTACTGTTACTGTTCTCCGTATGTTTTTCCGTCGTCTCCGGGCGTGTTCATGTGTAAATTGCACAAGCTGATTTTTTTCCATTAGATTAAAAGTTCTAAAAAAACAACAACCAACATTTATCCACTTATAGAGGTGCGTCCCCTCAAGGAAATCACTACAGAAGTGGTTGAAAGTGGACAAAAGAGACGGATTAAAACACCAGGTGTGAACGGGAATGTGTCTCCCTCGTCTACTTGTGATACGATCGACCAAAACGCATCTTAATACCAGGAGTAAACGGGCCCTTAGAAGGCAGCATACAGAGCTAAAGAGCAATTAGGTCTGGATTAGATACACTGGGAAACGTTCCTCTAATGATGTTGAATTACTCCAGATGTGTCGTGCTGCAGTTGTGCATGTTGTGAGATGATGTTTGTGAGTCTGTCCAACTTCGACGGCTCACCTCTTTAATGTGGACTACTACAGATTATTATACAGTATGTTCCTACTTTGTAATGAGGTGCCATTAAAGTCGGTTGGCACGCACTAAGCGATCAACAAAGCATTATTATTCAGTTTTATGCATACATTTTCCTTTATTTCCTTCAAATATCAATTACTTTACTTGAAGAGCTTAATGAAGTCCAGATATTTATGATATATAGAATGTGTTATAATAAACACATTTCCCCCCCATTTGAGTAGTGCTGATTATTTTTTTCAAATTTACTTCTAGATGGATTGAAAAGCTTTAGTCACACTATAGAAATGCTACATTAGGGCTAATGATTTAGCAGGATATATTATAAAAATAATTTTTATATATATATTGCACACTTAAAAAAAATTTTTTAATAACTTAATTTTAACACAATAGTCTGATAATGACTCTGACAAATGTTTGCCCACCCTTCGGTTTTTCATCCGGATAATCTGGCTCTCAAAAGAAAGTAAACTCATCAAAACAAGCCACGTCAATGAAGCGGCTCGAATATCAGGACCCGTGAGCCATCCTTCAGATATCTCATGACTAAATCTCAGAGGAACACTTGCTGACCGAACAAAAGCTGAGAAAAACACTCAGATTGTAGTCATCATGTGTCATGGAGTCGATTCGGCTGTGCCAAATTTGCTGAAGCGAGCGCAAAGCAGTTTTCCATCATTTGTTGGGGCTTCATTGTGGGAGTAATGATGAAAGCAGGTCTGTATCTATCTGAAGGTCACTGTCTTTTAGTGGACTGCGTCCAATCAGAGAGCAGTAAAGGGAGTTTTGAGTGTGGGCGGTATCTGTGACATCATCTAACCTAACAAACAGACAGTAGTACATGTCTGCTTCATTAGAAGTGCATGTGGATTATTGCAACCTATAGTCTTTTATGAAGTGAGAACTTTTCATTACATGCATTTAATAGCAAAACATGATAAAATAAAATGCAACCAGTAAAACGGAAGTGGTTTGACTTGCTCGCGCTCTTTAAACAGACTTTTAGTGGTTTGTGCATTGAGTTTTCTGAACTGTATAGCAATTCACCACTTGCTTTCTATGTGTGCAGAAACTTCTAGAGCTGAATAACCTTCATTCTATGGTGTCGGTGGTGTCGGCACTGCAGAGCGCTCCCATCTTTAGATTGAGCAAGACCTGGGCGGTAAGACAAACTTATTTGATGACACTTATTAAATATTTACTTTATTGAATGAATCTGAGGCTGTCCTCGAGGAGAGTTTCTGTCCCCACGATATAGCTAAATAAAGCCAGACTCCCATAGACCTCAAACCTTTGGCTACTTAATCATAATATCTGAATTATAAAAATCTATTGCTCATATATCATGGTAAGTATGTTTTTGTCCCTTTGCCCACTTAGTCCTGTAATTATTTTTTCCCTGCTCACTTTGATGCTTTTTAACACAACCGTTCAAAGCGTGTTGTTTAAAATGGAAAATTATTCTCTAGAATTGTAACTTTGTGGAAAGAGACGTGGAATCCAAATATAACACTTCTCTCATCATATTCTATACTGTATGGTTTTCAATAAGCGTAGATTTCAGAAAAAATTAGTCATAACTAGTGATGCACCCACATGAAAAATTTGTCCGAAACCAAAACTGAACAAATTGAGATGAAACCCCGAAAGGAAAAAGTGCTTGTTTTAAAGTAAAGCTCATTCAGTTTGTTTTTGAAATAAGTCTCTTCTGCTCACCAAGACTGCATTTATTTTATCAAAAATTCTGTAAAAACTAATATTGCAAAATATTTTTACAATTCAAAATAACTGTTTTCTATTTGAATTTGTTATAAAATATAATGTATTCCTGTGATCAAAGCTAATTTTTCAGCATCATTACTCCAGTCTTCAGTGTCACATGATCCTTCAGAAATCATTCTAATATGAATTAGAAATCTTTTGTAACATTATAAATGTCACACTTGATTAATTTAGTGCATTCTTGCTGAATAATAGTATTCACAACATTCTTCCACACTAAAGGAACGTGAATTGTATGGAAGCTTGTTTCCGCCACGGAATACATTTTTTTAAAAAGATGGTAGCTGCTTTTTTTTTCTCACAATTGTGAATTTACATCCATAACTAAGTTTATATCTCACAATTTTGAGAAAAAAAGTCAGAATTGTGAGATAAAACACTCGCAATTACCTTTTTTATTTTTTATTCAGTGGCGGAAACAAGCTTCCATAGAATTGAGACAAATTTCCAGCCAGAAATATTTTTATCAGCCCAGTCTCTATTTTTTGCATAATTTCCTTAAATCTGTTTTTGTTTTGTCAGACCATTTCTTGGATTGTATTCGTCTACATTGCTTGCATCAGATGAAAACCTAACAGGGAGGGTCAGGCTGTCGTTCTTATGCAGTATTAAATTAAATCATGCATTATGTTGTAATTCCTAAAAAGTTATGCTTTTTGGCATGTTATTAACATGCCGAAACCAAAGGTTTGACCTTTGACCGCTTCATGATGACTAGTTTACTGGTGTCTGATCATGCTGTTCTTTCTGCCACCATCGATCAAGATGATCGTGACGATAGCAGGGCTTCACGCTTGAACTTTTCACTGCATAAAACTTCTCGGTTTCTCGAATGGTCTTGATTGTCTTGATGGTCTTGATTGTCCAGGGCTTTTTAAATCTAGTTTATTGTTTTTAAAATTAGTTTTGCCTCTATTTGTAGTAGAAGACAAGAAATGGCTTCAGGGAATGTTTTAAGCCAGATTACTCACATCACAGCTCAATGTATCCAGTGCTTTTGTTTTAATCCGGCAACATGCCGAAGCTTGAGAGAGTTTTCTGGTTAAAAACTGAATGTCTGGGTGCGTGTCTTTTGGCACTCGTACTCTTCACATCTGAAGCCAGATGACCACTTCCCCTAAAAATTAACAGATGTTTGAAATATGGAGAGAAATTATGCTCTTAGGAAGTGTTCATCATTGAAATAGATGAATAATGTCCTGTACTTTCTTTCAATGAACAGTATGACCTTCAAAGTGCTAGAAACTTATTTTCCACTTGATTTTGGCCACTGCTTTCGAGACCTGTTGATTGGCCTCTCTGTGTGCTGCCTACTGATTGCCTACTAATGATTTTTACCACGATTTGCAGTCTGGTTCCATCGACAATACTGTAGTTGACGAAAGTCTGTGGCAATCTGCAGATTTTGGGCAGTCGGAAATTCGGAAATGACAGATTTCACAGAAAATCGAGTAGTATGTGATGAGAACAGACTCTGATTGTTTTTAGCTTCAGACTATGAGTCGGAGGATATCAAAACATGTTTGATATTTTGAGCCGGTTTTATATTTGACTCAGCATACTGTAGATAAAATGACTGACTACGCCCATACTGTCCATACTGACTGCGCAACGCTTCCAAATGCACTTATAGAGTCACTACAACAACAACAACTGTGGCACGTCCATGTGTGTTTCATCTGTCATGCGTCTCATATGTGCACAAGTTTGTTGTGTTCGGGACGATTTGAAAGTCTGGTAGTGTGTGATGCCCGGTTTTTCTCTGCAACCATTTACAAATTCAGCAAGTGTATGAGGAGGACTACTGTTTTAAAATCTGTTCAGATTGTATTCCAGCTTTAAAGTACTGTCTGAAATTAATTTAGAATTCAAATTCAAATGCCTTTTAAAATCCAGTTTTTTCTGATTTTGAATTGAATTTAAGCTATAGCAAACAGGATGCTGAATTATATTTAAAAAAGGAAGTACAGATAAAATCAATTTTATCAAACAAAACAAAAAACACAAAATTTTTACTAGAAAAGCACAGATTTCAAAATTAGCTTGACAATGTTTGAATTGTAGTTTAAACATTTTATGGCTAAATGAACAGCGAGGATTAAGAGGCTGTATGTACACTACCAGTCAAACGTTTGCATAATGCACTCAGTAGTGTAAAATTTTGTATCGCTTTAATATGCCATATTTTACTTTTTGATGTTGTATGATTACTTATAATGTGATTGCTTTAAAATTTTGCCCAAAAAAAGTCTTAGAAGTTAACGTTATACTGGAACCCTCAGATCAAGTCAATTCAACCTTTATTTATATAGCGCTTTTTACAATACAGATTGTTTCAAAGCAGCTTTACAGTGATTTTGTTTCGGTTGTACAGCTGGTAGAAGAAAATAGTGTCATAGTCCATGCAGCTTAAGGTTTAAATCATACGTTTTGTAACAGCTAAGCACTGATATTAGATCTATAATGTCGCTTAAACTCAACGACTCTTCAAAATGCAATGCTTTTGCTAGTCTATTAATGATTTTTTAGCTCCAGGTTTAGTTCAGTGAGACTGCCTCTGCATTGGCTATTGATGATGCCAAGATCAACTTTGCAGGCATGTTTATGGCCCTGTCCATCCACCCTCAGAGGAACACCAGGGACACTTAGCTCTTTAAAAACCGTTCCTCAGCCGCTGAGAGTGTCCGTGGCGCCGGAGGTTTGGCGTTAGTCAAGGTGACGTGGATGAGAGATATTCATTTATGTACAGCATAAGAATTAGGAACGGATCTGATGTAATGCGAAGCTCAGATTCATGTACAAAACGCAAGGGATGATACATAAAATATGATGTCAGGGAAACAACACACATTTGGAATAATGATTGTTTGTTGTTCAAAAGCTCAAGGCTATAACCATTGATGTCCTGCAGCAAATTCTCATACTTATTAAAGGCAAGTTTCACTGTTGCTGTTGCTCATACTTACACTAGGCAAGATGCAACAGGTTTCCAATGACAAGCAATGAATCCATCCACTCTTAAAGGGATAGTTCACCCAAAAACTAAAATTAGCCCATGATTGACTCACCCTCAAGCCTTTCTGTCCTGGCTCTGCCAAGCTTTATAATGGCAGTGAATGGAGGACAACATTTTGAATTCCAAAAAAGTAGATCCATAAACAAATATATAGTTGGGCAACAAACTCAAGCTCCTCTGACATTTCTCTTTAAAGATTCTCTCTTTAGACTTCTAATTCATGAATGTTTCGTCTGCGCTTCTGCGTTCATCAATACGTCATGCGTCAGGTCAAGGGTCACTCTTTCACTGTAAATCCATGCGTACGGCCGTCTGTCGAAGCTAGTTATTTTAGTCGATTAAGTTCAATTCATAGTTATTAAACTTTAATCGATTGACATCAGTGTTATTTTTTGTATTATTTTTAAACTGCTATAGTTTTCATAAAAATGTTTTGAATTTGCTTTAATTTTATTTTAATTATTTGAACTAAAATTATTTTAAATATTGCTATTTAATATTAATATTTAATAGATTTTTATTTCAGTTTTAGTTCGATTTTAGTTCTAATTTTCAATGAAGTTTGATGAAGTTTTCAACCAATATTAATATTTTATTTCTGCTTTATTTTTTATAGTTCTAGTATACGATAATAACCCTGATTGACAGCCCTGCTTGTTGGTTCATATCTTGCCTGGTTTTGAGTGATGTGAACAGACCAAAACACATTAAACTGGCTTGTAACTCGTCACACATTATTTGTGCTACATGAATGATACCTCAACAATCCACAATGGTGAATATTGGGCAAGTATGACTGGAGAAAACAGGAGAGTATTACATGGTTAGCCAACACACTTTATGGCCCATCTGCAGGTATGAGCTGGATGAGATTTGACGGTACGGTACTGAAACCAGCCCAGGTCTAATGAATCCTGAGAGACCAGTAGCGCTTGTTTTATCCTCTCTCCTCACTCCTGAGTCCTCCAGCTCCGGCACACACTCCCTGCTCGCTCACCCCATTATAGGACCATATAGAGCAGAACAGGAGCTTTCTCAGTGGCTTTGTTTGCAAGAGGGCCACTTCAGTCCCTACTGTTGAAATTGAAAGAAGAAACACAGTAGGAGGATTATACAGTGTTCTCCAGTAGGATTCACTTTTCAGAGCTTTTCAGCAGATGTCAACAGCTGGCACTGAGAAAATTGATTTGAATCACAGATTGAGGAAATATTGGCTAATATTCGATGTTAGGCATGCATTAGTGAAACCTCCTGAAACATGGTATATCCGCTTTCAACACCCTAAAGGCCAGAACTACCGCTAGCTAGGCAATTTCCAAAACCATGATTTAGATGAGCAACGACTTTTACCAGAAGGAACTCTGTTAGCTGCATTACAGGCTTCATTGATGGGGAAGAAAGTATTTTTATTTATTTATATTTGCATGCAAGAGAATCTCTCTCGGATATTCAGACGTCCCACAGGTCATCTTGGGCTTTGATCAATAATGCTGCGCTCCATACGGCTGAATGATTTCCAGCTGTAAATAAAACAAAGATTAGTTGAGTACAAGAAAAGAAAATACACGTTCAGACTTTCTACTTATAAAATTCAGTTTTTATTAAATGCATTACTAAATGACTAAATTCATTAATTATTTGTGAAATGTACTAGCAGTTTCTGAGTGAAAATAGTTTCAAAGTATATCCTACACCTGTTTTTTTCAGTGTTTTTAAGTTGAATGTCATTTTTGTCTGGTAGTGTGGCATGAAATATTTACTACTTGTGTGTAACGATTATTTTGATAATCAACTAATCTGTAGATTATTTCTGTATATATTTTCTGTATATTATCAGATGAAAAATCCAAAAATTATTTATTGTTAAATAAATAAAAATAATTTGAATCAAATTTTTGCAAAATTATTGAACATCCTGCCCAATATAGTCCTCCAAAATTTTTGCTATATGAATGCAGGAGCACATCTTTCAATAGCCATGTTTCCAACCACATATTTTTATACGCATCGTGGGTTATCACATAAAAACCGCTGGATGGAAATGCCAAGATGTGCTTCAATTCTAAAAGTGCACATAAAAAACGTATTCACTGAATTGAGATGGAACATTATTTTACTTGATAACACACAAGATATGATGGAAACGCGTTTACCGCACACATCCAATGCGCAAAGAGAAACTCATGACTGCCTCAACAGAGACGTGATTGGATAACTGGACTAATCATCGGACCAATCGCATCGCGGCATCTCAGATGTTGGTTTGGTGACTGAAACGCCGGAGTCAAAGTCTGTCATCAGAATAATTGTGTTTAATTCCTTCAGAAGCGTCTCACACGATTGCGTTCACAAACACCAGCATCCGAACGCAAGAGAACATGACAGCGTTTATTATTCCGTCTGACGCTCTGAGACTCACTCATGATGGAGGAGAAAAGAGCCACAGATTCTTCCCTGATTGAAACATCCATTTTTATTAGAGATATTTTGTGCCAATTTAAAAGGAAGTTACAGTTTTGTTCTCTTAAACAAGGTAAATACAACAGGCTATGTATTGTCTGAGTGTTATTCATGATCTTTTGTAGTAATTTTTTAATGTTCGATGGTTGAAGGACGAGTAGCATCTCATCGTACCCAGTTTTTGAAAATGCTTATTGCATTCATAGAGAAAACCTTTGCTGATTGTTTACGGTTTAACAGAAGTTACTCCCATAATTTGTGCAAAGTGTCATTGGGTGTAGTAGGGAAAAGGTGGATACAGATTATGAGTGGACTGAGAACAGCCTGGAGTTATGTGTCAAACAAACCACAATCTCACAGACAGGTCCAGATTTGGTCCAGATGAGAGTGAAAGAGCAGTGCAGGATGAAGCCCATGATATCAATCATATCTATGACTCTATGATGCTGGTCTTAAATTATCGGTTTGTTACTCTTTACATATGTTTCCAACTGGGTTGTGCACCATTCAGAATTGAATTGAGAAAAGCTTTTAATCAACAGTTCATGGATCCTGAATTGAGTTTTGGAACATGTTGAAAAAGCCTTGAAGTTTGAGAGTTTATAGGCTTTGAAAAATTATAGATTTTTATATTTCATCATATTAAATACAACTTTTTTTTTAGACAATAGGTAGATTACTTGAAACCCTTGTGTAGGTCTATAATTTATTATAAAGGTATTCATAATGTAGCCTACATTTTAGTGCATTATATATTTTCATAAAAAGGTTAAAATGCATTATAATGTGCACATTCCTTGTTACACCTTAAAGTTGGGTAGGCAGGATTTCCCCCAAAAAATAACAATTCCCAAATTTGTTTAAACTGTCTTTATATACCAATACATAATTAAAATGTATGCGATAAACACAGCTACTTATCTCCATTAAAGGAGAACCCCGGGCAATTTTTAAGTTAATCTTGATCGTTAGACCTTTGTGAGTACTGTCTATAGGAAAAAAAACGAACCGGATTGGTGCTTGCGACGCGGAGCTGTGACAGCGAATGCCCAGAGCTCCCACTCAGCTATAGGGATCTTCGCCGTGACGTCACGACGCGGTTACATGCGCTCTGGTTGGCAAAAAGAAATGTAATGGCTTGCTGCGCAGCGCAAACACAGAAGACAAATGGTTGTATCGTGCTGTGTGATCGGCTGTGTTAACAGGTTCGATAAGAGTAACCTTCTACCGCGTACCTAAACAGCCTGAATCAAGAAGATAGCTGTGGATTTCTGCAATTAGGCGTCTAGAATAGGGTACACATTTAAACCCAGATATCACCATGATAAGTACTGAGTTGATTACATCAAGACAAACAAAAAATGTATTACAAGTTTTTTTGAAATTGTTTGTTATTAACATTTGTTATTAACATTATTAACATTATTAACCTTTGTTGTTAACATAGACAAACGGTGCATAATATTACGTAGATGCTAATTTGCATAAATACCCAAACAGATCTAAACATTGGGTATAGCCAGGTGAAAATATCTTGTTGAATCTTGTTGACACCTTACAGTAAAATACCTAATGTTAAGGTCACTCTGAACGGAACCCATTCAGGCTACCCATGAACATTAATACATGGAGGCTGGAAGAAGTACTTTAGAAACCAAACCAGCCTTTATTAATTTGTATTGCAGAGATGGGGTTTGGGGCTGAAACAAGACAAAAGCGTAAAATAAAAAGTGGCTGGATCAAAAAATCTAATTACGTACACAATGCACGACTAGAGAATTTCATCTTCATTCTCTTCACAAGCCATCTGCATTGAGTTTGGTTCTTTCTGCCAACCAGTTCACGGCCACGCCCATATCGTGACGTCACATCTGACTCCGGCGAACATCCCTATAACGGCAGCTCTGGGGGCATATACATAAAGAGCGTTTTTGTGCCTATTAAAAGACACAAAATGCAATTAAAATGTCTGTCCAACATGAACAGGGACCTTACCTGTGAACAAGATGCGTTTAGCGACTTTGGCACTTTGGCTTTTTAATTGACAGACTAACAGAGCTAGATTGAGACGTTAAACTGACTCTTAATCCTTCTGATAGCGTTTCCATTGATTGTCTTTCGTGTGTGATGCTGGAATAAAAGTCTTTTCTTCCAGGATTCCTCATGTCAGTTCTTCCCCACGTTAAACTTTTATGATTACAGTGGGAACAGGCGTCTGAGGCATGTACTGGCATAAAGCATTTCTTCTAGACGGTTACATAAAACGCTTGCAAATAGTCATTCTCAAATGCTTTTAATATTCTGATGTTTGGACACAGTGGAAGAATGTGGTTAAATCTCACGAAGCCTGTCATGAAATATTCCAGTCATATTTCAGCCCAAAAGCACTAGAAATAAAAATGAATTTATATTTTGCAGGAGAAAGATGAAAAATGTGTTTTCATCAAGGATAATCATGCCAAGATTAAATAATCTCTGCTTGTGCTGTGAGTTGCAACATGTGCAAGGTTCACTTTATTTACACATTTGCATAATTTTTCAACATTTTTGTGAATAAATAAAAGCTTGAATTTGAAATGCGAAAAGATGTCCAGTTTGAACATTTGAATTGAAGAATTTAAGGCGTAAATAATAGTAGTATGACTTGTAGTGTAACAAAAAGAAAATAGTATAATATTATCACATTATTTTAAAATTTACTATACAATCACAATATATGACAAAATAATCACAATATAACTTTTTGGCCAAGTTGTGCAGCGATATATATCAATCATTTTAACACAAAAACAATCATAATAAGACACTTAAAAAAAGAAAAATGATTTAGTCACTTGCATGTCAATGTGTCGTTCAATATCCAAATATTAATTTATAATCTCAGGGCGTAATTCAACATTAAATATTTTACTTTTAAGAGGTTTGTCTGACAAATAAGTTCCATAACCCCTACACTACAGTGATTAGACACGTCCAGTTTATTATTTATTTGTTATTTTGTTTTTCCTTTTTAAGTTTGGAGTTAAATATAATTTGGACATTTTATTGAGAGGTTTCCTGAGATCAAGGAAAATGAATATTGTTATTTTAACTGATATTGAAATATTAATATCAATATAATAGCGGTAACACTTTATTTTAAGGTGATGTAACTACACGTTACTACATGTACAGTAATTACAGTAACTTATGCATAATTACAAGTAAGTAAACCAAAAACTAACCTTAACCGTAACTTTATAACAAGTACATAGTTAATTAATATAACTCAGTACTTATTTGAGTTAGTACAATGTAACTACATCATCTTAAAATAAAATGTAACCCAAAGTTTTTGCTGTATTGCAGCCTTTATAGCAAATCTTTTAGAAATATGTTCCAAATTCCAAATAAGAAAAAAAAAAAAGTTCATGGTTTCTGTTCTTTTAGTTTGTGGTTGCATGCGTTTAATTTTATGTTCCCTTTTTTCCAGTTTGTTCGTAGTTCGTGTAAGCACATCTGAGGACTCCACGCTCTGTGTGTGTGTGTGTGTGTGTGTGTGTGTGTGTGTGTGTGTGTTTGCTTGTGCACACGCCCGTGTTTCCTATAGGTCTCAACCACTTCCTCTTCCATTGCAATACATCCGTATTCACAGAGGGGATCAAATCCATCCCTTCCCCGGCTCACGCAGATTCATCCATCACTTTTTCCATCTCAGTGAAATCTGCTGGTCACCACAAACCTGAAACACGACACAGTGTCTTCCTAAACTTCTGATCCCACTGCCAACTATAACACCAACATGCTGACTGACCTAATTTCATATCCCATTCCTCGTATCCCATTCCATATTCCATTTTATCGGGTCATTCTAAAGTTTCCATGCTGGTGGTTGAGTTCTCGTGTCTTTATAGTTCTGGTCCTGAATGAACTTAGTCTGAGATCCCACTGTAAAATGTTCCTATAGCCACTGAAAGAATGTTTGTCTGCCTTCATGTCCGGAAAGGATTGTGTCAGTGTGGAGTGATATATTAAGGCTGCTGCGCTGTAGGAATCAACTTTCCTCCTGTGTAATCTCTTTTTCCATCAATCCCACTGCGCTGCTTCAGCCCTTTACAATATATCCATGTACTTGGCATGTCCAGCTCACAGGTGAAGACTTTAACTTTAGTGGTGTTTGCTCAAACATCCTCATTTTCTAATGCTCATACTACTAAACATACATTTTTTTAAGCCCAATCATGGTTTTAGCAATGGCTTCGATTCCAAGGAAATGCATGAACTGATCAAATTTGTTCTTTGAATGCAATGAAAGCCGCTTTAGATAAATGCATACATCCAAATATAATAGTCTAGTTGGATGTAAAAGTGTAAAAATATTGTATTTCTCTGGTCAGCCATAAACATTTAATCTGTAATTATCAAAATGCATGCAGACATGGAATGAAATTGCAATGAAATTGACCACATGTTCAGTGACTGTATTTACATTTAATGTGGCATGCCTTTTTTATTAGCCTTTGTAATGTATGTACACCACCCTTCAAAAGCTTATTTATTCATATATTAATTTATTAATACTTTTCAGCAAGGATGCATTCAAGTGATCAAAAATAAAAGTAAAGACATTTATAATGTTTCAAAAGTTTTTGATTTAAAATAAATGCTGGTAAACTTTATATTCATCAAAGAATCCTGAAAAAAATTTTTTTCCACAAATCATGTTTTTAGCATTAATAATCAGAAATGTTTTATGAGCAGCAAATCATCATGTTATGCTGATTTCTGAAGGATCATGTGACACTGAAGACTTGAGTAATGATGCTGAAAATACAGCTTTTATCACAGGAATAAATTACATTTTTACTATATTATTACAATAGAAAACAGTTATTTTAAATTGTAATACTATTTCCCAATATTATCATTTTTACTGTAGTTTATCTAAAATAAATGCAGGCTTCATGAGCAGAAGAGACATAATCGTATGAAGTGATCTGTAACCGATAAAGCAATAGTGACACAGTAAAAACACTGTTACTCACACTTGTGTTGGATTATTGTCTGATCCAGTGTAGTTGACACGGCATCATCTTTTATTTTCAGTGTCTCTGAAAAGCCTGAATCAATCTGTGTTTGGCGAACACACGGACAGTGTCTTACTGATGCGATCTGGAATTAAACTTCACACTTTCTTAATGTTAGGATCACAAGTACAGTTTTTTTATTATTTTTTTTACTAAAGCTAATCTTCAGAGGGGTCTATATGATTTTAGTTGCTCTCCTGTGTACATGCATCTCTCTCGGATTGACTACATGCCATGCGTGAATCGCTGGGCGAGGATAAAGAGGTAATGATATAGAAGTGGGCGTCAATCTTTTTTTGTGGTTTTGGATGCTTCAATAACAAGAAAGCTTTGAGTTCTGAAACGTGCAGGATATTTTTATAGTACAATGACTTGTCAAACGATCAAGGAAAATTTGGAAAACCCTTTTAATTATTAATTCTGTCAAATGAGAGCTTTCACCATTATGTACCAGCATTTTTATATATAGTGTAAAATGTGCATTTTTACAGCGGTTCCTTGACTAGCATCTTGATGTTTCCTTCTCGAAGTCTTGAGCCCGACTGCACCACACCTCTGTTTTCTGCTATAGTCAGTGGAATTTCAAATCTGTCTATTTCTTCCCATCATGAGGCATTTACCACTGTAATGTACAAGCTTTTAGCATTGTCCCCAAGAGCCTCGTAAAGCAGTGAGATGGCAGCTTCCATGAGCTCATGGCGTGAGCAGCCGGACTGGTTATTAATGGGGCTCGTGTATGGAGAGCCGGCTCTCGGTCTCAGGAGTTTTGCACCATATGCCCGCTCCGGCTTTGGAGTCGTTGGTTGTATTTTGGAACAAGCTGGGTGGGCAAAGGTACAGAATAAACTATTAAAACCCTTCTGGGGAAAACAGGGAGAATGTTTAGAATAGAAGATGTTTTGCCATCGTTAGATTTGAGTTTCATTTTTTTCTTTTTTTTCTTTTTACTGATCCTCTAGATGTTGTAGCACTCGCAAAGTGGAGAAATGGATCATAAAACAACTGGTGACACTTTACGGTCTCAGTAACATAGTGCATAACATAAACAATAAACAATATATTTTTTACAGCATTTATTATCTTAGTAAAAATATAATTGTACATGTTAGTTCAAAGTACGTTAATGTTAACAAATACAACTTTTGATTTAAAAAATGCATTAGTAAAGGGGTACCACTTTACAATATGATTCATTAGATAACATTAGTTTACTACATTAGTTAGCATAAACTAATAATTAACTGCTCTTATACAGCATTTATTAATCTTTGTAAACATTTTACTAATACTTTATTAAAAATCTTGTTAACATTAGTTAATGCACTGTGAACTAACATGAACAATGAACAGCTTTATTTTTTTATTAACTAGCATTAAGAAAGATTAACAAATACAGTAACACATGTATTGCTCATGGTTAGTTCATGTTCAACTAATGAACCTTGTAAAGTGTTACCAGTAAATGTAGAAATGAACATTGACTAAGATTAAGAAATGCTGTAGAAGTGTGGTTTACTAATGCAGTTACAATAAAAGCTTATTGTAAAGTGCTAATAAACAATCTCCAACTGGAACCAGCTTGAAAGCAAATCGGATACGTTTGTTGTTCACATACTTACTGTTAAAAAAAGGTTTCCTAAAGGGTGTTTTCACAGTTTGATGCCATAGAATAACCATTTTTGGTTCTTCAAAGAACCTTACATTGACCTGTTCTTAAAATAACATAACAATAATAATAAAAAAAAAATGTCTTAGTATAAAGAACATTAAAAAAATTATAAATAACCTTTTTTCACAAAAAAAAGAACCTTTTGTGGAATGGAAAGGTTCCATGGATGTTAAAGGTTCCACAGATTTTTGAAAATAAAGAACCTTTATTTTGTGTAGAGTTTAGCTTTGAAATCAATCGGTTCCTGAATAGCAGCTTTATCTTCTCAGTGTGACCCTGATTTACCACATAGATGATTGAGGTACACAGCTCCATATACATTATTACAGGTATTTCAGCCTCCAGAAAACATGTGTGTGTGTGTGTTTTCTCAGAGTGTGTAGCGCAGGTCAAACCCGGGGCATGACAGCTGTGACGTCTAAAAGAAGCTTCAGACACAGTTGGTCTGATAGTTTCTCTCCACAGGTTGTTCATCCATTCGGGACGGGCTGCTAAAAGCCGTTTGTTTGCATTTGTTCGGCATGTTGAGAAGATCCCCTTATGATCCACCAGCTGTGCTTATTCACTCTGTGCAACTGGAAATGGATTTTAAATTGTGTTAGGGTCAATTCAACCCACTTTTGATTGGTAAACTGTTTGAAGCACTAGTTGAACTATTTATTTATTATTGAATTTTGTGAATTTCTCATTTAGGATCATGAATGTGCATTGCAAAGTTTCAACACATAGATTGGTTTTGGAAAGGCTGTACAAATGTTGGTTTCATCGATTGTGTTTTTGGTCAAATTGACCCCCATTGGTTTCCATGCGATTTGCCAAGAATCAACACTTTGAACACAGCACAGCAAGAGTCAGGTAAAAAACAGAAAACTTTTATTGTAGCTTGACAAACATCAAAATGGAGTAACAAGATTTGGTAACACAATTAACACAACAGGGTTAAATCTGTTTGGTAGCCAATACAGTCCTCAGCCACTTAAATACTGATAAGTCATTAAGAGACTAAAAGTCATTGTTCACTGAAAACGTATTGACTAAAAATGGTTTAGAATTTATTCTGAAACAATTTTCACTAAGAAATTGATAGTGAATTTCACAAAGGCAAGTAACACATTGGGCCCTATTTTAACGATCTGAAACGCAAGTGTCAAAGCGCAAGTAACTTTGTGGGCGGGATAAATGCCTCTTGCGCCTGGCGCAAATCTAAAAGGGGTTGGTCTGAAGTAGCTTCATTATTCATAGGTGTGGTTTGGGCGTAACGTGAAATAAACCAATCAGAGCGTCATATCACATTCCCTTTAAGAGCATGATGAACGAGATGCGCTTGTTCCATGGCGCAATACTATTATAACGGCGCATTTACCAGGAGCGCTTCAGAATCGGTTCACAGCCGAGGAGATCGATGTTCTCGTCAGGGCCGTAGAAGAAAGAGAAGTGACATTGGGGATCGGACAAACCCACACAAATTAGCTTCGGTTATACATGCATATAATAATTTGGGTAAATATGTAGGCCTAAGCTTTATGCCTATTTTTTCGATCGTCATGGACACAACATATTGATACTGTGAAGCTGCTTTGATATCTCTATTGTGAAAAGCACTATATAAATATACTTGACTTGACAACAATGATTTCCCTCGTGTTTTAATATTTTTCCTTATAATAATGTATCATTTGCAAAAAGGAAAATGCATCTGCGTAGATGAGAGAATCATCTACAGTGTATGTGCGTTGTTCACACTCTGTATTATGACCAAGCACGCGCGCTTAAAATAGCATCTGAATGTACGCGCAACGCGCCACTGACTTTAGACTAGGTTTTTTCTGGTCAGTGGCGCAAATGTTTTCTGGAACTGCAAAATAGCACCAGGGATTGTTTGCGCCGGAACACGCCTCCTTTTTTGCGCTGAACCGCCCAGGGAGCGCAAGTTCATTCTCTAGTTTGCCGACATGCGTCTGTGGAGGGAAAAGTCCGCTTTGCGCGGGTGCAAAATACGAATGATACATGCGTCAGTGTACAAAGTCATTTGCGCTGGGTGCAAGATAGGGCCCATTGACTTAAACATTACATTTTGAGGTATAAAGACTGAAATATTATTTTCTTGTTTAAAAACGTAATTAATCTTTGTTTTATTTACAACAGTAACACATTTAAAACATGCATGGAATGGAATCTGTAAGACGTGATATCATCTCTGCAGAACTGAGTATTGGTGTTGAGTTCAGCGTTTCCATGTGGGCCTGATTATGTGCAGCTTGTATCTCATTAAACTTTTGTTAAGTAGCTTCCCAAAATGGTCTGTGTTTCAGATGAAAAACTAACAGAACCCCGCAACTTTCCTGTTTTTCTTTAGCTGATCAATAGGAAGGACAAGGCCACGTTTGACAAGCTGGACTACCTGACGTCTAAAGAGCATAACTACGTCAGGATGAGAGAGTACATCCGCTCCCTAAAGATTGTGTCCTGCATCCCCTACCTGGGTGAGTCCTCATCTCTTCTCTCTCTCACACTCTGTTCCAGGTCATGGTCCGAACCCGGGTTCAGTTGCTCTCCCGTCTCCCTGCCACTGCTGGATTGTGTTCACATTATATTATTTGGGTCTGAGCCACGATGCTTTTGCATTATCAGAGCCGCAGCTGTTTAGCCCTGTTGTTTGGTATACCCGTAACGCAGGAGAACGTGGCAAATACATAGCATGGCTCATCTCACTTTTTACATTTTGCTTTTTGAACATTTGGTTAACAGCACTTGCATCTATCTGCCGAAATGTGATATACATTCTCTCTGCTTGCAGCCCATCAGTCACGCTTGTGAGGAAAATGAGTACATAAACACAGAGATTTATTGAATCGTACGTCATCAACGGGGCTTGAGATTAACTTTTTTGCTCAACGGCCGCTTTGGCTAGTGGGTTTCCAAAGTTACTAGCCACTCAGCATTTTCACTGGCCGCAGGGGAAACTGCCATATAGATTTTTTTAATAATATCACATAATTTGAGCTGATGTCACTTTAAGACCTGATGCACAGATCTATTATACTGTTACACGTGTTTTCTTTCTCAACTGTTTACGTTCACTTAGTCAAGTCAAGTCACTTTCATTTATACAGCACTTTTAACAATATAGATTGTTTCAAAGCAGCTTTACAGTGATAATAGGAAATTAAAGTATCAGAGATTGTTGTGGCTTTACAGCAGCTCTAGAATAAAGTTATTGTCCAGCTAAAGTTAGTTTTGATTGATTCACTTTCGATTGCAAAGATCATTAGTTATAAACTTAGGAGAGAAAGAGCAGCTGGTATCTGTGTCTACTCTGTGGAAAATTTTGTATTGTAAGTATTTCAGATATTTCAGTATCGATATGCATAAAAAAAAAATATTTTTGGCAACACTAGATTGCACTTAGTTTATTATTTTAAATGCCTTTTTAAAAGACTACAGTTGAAAAATATGTGAATATATATATATATATATATATATATATATATATATAAAATTCAACCTGCCAAAGTGGCTAGTAGGAGTGTGTGTGTTACGCCACTGATGAAATGCATACATTTGGCGGGTGTTAATGTCAAGCCCTGGTCATCAATAGGAGTTCACTTCCACGATTTAGTACAATTGCGTTGGAATCAGCAGCGAACCGTACCGGAGTTCACATGAACTGTTCCCCAGACCCCCGTTTATATGCAGACTCGTGAATGGTTCATGGTTCTGCACCCGAGCTCGGAAAAAAATGTTCACGTCATCCAAACAAACCAAACTCTAACGTCAACCAAACATTTTTAACATCTCCTTCTCGACCAAGGGATCAGGGTTTGGCTGGTTAGTGAAGCCCAGATCATGAAAGACACATGCGTTTTGTTATCATCCTTGGAATAAGTATTCCCAGCATTTGAATATGAAACATGTCTTATTATTTTAGACATTTTTCAGTGTGTTCCCATGTTCTCTCACACTAATGCATGTTGAACCCTAGTGTTTGTGATCTGAACTCGAACAGAAATGTATGGTTCTCATTACCTCACAGATTCTCAGTAAGTCTGGAGACTCAACAATAAATTGATTCCAAACCCTCTCTCCTGCTACAGCGATATCAATGATCAGAGATTGCTGGAAACTGTCTCTTATTCCTCAGCACTTGGTCATTTACAGCTGCTGGTCTTATTTAACTCAAATTGGGAGAAGATGGATGGATGCCGCATGGCACATTTTCGATAGTCTGGGTTTGATTTGTGGAAACGTAAAGGTGCTGTTTCTTCAGGATTGTCTGAGAAATTATATTTTGATAACTTGACATCTTGACAACCTTTCTTGGACAGAATATGCTCATGTTTTTGGCAGTTTTTTTATTGGCATCACATGGCAGTTTTGCATACCCAAACCTTTGACTAAACGTCATACACTAAAAGGGATAAACATCCTTGGCAGCTCAATCTGGAATCAAGAACCGTCTACTTAGACAGTAAGAGATTGTTTGTCTGACTTGTAACATAAGCAACCACCATTGTAGTTTTTTTATGTGCAATTTAGATGATAATGGAGAAACTGAAACAACATTGTTTCCTTACCTGTGTGCGACATGTCTGTGGGAGTGTTGTTTGAGAGTTTAAAGTTGTTTCTAGACTAAAAAGTGGTGCTTTTAACATGTTTGTTTAGTGAAGATAAAAGATAGAAAGAACACAATTTTCATTAACTAGTTTGATTGTAAAATACTTTACTGTGGTGTGTAGGTCAGATTGGCATTCAATGACCATGTTTACATGTACACCAATAATGCGATATTTCTAATAATCAGAGTAAGGTCTTAATCGCAGTAAGATATTTACATGACACAAGCAGAACTCTTCACTCAAGTTTACATGCATTTTTCATTATTCTGATTATTCGCTAATAAGTATTAAGTATGGTTATACCACACTCAGTTTTTTGTTTGCATTAGTTTGATCGAAGTATTGCGTTTACATGAGGTCAAATTGTATCGCAATATTGGCAATTGCAATCATTATCTTTTGGTGGCTTTTTTCTAATTTCTAATTGATTTGCTTAATTACCTGCATTTATGCAATTAGCAGACGCTTTTATCCAAAGTGACTTGCTAAAGAGGAACACAAGCAATTTGCCAAAGAGCTAATGATATTTGTAATATACAATGCCAGGTTTATTAGACAACTAGATTTGTAAGCAAGCTAGATAATAATAATCATCATATCATGTAATTACTTTGCTGAAAATATTTTAATTGATTGGCTGCCCTACAAAAAAAGCTTCAAAGAATAAACCAGAAAACAAGGGATGTTTAGTACTGACTGACCCAGGGCAATGTAATGCTTTGTGCATAAACTCACTTATACCTTCATGTGTTGATGTGACCCAGCTCATGGTATTCAGAGTATTAAAATTCCATGTCATGCTGAACAATGAGTGTGTTGTTCTCTCTTTCGTGTCTGCTTACGGTAAACATGAACAGAATGATGGCTTGTGTGCACTGCTGCCACTAAAGCCATCGTCGTCTGTTCCATAGTTATAGGATCTCAAAAACATTTTATTTAGCTGTGCACTCACTTTTGTAACTGTTTTACATTCATTTTAAAGTCAGCATGAATTGAAAATGAATCCTATTTTTACTTTCTTAATACAGGTTTCCATCATGATGCATGTTATTCTAAGGACTTCCGAGATACTTTTTACAATTCAGCTAATTTCTGATTAATACATTCAATTCCACCCTTATTTTTATTGGAAACACTCCACATTACAGAAGTAAAATGTGTTGCAAATGGCATTTTATTTCAAAGTTTATAACTTTTGTTATGTTTTACCTGCAAAAGTTAGATTTTTTTTTTTTTTTTTTACACGTTTTGATCATCATGATAATCTTCGCAAATTAATGCACCTTTTTCATGAATTTTATGAAGCCTAAATACAATCTACAAGTTGGAAAGTTTGAGTTGGATTATTTTGGAAGAGTGCGAGTGTAAATACAGCGTGGCTGTGAAAGCGACTAGTGAGTAGATGGCTATTCATACTGACTTTAATGTATTTTCCAGCCATTTACTAGGTTTTCCTCATTTGGAAACGAATGTTAAAGACACCCTTTTCATTCATATTGGGTATTAGTATTTAGTATTTAGTACATTAGTATTGGGATTGTTCTCTTACAGGACAAACCCTGTGTCTCCTGTAGGGCCCTTAGAGCCTTTGACCTTTCGAGGCTTGAACAAACTAACACATTGAGCTTTGAACTCAGTCCATCTGTTGGTGGTTCTCCACTCGTCTCTTGTTTACTGTAATGTAGTCTCACAAAAGAGCTAAACTGCAGTAGCTGTACATAATTTATTGGAACATTCTGTAAGTACAAAACACAACCATACTTTGCGTTAAAAAAAAAAAACTTGCTCACTTGGTATTAAGATGCGTTTTGGTCGATTGGATCACAAGTGGAGCATGTTAAATACAGGTCTAAAACGTTTTGAGCTTTTTCTATGGTCGTGTTCATATGCAAATTGCAGGAGCTTATTTCGTCCATTATATTGAAAGATCTGAAAAAGCCCATAGACCATCCCCTCGAAGAAATCAGGACAGAAGTGGTCAAAAATGGACAAAAGAGACGGATTAAAACACCAGGTGTAAACAGGAATGTGTCTCCCTCGTATATTTGTGATCCGATCGACCAAAAACGCATTTTAATACCAGGTGTAAACAGGGCCACAGCTTCTACTGTTTATACAGATGGTTTCCAAACAGGACTCAAATGAGTGAACTCATTCATGGACATGAATGCTGTTACAGTACAATAAAATAGTCAGTAATATACAAGACAGACATTTTTTGTGATGCTTGCAGAGGCTTTGTGTTTGTGGATTAAATGTCTCTTAATTTACAATTTAGCTATAGGTGCATACACAATGACTAGGTTAAATTTAAATGACTAGGTTAAAATGTTGGCAGAATCTTTATTGTTACCTGAAAAATCCCATTAATATGTAAAAAAAATCCTGTGTATAGTCCACTTGTCAGGGCACAATTGCAACAGTGCCCATCATTAAAAGTCAATGCTACAGTATAAACAGATCAAATAACAAGAGACTTCGCATTTGTGCTACTGAAATGAGCTGAGTCACTGAAGTTTACGGAGGCTTCATTTTGGGGATTTAAATGTTAGTTTAGCCAATTCGTGTCTCTTTATTTACAATTTAGCTTGTAAATAGGTGCATGCACAATAACTAATTTCACTATTGGACTAAATTTGTAATATGTCCAAAATTCCTGTGTAGTTCACTTCCCAGGGCACACTTGCAATTTACCCTTTATTGGAAGTCAATGCTATAAACAGATCAAATGAGGAAGAGACTTTTCATTTGTGCTACTAAATTTAGCTGAGTCATTTTAAGTTTTCAGAGGCTTTACATTTGTGATTTTAAATGTGTTAATTTAACCAATTCACATCTCTTATGTATTTACAATTTCTTGTTTTAGATGGTAAATATGCATACACAATAATTAGGCTAAATTTACTTCGAAATATTGACGTTTTTCCATATAAAATATGTCCCCTTTAGACGTCCAAAAATCCCGTGTAGTCCACTTCGCAGGGCACAATTGCAACGTACCCTTTATTGAAAGTCAATGCTATAACAGATAAAATGGTATGAGAACTGAATAATATGAAGTGTTTGAATTCCTCCGTTAGTACACAACATATTGTGTTTTATAGCACTGATGTAAACTCAAAATAACAGTTATGTTCTTCAAGGTTAGACTTCTTACAGTGAGAATGAGGTTAGGTGCCTGTTAAGATCAGGTAAACATACTGACTATATCCCTCATTTTAAGTGCACTTGTGATGACGAACACAATGCTGTCCAGCTTCAGGTCATGTTACCAGGTTCGTCTGACTGAAGATTGTAACGTTTTTCTAGCATTTTCACTTGCTCTTCATTGTCCTAGACACCATTGGGACCTCTGTCTTCAGGTAACCCAAAAAGTCGAGTCTCCCTCATGACGTCATAGTTTTGGATTTTGGAAATGCATGACTGCATATTAACAATTCATGAGATTCATAACCATCAATAATAAAAAAAAAACATAAAAAAAACACACGAACATTGCACTATTTACAACGTCTTTTGAGTTACGGCATGTTAGATTTGCATTTTCCTTCACGTGATGTTTCTAATGGAAAGTGTTGGGATTTGGCCGGATCATCATCGTGACCTTCTTCAAGGAATACGATCCACCGCGGAACTCGGCCCAGTAAACTCCGTCCTGGTAGCGGCTGCGGTAATGCCCACCGCGGTACCACACGCCATTCAGGTTCGAGTGGGCGCAGGCGTTGTACCACCAACCACCCTTCTGATAGTGGGCACAGTTTCCTGTATGAGAGGAAATGAGGTCTGAGTAAGTGAACACTGTGACTTTTGTATTTTGATATAGAATTACACACTGTTAGTTACACATTGATTCTATTTAGAATGCTGCAGTGATGATGTCATTTTGTTTGCAACCCGGAATTTGGAATCATCCTGGTTTGCTTTCCAACCGGTGGGCTTTTGGATTATTGCAGAAAATAATCTAAATGAACAACAAAAGTTTATGACTCTTGCACGTTTTGTAGATCAAGATAATCTTCACAAATTAGTTTTGAAGCCTTATTAATGACTACGTAAAAAGCTAAAGTTTGGCTGTAAAGAACTACAGCACAGTTGCATGACTTCAACAAAATCCATTAAATCCATTGACTGCACTTTTGAACTTCCAGTTCCATCATTCTGAACTCGATTCTGGGTTTTAGTACTCATTTCTGCAGCACTGTAGAGTTAGTACATTTTTAGCCCTTATTGGACAATGAAACTATGCAAAGATCTCTGTATAGAAGTTGGTTGTGATGAGGACAGAATTCCTCTGATACCTGTGTACGCGTCATGATCTCGGTCTAAGGTGGTAAACTGTTTCCCGTTGTGCCAGGTGAGCGAATCTCCGGCGTTTCCATGGTAACGGCCCACCTTCAGCTTGTAGAAGTCCGCCTCTGGCTCCAAACGGAAACTGGCGTATTCTGCGAACGTCTTTCTGCCTGACCAGTCCTCGAGTGTCACCAGCAGCTTATAGTTATCTTGGTTGGTCAGCCAGTATATGTTCTCCAAACCAAGCCAGTATTCACCATCGATGTTCCCAAATCCTTGCTAAATTAGAAAAGAGAAAAAAACCATAAAAATGTAATTTGATGATTCGAAGTAGTAGGTGATTATATTGTTTTGTCTTTCATCATATCGATGTTACCACTGTTTAATATATTTTCTTTATACATATAGGGCTGTCAAGCGATTAAAATTTTTAATATAATTAATTACACGATGTGGTGATTTAATTTGTCTAATTAATTGCAAATTAATAGCACATCAAATTTGGCTGGGAAAAGATCATTTAAAGTCATTAATGTGTTAAGGGGTGGTAATGGCCTTTTCACAAGATGTAAAATGTGTGTGTGTGTGAAGTTTTTGCTCAAATTACCCCACATATATTTTTATATAGCATGTTAAAATTGTCACTTTTTGAGGGTGAGCATAAATGCATTGTTTTTGTGTGTAAATGCAAATGAGCTGCTGCTCCCGGCACAGAGGGCAGCTTCAATTACCTCACACAGACATGCACTGAACATTTCTAAAACTTTTAGGCTGAATGATGTGACATCATTTTAAACTTTTAGCCTAAAATGAATTATAAATAAACATAAAAAAATAGTAGGCTATTTGCACTATATTAAATAGTTTTTTTTACTTATTTTGCACTGAAATGAGTCTGACACATGACACGAGTCTGTCGGCTCTGACAGCGTTGCATCACGTGCACCTGCGCATGAATATCATAGCCTATGATTTCCGAAAATACTACTATGTTGTCAACTAGTGATATCATCACAAGAACTTTTGAGGAATATGCAACATAATTTAGACAATTGTTTTTGTCATATGTATTATAATAACTGACAGACAGTATCATTTCAGAATAGACGAATAGACTATTAACTTTTTTAAAAATGCTCTCACACTGCCGATGTCTTTGTTGACATGGTAGAAGAGGACTGACTATGAATTAAACGCTCTCACATTTAGTCTCACAATTAAATAAATAATATTCAGCAAACCTTCTAGTAGCCTACTTTCTTCAATCTGTCTCTCTTCTCCTGTGGGTTGGGCTAATCCAAAAGTAGTGAAAACAAGGGGGTGTTCTGAACACAGACTGTACCTGTGAAACAGCGGTGCTCTGAAAACACCCTCATTAGCAATTAGTGCTTTCCACCTGATGAAATGAACGTAGGCAAAACTGATGACATGAACGCGGCAAAAAATCGACCAATCAGAATTTTGGTCGAGCCAGAACCAATAATCGACTAATCGACTGGGAGATTACAGCCCTACTTTTATGTTCAAACCAGAGTCAGAAAGATGGAGAGACTCAAGAAGAAGTGACAACATGTAGACAACATTTCTGAATGGTTAGTTGATGAATTTATCAGATGTGTAGTTATCTTCTAGTCTTTGATTAGCATATTCTGTCTTGATAATCTACAAATCGTGTTCCGGGGAAGGGGTTTATGTACATTTTAGGGTTAGTGATGTCACCAACCTGGGAGGAATGTCGTGTAGTCCCTACCAGCTGTTTGTTGTAGTCCTTAAAAAGCAATTTCTTTCAAATAAAATATCTCCCTTTGCTTTGAACTTTGAGCATCGTAATGTTGTTTATGCCCCTTTAAATGAGAAAAGCATCGAATAGACACTACAAATATTTTAAATATTAGAATTTATTACACATCAAATTTTAGGCTTCAAAGTAAATGATGAATGAAGCATTTTCATTTTTGGGTGAACTATACCTTTAATGTTTTTTTTTAATTAATATGGAAATATGAATACATTTTTTTTTATGAAATGATACTCTAAATAAGAAACCAAAACTGTCCGTAGGTGGCGGTAAATGTCTAAAAAAATAATTAATTCAATTCATTGAATTCAACGGCTGATTCATTCAGGAATTAAGTAAATGGATTTATCAATAACCATTAACCGCGCTAAAATGAGTGAAATATCTGATGCGAATAGAGTTTTGTTGAGCTGGTCGTGCTGTAGAAATCTCCGACTCTTCAGCAGGATTCTTTATGCTCCGTTGACTTACAATAAACAGAACAAGAACTGGCGGAAACCTCTTGATTATCAAATAAACTATGCATATAGGGAAACACTAAATCATAAAGTTCTACAATGCTCTTTCAAAACACTTTGCCAGATCCTGAATCCTGCCAGACGATGAAATTTAAAAGACCTCCTCCGACATCGTTCACATGTGTTTGTGTTTAGCGGTCTGGACATTAGTGCTAATCATTCATTCAGAGGAAGCAGGTCTGACCACAGTATCTAAAACACCTGAACGTATGTAACTCAGAAAATTACACGTTATGTCAGAGACAAGCCAGCTCAACACCTAGAATAGCGCCACAGAATGTATTGCTGCATGTAATAAATCATCACTCCAGACTGCTATTGTGTTAGTCATTGTTTAAAGAAATTGTTCAACCAGAAAATACAATTCCGTCATTATTTCCCCGCCCGCAAGTCGTTCCAAACTTGAATGCTGTTCGTTTTTCAATGGAACACAATGGAGAAATTTAAAAGAATCTTTACGCAACATTCACATTGCATTCAAACTCTAAAGTGGCACATTGATGCTTCATGCAAGGCTTGAGATTGATGCCAAATGCCATTTTATCCTTTTTATAGCGTGACAGATGTGTTCACTATGAACTGTCCTCAGTTCTTTGAAAAATTCCTTCTTGAATTTATCTTCTTAGAGAGAGAGAAAAGTTATGGGTTTTATGAATGCATTTGCAATTGCTAGTGTTTCACTCACAGTAATGTTTTGATTTTTTTTTCTTTATTTTTATCTTTTTTCTTATTTACTATTCATGACTGGCTACCCAAAAACTTGTGGAATATAAATGGTTTTCATAATTTTTTTTTTTTTTTTTAATTCATTATATAATTACAGTTTAGTGCTTTTTTAATATAGTCATTAAATATTTCCCTTGACATTGGCTCTTTACGTCTAGTCCTGATTGTAATTCCGGGCTCTAATGACATCGGCAGAGTGTTTTCGTCAGTGTTTTTGTGGACAAAGCCCTGGAAAAGCCCTGGCCCTAGTTTGGAAACCTTGCCCATCTTGCATAACCAAATTCCATTGACGTTTGAAAAGCAATGAATTGCAAAAAGCTGCAGTTTGCTAAGAGTCTGACCTGTTAAGACATTTTGTCATGGAAGTTTCTCCATACACGAACGGCAGGATTTCAGAGCAATGTGTGTTTCATTACTTAAACTAACCATGACTGAGGGAAGTACACATGCAGAGCTCATGATCACATTTTCTTCATTTGCATGATCTATTTGTTGGTGTTGGACACTGGCAGAAAATGTTTTTACACACGTAAATGAACATAAACCTGTTTCTGACCTTATATGTCTCCCAGTTTCGGAAGAAGTTGACCGATCCGTCCATGCGTCTTTGAATGACAGTCCAGCCACCGGGGTCGTGTCTCTGGTCACACCACACCTGCATCAGTTTGTTGGTGTTTTCCGGCTTCAGTAGATACATGTTGCTGTTGGTGTGTCCTTCTTCTAGAGCATGTAAGCAGTCTTTGAACGGTCCTGTATAGAAAGCAAACACGTGCATTATTGAATGCATGGTTCTTCTCTACAGCATCTCTGGATTTTATGCTGAAATCAATTCAGATGTGGTTCAAAGCTGCTGTTTATTACATGTGTGTATCACTAGCTGTTTCTGAGACCAGTTTGCCTTTCTAAAAGAACAGAATTGCGAAAGAGAGTCAGATATTGATGAGTACTTGGCCAGGACCTCCAGGAGCTTGTCCTCTTTTGTGAAAATAATGGTTTCCATTTGAGCTTGATGTGTTACAATTGTGTTGAGGACACTGGATTGTAGTATATATTATGTGTGAACATCACATGTTTTCTAAACATTGTATGCATGAGCCTGTAAAATGCCATGCTCATGCTGACTGACATTGTAGCATTAACTTCAGCCCTCATCTCATTGACAGCTGTTAGTTTTTCCATGGAAAACAGTAGAGGAATTGCACAGAATCTTATGTTATGCCTTTATGTATAATGCATTTTAAAGGGATTGATAAGAAAATGCATTATAATATTTGTAGATTCCTTTTCTATCTAAAATCGGTTTGTCTTTTAATGCAGCATACAAAGTATAAGTGTAATAAGGAATAGATAAGTATTATAATGTTATATTATATTATTATTCATGAGACCATACAATGCTTTTTACGGTGCATTACAAGGCATAATTAATGCATAAAAATACTTTTTAAAAGCATTATATATAAAGGATTTAAGAAACATTACCAAGTAATGTTACCAATTAAAAATAATAACAAGATACTAGAAAAAAAACACATTTGTTACACGTTTATAGTCATTTGAGTTCCTTTTTTTTTTTTTTTTTTTATGTTTCCAGAGGAGTGGATATAGTCATATCTTATTTGACAGCACTTATGCAGTAGCTGAGATGATCTGGATTCACAAGTTTCCAGCAGCACATTTGAGGCAATGCTGTTTTCATCATGACTGCATGCTCTCCACACCTTTTTGTGCATCGTAAAAAACTGCCCTAAGGAGACGTAAAATCATCTAGATAATGAACATGCACTCTCTGCTTCTGCCCGCTGCGATTACAGAACCTGTAAAGCTGTCTAATGAGCTAACAAGCTTCAGTCCAAGAGCCAAATCACTCCCGCCAGTGCCTCTGTTCTCAGACGGGGTTCTTCAGGTTACTGTTTCCATATCCTCTGGCCTCGACGGGGGTCTGAATGTTAACGAATGTTTTGTTTTTTTAAGCTAATACATTTGGTGTAAGATGCCTGGATGAGGGCTTCTGTTGAAGTAAGATCACACCAAATGTACCTTTTAGAAACAGACGGATTGCATTCAGATTTCCACAAAAAGTCTTGTTTTAGTTGGTTTGCATTGTAGGTTTAGCTTTCTCATCCCAGCGAGTACCAATGCAGTGACATCCCAGCCACTAGAGATGTGAAGCATCTTAATTTAAATGTTTTAGGTCTTTTTTTTGTGCATTTGTTGGTCTTATGTGTCTGCTGTGGATACATTTCAAGAGATAAAAAGGGAGATAGAAAGTGAGCTGATTGCAAAGGCAATTCATACAAAAACAGATGTGAGAAATGCATTCAACTATATTAGATTTCAGCATGCAAATTGTATGTCATCAGTTGAGATTCACTTCCATGAGTCAGGCCGGATTGATATCATACTCGTACTCTAATAAATCAGATTATAGTGAGGCCTTCATCTGAGGGTCAGCGGCTTTCAGAGATCCTTCATTGAAGTTTCAGTCTCAAATTACTCTTCACTTGTTTTGTCATTTTCTCCAAAACGCAATAGAAAAATACATTGGAATCTCTTCGGGGGAATCTAATTTGTCACAGTTTGTGTTTTGATTTGTCTCAGACTTTTCTGCTTTTTGTCTTTCTGTGACGGCTGTTTTGACATTTCATTTCAGATTAGGAGTTTTATTGTTGAATAATAATCAAGCATTAGGATCTCAAAAGGGTAAGACTGGAATCAATCTTCTTATGACAAGATCATTTTCCAGACTATTGATGAGCAAGAAGCTTCTCATCTCGTGAGTGAGAGCTACTCACAGTCTGCGCTGGAATCACTCATCTCTTTTTGAAAGGACTTTCTGTATTTCTTTCATTTGCTTTAAAGTTTCAGACGATTGTTCATCAGCCCTTTTTCATGCATTTAAGGACTTGTTTACATCTGGTTGTCTTGCCTTGTTTTCAATGGTCAAATGCATTGCGTAAACGGCACATATACATTACATATACTGTAATCTCTCATAGTTTCCCACAAAATCCTTATAATAAAAGAAGCTTTTTAATTGCTTTTTTTCATTATGTGCCACAATTGAGTATCAGGCCTGTTTTGATCCACCAGAATGATTTATATTGGAAGTTTTCCATCCTCAGGCGTTTTCACATGCTATTGTATAAAAGCATCTGCTAAATGACTGATGTGTTACATTTATGCATTTAGCAGACGCTTTTATCCAAAGCCACTTACAATAGAGGAGCAATCCATAATGTATATTTTGCATATCATTAAATGGCAGATTTATGTGTAAACGGCAAGTTTCTCTGCACACGATGTTGCCGACTCTTCTGTTGCCTGTGGAAACTAAGAATAAATGTGTTGTGCATGTGATAAAGTAGCAAGTAAGTATTTAAAAAAACTGTATTACTGAGGCAGTGTGGGATATTTATTAGAATCGTGCAGTCAACTGACGCATTACATGTTGTTAAGTGTGCGTGAATCTGTTAAAACGAAGCACATTAGCACTCTGCAGTTGTTTGTTGTGGGTGAAAAACTTTCTAATAACTTCCAGAGGCGTGATTTAATGGCATGTTGAAAAGAAAACATGGCGACAAGATGAATTTACAGACGACTGCAGTGGATATAGTATGCATGTGTGTTTTGTTGATATTGTGAGGAAGATTTCAGGAAAGTTTTTATAGATTTACAACCACGTACCATTCCTTCACTGCATTTCATTTATACATTTATGCTGCTCAGTTATATGGTAAATGGACTGCATTCACAGACCCATTGGCTTTACATATTGCCTCACATTCACCCATTCACTCATTCATTCACTGACAGCAGTGTTAGCCATGCAAGGCTAACGTTAGGTGTCTTGCTCATGGACACTTGGTCAGGGAACCAGGGATTGAACCACCAACTTTCCGGTTTGTAGACAACCTACATGAACCACTGAGCCACTGCCGCCCTCTTAGACCGTATGCCCTTATGCCTCTTAGAAATACCCACATTGCAGAAGAGTAAACAATACTTAAACAAACCTCTTACAGCAAAGCACAGATCTCACTGTAGAAGTTTGCTGAATGGTGTCTGGAACCCCCCGTTTAAGGACTTTAAAGTGGTTTGTGTCTTGGAGGGTTTTCCTCCAAAGATTAATGTGAACTCTAAGTTCAGAAGATATGTTGCCAAATGATTGTGTTGTAATGGGACGGAGGCCAAGCTCTCTGGCGGGATCAGCGGCAGGGAAATCCACGCGTCTCCATGTTGCTTGTGTCGGTGAACCTTTGAGCTGTTTTCTTTGGAAACACTGATGTAACCGAACCACTTATGCATATCCATACTTATTTATCATACTCAGTGTGCAAAAGATAATTAACCTTGTAAATCTGCTGAAACGCTACAAGAAAAGGAAGATTGCTGGCTGTGTAATGTTTTGATGTTTCTCATTAGTCACGCTGATCCTGTTGCGTACACAAAATGCTTTGCAGAAGTTTGCCTTGTGGAGACTTGCGTCATGATTTTTGTAAGGGAATGTTTTTCTTTAACATTTTCTGTTCTTTAAACATTTGGAGAGCATTGTGAATATCAAACAAGCAAAACCACAATACCAATACTGTTAAATTTACAGTAAGTGAAAAAGAACAAGTTTTTTTCTTTCTTATAATTTACAGTGAAAAAACATGTTATGTTTTTATTTTCATTTTAAATAACTTTTTTCTTATTTTTTTATATCAGTTATATGCATTATGGTTATATTTATTATGTTATGTTAAATTATTGTTGTTTATTACATTATTTTTGTGTCATTGCATATTTTAGTGTTTCCATGATGGTGTTTTATGACAATGTGCACCTATATATTAACATGGTAACACTTTAATTTACGGTCCAATTCTCACTTTTAACTGTTGTTTATTAGCATACATATTACTTTATTGACACTTTATTAGTACTTATAAAGCACACATCCTTTAGTCCTTCCCAATACCTAGACTTAACAACTAGGCCTACCTACTAACTTTTTAATAAGCAGTAATTAGGAGTTTATTGATGGAGTTTTGGTTCCTATCCACTGTCGCCTCTGGCTTTTGGCTTGCTTAGTTGGGGACATTTAATATTCAACAATATTATTGATCTGCCTGCATTGACACCATTATATAGTGAACTGAGCTCTAAATGCAGGGTACACATCAGTTTTAGATGATAAGAAGTTGAATATATATTCACAATGCATGTCAATGGTGGTACAGGAGAGCTACATTGCATCTGTGCATAACATACAGTTGGTACGATCTCTCAGGGCTCTGTTTAGCTATAGAAACGGGTAGATGGAGTAATATACCAATGACAGAGAGAATCTGTATTAATTGTAAATTGACTAATACCTCTGTGATTGAAGACGAGAAGCATTTCTTGTATGATTGTTCTTTGTACATGGATCTGCGTAAGAAATATTTGAGTGATCTCACACTTGTTGGTGATGTTTGTGTTGATGTGCCACAGGTTTGTGAGTCGAAGCATGCATGGAGATTGGCATTGTGTATATATATATCATGGAGCATCTGTCATGCTATTGTGACTTTGAAACTATCGGCTGAGAGGCCATGTATTCCTGAAATAAAAACGAACTAACTAACTGAACTGAGCGATGACATCACCGTTTTCTCCAGAACGGCTATATATAAATGAATGAACTAAATGAATAACTTTTTTACAACAAAAATGAACCATCACTGAACTTATTTAAGCTGGACTATGAAACAAACTGTGCTGCATTATTTTCCTGTTATCACTGTAAAGCTGCTTTGAAACAATTTCTATTGTAAAAAGCGCTATATAAATAAAGGTGACTTGACTTCACTTATGAACTTTGATTCATCATGTCTTTTTTCTTCTTCCCCACCTGTGTTTTTAAGGTTGTTGTCAGTGTATATCAGAGTTTAGTACTTCAGTAGGTTGGTACTGTATATTGACATTATCAGTTCATGAAATATACTGTAAATTTAAACATCTGTTTTATTTACTTTGATTCTTTGTGGAAGAGACACTCACCTGAGGGTTTATCTGTTGAGAAGCTGTGTGTTTCAGAGGCTATGGTTGGTAAGGACTGTGGCATTGCTTTGGCGTTTTGGTCACTCTGGATTTCATTGGTGATCTGGTTGTTGCGTGTGTAGGTCGGCGGGTGGAAAGGCCTGGCGGGGGAATGCTGGAACGGAGGTGGTTGTCGATGTTGAGGTGTCTGTGGTGGCTGTGCTGGGATTACAGGAGGCTGGTAAGGTCGTGCTTGTCGTACAACCCCAGCTCCTCCTCCTCCTCCTCCTCTTCTGCACTGCTCTTCCAGCTGCACGATGACCGCGCTCTGGTTCCCTGCAAGCGATGCCAAGTGCTGGTATTTGTGCTCCAGATCCCGATAGCGCGCGGTTAGATGCTGCATCTCTGACGTGTGATTCAGCACACGGTTCTCCAGCTGAGAAACCTCCAGCGCATTGTCTCTCTTGCGTATGATCTCGTGCAGCAGCTGCATGTAGAGCTGCGTCACTCGGGCGTTCATGTTGCGCGACTCCTTGCGAAGGAGCTTGACTTCGTTCACCACACCACCGTCCACCTCCACCAGCTGCTGCAGTGTCTCGATCTGACGCCGCTGCTTGTGAAGCTCTCCGTTCAGCAGCTCCAGCTCCTGCTTGTTCACGCGGTTCTCCAGCAGGGCTTCAGGCTCTTTCGAGTTCACACAGATTGCACCCGTGGTCTTCCGCTGAGGCACGATGAAGGTGTAGGAGCACTTGTCCACGTCGGAGGCGCTGGGAGGGTCCGGGGAGCGTTTGGATCGACCGGCATACATGAACTCGCTTTCAAGTACATCATCTCGGCTCTCAAACTCCTCAGCGAAGCCGATCGAGGCAGAGTCGGGTCTGGATAGGGTGATGGTCATCAGGGCCAGAAGAAAACGCTTCAAAGTGACGACAGTCATGACTCTCTGAGATGTGTCTCTGTGCAGGAACATAATCAAATAAGAGTTTATTATATACTCAGTTGGAATATTTATTTGCATCCCCATGAAAAGTCAGAAATACAGTGAAATATCACATTGTTTTTTTTTAATCAATGACAATGTTTACATGTGCATCAATAATGCAATTATTTCCAATAATAAGAATAATGACTCAATCACTGTAAGATATTTACATGACACAAACAAACCTTTTCACTTCCATTTACAGGAGATTTTCATAATTCTTCTGATTATGCTAAGAATGGTTATTTTTGCCACCATTATTCACATATCCCACAGCACAAATAATGAACTCACATAGACTTATACTAGCCACTATTTTAATCTAATTTCATTAAATGCATAACACATTGCCTCATCGACACGATAGCCATCAGCACTGATCCTTTACAAACCATCTCCACACCAGCGTAATGACTCTTCAATCAGATGGAACTTGGATAATATTCTGAATGTTCCAATCCAATCTGACTTCTGACCTATAAATGCTGCCTGAATCATAATCAAACACTGTTCGTACGTTAAAAACATTGACAACCAATCAGAATCCATCCCTCGAGCATTTAAAGGGACAGATGACAGAACTGCAGCGTGTGCTTATAATAAACAGAACAATATTGTCTGCTGATGTGGACCCTAATACAGTTATCGTTAGTTATCTTTATTGTTACTGTTCTTGGTGTGAATGGGCCTTAAAGTCTTTAAGTCTCTAAGTTTTTAGGCCTTTAGTTTGAATATGTTAGCCTTACTGTTATCTAAGTGTGCTGACAAAATTTGCATTTAGAAGATAAAAGCATTTAAAACTTAGACTCTCACTTCCGCCAATATGGATCAATGATTTTGATGACATCACTCTGCCCTTCAGCTTCTCATCAGATTTAATGTCCAATCAAATTCTCTCTAAAATCTGAAGCTCCGCCCCCTAAATTAAAAATAGACTCTGAAGCTGCGGCTGAAATCGGTCACTTGTTCACACATTTACTGTTTTCTACATGGTGAATGGTACACAGTGCACTATATAGGGGACAGGGAACGAATGAAGTCTGGTTTCACGTCAGTGTCGCCGCAGCATCGGACACGTTTGAATTCTACACCGAATGCTGTATTTTAAAACGATATGAAGGAGATTAGGTGGAAACTGCGACTCTATCGAGCTCAACGGCTTGAACTGAGATATGCTTTTGGCTATTTTAAAAAAAGAGGAGCTGTCTGATTTGGCTTCCCATGCCATCTTAAAGCAGTTGGCTAATTCAGATCTAATGCAACATGTTATCTGTCTGACACATTTGGTCATACTATAGAATAACAATTAAAAAACAAGACACCGACAGAATGCAAGTTTACATCCTGTTTGAACTGTGCGACCCTAAAAGTTTAATGTCAGTGAATCCTTTTGTTGAATGAACTGCTCATTTATCTGAAAGCCATTAGCTAATGAAACATGTATTGTGTTAAAAACACGGGCCTTGGAATGTCTTTGGTGATTTTCCAAAGAACAGGTCTGTTGTGTCCTAGTAAAGCATCTGTAATGCATTTAGCATTTAGCAGTTGCTTTTATCTGAAGTAAATTACTCTACACCATTAGAATTACCCATTTCTAATAGCGTATGCATTTTGCCTTGCAAGATTTAAAGCTAAACACCTTTTGATACCAGTAAAAGACCTCCACTTAATCTTTAAACACTAGGCCACACTAGTGGTTTTGCTACATGCACAAGTTTTGCAATGCACGTAACATGTTGTGTGTCTATTTGTGTTTTACTCCAGTATTGTGTCATTGAATAATGGATAAGCAGAGAGAATTACACATGATTGGTGATTTTTCAGAGACTGAATCTCCAGCATCACAGCAAAATGACTCATATTTTAGTTGTGAATGTAAGTTTGTTTGCCCAGTGTACTCTGATTCACAGAGAACCAAATGCACAAAAGATACTGGTTTGAATCAGTCTGATGAATCTTTTGCTGAATGAACTCACTAAATCAGTACTAAATATTTTGATCATATGACAACACGCAATTGTATTCATTTATATTAGTTGTAATGCAAATATAAAATCTTAATGAAAATAAAGGATTTAAACATTATTATATTCATTTCAAAATCATGTTAATTTGGTCACTGGTCTGACTGATGCGTTGCTCATTTAGGGAATGATTCATCAGCCTGATTTGAAACTGGCAACTTGTTAATTTGTGAGTCTTTTTAAATGAGACATTAAAAGAATCAGTTCATAAAGTCAATTGTTTGTGAATCAGATTTACACTGGTAGTGCGAACTTGCATTCACAACGATTATCTCTTTTCACCCATATGCAATTCTCTCTTCTTATCCAAAAACGCAGCTCAGCCATAGTGATCTAAAGCATTAGGCATGAATCAGCTCACAAGAGAAGAGACATTTAGTTCTCAACATCAAACTCTTTCTCTAACAAGTTCTGCTGCAAACCTTATGACGCACAAAACAACATATAGCATCTAAAATCTGAGGTGGACTTTAAAGAGTCTCTAAAGTCAGGCAATACAGCCTGAACATCAGATCAAATCCTTAGAAGGCTCTATAAAGCATTGATAAGTTATATACACATATGCATCCAGATGCACACATGCTATCAGGTTTAAGTTTTCCTATAGATAAATGTTTATGGATGTTTAATGTCAGATTTAGCCTTTTTCTGTAATCTCTGAGTCATAGATTTACACCCTAGGACTGGAATGCACTAATTCACTGATGGGAAAATCGATCACACACTGATCCTGGTGTGGTGTGTTGTGTTGTGTGTGTGTGTGTAGACAGTCTCCCATAGCAACGGACTCAGCGCTCCATGTTTTTCATTGTGCTCATTAGTAAGTGCGTGCTCCTTCCCACTTGTTTCAGGGATTGTTTCAGAGACCAAAACTGTACGTAGAGGTAATATATCAGTATCAATATCAGTACTGCCACAGGGAGGTGATGTATCTCGGACTGTAGCTTACCACTTGATTTTAAAACAAAAAATATTTCTTTATTTTTAATATCTGAATCACTGCTCCTTGTGGTTTGGACTGAATGTACAAACAAACATTCATATGAGTCATCAAGGGAAAATATATTCCAATCGACCGGAAAATAAACAAGATTGCTCAAGACACTCAGCAAGGATCCCTAACCTCATGCTACAAACATGCATGATGAATCATAAATTTAAAAATATATTGTTGTTGTTGTTGTTGTTGTTGTTGTTGTTGTTGTTGTGCATTTGTCTTGTCATTGATTCAGGACACACACCCACTGTCTGTTGGGTATTAAGACATTTCCAACCTTTTTTTTTCTGCACGGGATTCACATTTCTTGTTGTTGATTTATGAGCCTTTTAACATATTTAACACATTTAGTGTAAAAATATCCCTTTGCATTATGGCTAACCCTTTACATCTTATCAGAATGACCATATTTATGATTCTCCAACTAGAAAAAAAAAAGAATGTCCTTGTTGAATTCAGAATTTTATAAATCTGCACTTGCTAATTGTGATGTCATATCAAAATGTTGAGTTAGAGGTGTTCGGTAACTCGCTTCTATCACGTTCATTATTTTTCTTCAATATGCGTGAGATGCTGTATGTTGGTGTCATCACGGATGAAGCTGCAGATGGGTCTGTTTTGCTGTTATGAGCGTGTCCAAAATCAGTTCCATAGAGTCGAAGCTTGTGAATGCAGCATTACATCATTGTTAAGAATTTAAAATCTGATTCCAGTTCATAGCCGACTGTGATGATGTCATAGTGGGCATCCTGCTGGAGCTGCTGATGTCAGCGGAGTCTCCGCTTCTCTCCGTCTCAGATTTCTTCTCTTTTTCTGGATCATTTTCAGCATGCATTAACAATAACTTAATATTCTTTTTCTGCAGGCTTGCAAGCGCTAGTATTCTCTCAGGAAATGCAAATATAGTCTTTACTTTGAGACTGAGAGTGTCTTTTGGGCACAGATCCAGCTCAAGGGGTTCCTGCGTGGCTGTGGGATGCGTTTCTACAGGAATTTTAATTCATTCAAAATGACTTTTGAGTCATTTTTGTTGATTGTTCTCAAATTGATTGTTCTCTTTGAGAAAATGCAGAAAGTGCTAAAATATTTTGACCTGGTGATTATCTGACTCATAATTAGGTAGTTAAAAACTCTTGTTGAAAGTGGATGTGTAACGTGCTAACCTCTAATCCTCCAGTACCCGAGTGTGTGTGTGTGAAGTTCAGGCAGTAATTGTTTCTGTGGAAACTATGAGGATCATTACTAGCACACTGCTGTTCAGGACACGCAGCTTCACCAAGTGGAACAGTGCTCACTTATACATTTATCTAACATTCATCTAACAGTTTAATGAGCATATTGTGCAAATTTCTGCTTACATGTATGAGTTTGGTAGATGCCTTTAAGCTTGCATTTGAGTTCATGCATTTTCTAAGAATGTAACCCATGACCCATCACAGTGTACCGTTCTACACCCTAAAAGTCAGAGAAATATCTAGTGAATATAATTTTGTCATAACTATGTTTATCTCTAAAATATTTCATCAAAATTAAATACAAAAATGAACTGCTTGCGATTTGAGCGTCTGCTAAATGAATAAATGTAAACTGCTCTTTGAGTGCCATCAGGGTTCATCTAGGCATTTATTTCCAAGTCTGGCAAAGAATAATATCTCATGCAAAGTCATGCACATTTCTACAATGGATGTGCATATAAGCCATACTACAACTTCTGTGCCAGTCTGTTCATTTTCTGGGTCTATGTGACACAGTATACAGGTGAAAACCAGAGAACATGATTGATTTGACTTCAGTTCATGCTGGTTTATAATCCAACAGCTCTTACCAGGATAGTGTGCTGAAGTTGCCAGGCTTTTTCTCTCTTTCTCTCTGCTTTATCCTTTTAATCTCTCTCCAGACAGGTTGGATGTTGTTGTCCTTGAAGTGAAAGTCATCCCCGATCCACTACTGTCCTTTCTATCCTATTCTGTCCCTCTTAAGTGTGTCTCCTGTAGCTGTCATATGATGATGGGTGACGGTCTCATTGTGTGTCCCGGTGTCAATTGTAGTTTAAGTGCAGTTTAAGTTTGGTCCGTGTGTCCCAGCATGTGTCTGCATCTCCTGTGAGTGTGTCCGTCCAGATGATCCTCCGGCTGCTCGCTGTTCAATGTTCAGAGTGACACTTTGATTTAGAGGGAGACGTCCTTAACTTCCACTCATCCGCATGGAAAACACAAGAACACACTGCTGTCTCTCTTCCCCCCTCTCTCTCTCTCTCTCTCTCTCCCTCTCTCTCTCTCTCTGGGGTTTGTGGTAATGGTGTTGTTGTTTGGTGGCTCCGCCCCTTTCCCCGCCCTCTTGCACAAGAATATTGGTCATTTCTAAGATGAACTATTGGTATGGTAAAAGTACAGTTAAATGTCTCTTCACCTCTGTTCATCTATTCACACACGTGATTCCACCTGCTTGAATCTGAAAAGAGGCATCTTTAAAACATAAATCATATGTTTTAGTTGTGTTTGTTAAGGCATGTTGTTGCGCATACTTGGATGAGACAGTACACATATAAAATTAAACCAATATTATGAAATACACTCATTTCAAAAGTGGGTTTTCACAGTGATCCAGGGGAAGAAACATTTATTTTTCCCCAAATAAACTTTCAGTTAAAACACTCATTTAAAAAATAAATGTTCTTTATTGGCATCGATGGTTCCATGAAGAAACTTTAACATCCATGGAATCTTTCTTTTCCACAAATGGTTCTTTATAGTAAGAAAAAAGTTCTTTAGATAATTAAAATGTTCTTCACACTAATACATTTTTTTCTTTTAAGGTCTGATCACTGGAAGGTCCTTTGGGGAACCCAAAATGGTTCTTCTATGGCAAAACTGTGAAAACCCTCTTTTGGGAGCTTTATTTTTAAGAGTGCAGTTATTAAAATAACAAATAACCATTTTTTTTTTCTTGTCATGAAGAACATTCTGGAGAAACCTTTTCCACTATAAAGTAAAGTTCTTTATGGAACCACATGCCTATAATTAACCATTATTTTTATGAGTATATTACCTCGTTTCCACCAAAAAAGAACTGGTTCAGAACTGGTGCTGGTTCAAAGTTGGTTCAACTTGCGAATCTTCTCAGAACCTGTTTGTTTTTCCACTGACTAGAGAGCCCAGCGAATTATGTTGTTACTATTATTAAGTTTATTTATATAGGGACAGTACAAAAAAAAACATGATCCCAGTCAAAGCTGGAAAATATGTATTGTACATAGAGAGTATAGCAAGAGCTAATTTGCATCTCAGGTCGCTAGAAAGGCTTTTCTAATAAAAAACATAAAAGTTTTTTATTACGTCACTGTGTATGTCGCCATACGTCTAAAGGCCTCATTATGCTTCTGCGTCAACTCCACGGCGTAGCTACGGCGTCACTCCTACGGCGTCGTGGCCGTTTTATGGTTCTGCGTCTGATTGCGTTGCATCCAGTTGAATCTGACCAATCACAGCCCTTGCGGTCTGCATCGCCTCGACGCGTAGTTACAATTTTTTGGAGGTGCACGTCGAGCTACGGCGTAGGGGTCGGAGAGGGGTTTGCGGCGATTCGACGCAGAAGCATAAAACAGGCTTTAGCTTTCCCAGAAACACTTGCGCTCAAACATAACAATTACAATGGCGGACTACGTCTTCTTTCTCCACCGATCACTGTTTGCTTTAGAATCCACCTTTCTTCAATCGTTGTACTATCTCTCTACTAGCACTGTGTTTTTAGCAATGGCGGTCACAACCTTTCCCGTCGTGTTGTTGGTCACAATAACCCCCCCCCCCCCAGCCCTCGACGCAAGCATGACGTGGTAAAATAATGGTTCTAGTCCAGCAAAGAGTTGGTGCCGCTTTGGAACCAATTTTCCTGGCCGAGAACCGGTTCTTTGGCTGCTGAAACACAAAGAACTGGTTTGCAAGTAGGCACCAGTTTCGAACCGGCTCTCAAAATGCTTTGGTGGAAAGGGGGTATATGAGAACAATACTGTGTAAAGCTCTTCGATTTCTGAACTTACATCAGTGAAGTTTTCAGTTTTGCATCTCTTGAGCTCCTAAAATATGACATGAAAAGTCACGTGAGAGAGATTCAGTGCATCCATGTCACTGTGATCGGCTGATTATGCTTTTAATGTCATGATGACCTATGAACTGGTCAAACTGGTGGAAATGGAGGCGCTGCTGATTTTCAGATTTCATCACCTAGTACATTTAAAACTAGATGAACTTGAAATGACTTTAAACGTGATTTAACCTGATCAAATTATTTACGAGTGAGCTTATAGCGAACACTTAACTGGGTTAAATTAAAGTCACCTCTGTGGTATTGATCATCATGTCTGAAGTTACTATTAATGATGCTATTTATCGTGTTGTTATGGTTATTCATTTTGATTCAATTATCTGACATTTAGCTTCTGACGTTTTATTTATCGAATACAAGATGTATATTCATGTAGGCTACATTTCTAATCTAGAGTCCCTTATGTAGATAAAAAAAATAATAAAAAAAAAACATGTTCATGCATGATCTCACTTCCTCCTGTTGTGTGTTGCGGATGACTGATGGCTGATGTATGTGCAGAAAGCGAGGTGATGCACTGACTGAACTTGAGCAGCTCCTCTCAGGAGTGTGTTGTTGTGTTTGTGTTGTTGTGTTTGTAAGCGTCACCCGTGGCGGCTGGCGATGCGGTTTCCATTATGTCCGTCTTAATGCCGAAGCGTGTGACCGGCTGTGTCTCCATCAGCACTGATCCTCCCAGTTTGGGAGTCCTGGGAAGTGATCAGCAGGAATGCTTGCTTTACACAGGTGTTCATGACTGTACAAAAGAGCAGCTGCTATCGGCACTTGGCGTTTCAGCATCATTTCTGAAAGCATTCATGTGAAGCTTGTATATATCATGCTTTAATGCATTCATGCCTTTTTTTTTTCTTTTCATTTAAAGAGTCTAATGCATGATAAAGGATAATTTAACAATTATTATTTCAGATTTTTCTTATGCATTATAGGCTACTCTATGTGAGTATTTCAATTATTAATTTTGTTATCAACAACAACAATAATAAAAATTCTTATATAATTAAAAGTATTCATTTAAAACACAATAGATTAATAAAAATTTTGTGTCCAAACTATTCACTTTATAAAATGCAAAAAAAATAAAAAATGCATTCTAAAGCTATTTTTATGTATTTATAATGCTTTATAATTCAACTTGAAAATGGTATGTTATTGTGAACTGTAACCAGTTATAATTTAACTATTTTAATTATTAAAATAATGATTAATTTAACTATTTAGTTAAAAATGAATTTTAATGATTAATTGTAATGATTTATTACTAGTATTATTATTATTATTATTATTATTATTATTATTAATACTTTTTTTTTTTTATAATTTCCCATAGCCAGTTCACATTGTGCCTATAAACACTTCTCGTCTTTGTTAAAACCACAGACCGCTTCTATTATATATATACAGGCTTAATGTAAATGATTACTAAAATGCTTACAGTTATTTGCAGTGAATGAATGCGCTGATTAAGACGAGGGGTCTGAATGACGGTTAGATGGTGGTCTGTGTTTCTATAGTGATTAAGAGTGAGAATCAGAGGTTCTGCAAGTGTGTGCAACTGTTTCAACGACCCCTGTGGACAACACAAGCAGACGGCTATACAGCTGCATGCCACACACACACTCACACACTCCTGCACCTGTCTGCACAAACACATCTTTTTCTGAAGAGACTCTTCAGCAACGTATCAGAATTGTGACTGTATCTCTATTATATTGTGACTATTGCTCCTCATCACATTAAATCCCACTGACCCACATTAAAGGAAGCTTGAAGGGAGACTTTTTGCACATGCACAAGTATACAGGATCTACTCATAAACTTCATAACAACACCCTGGCGTTATGCTGGCATTTTGCACTGGTCACATTTTGTTCAGAGAAGGTGAAAAAATATCTTGTTTTGGGAACACTTTATTATTTATTTGGTCCCTTTTGAACGTGCTATTAAGTAACTTTGCAACTACATGTCAACTAACTCTCATTGGAGTATTAGTAGACTGTCTGCTTAATATCTGTATATACTTTATTGTGATGGTCCTCCAACAGACACTCTACTGACTATGTCAACTTAATCTAACCCTAACCCTACCAGTCTATTAATACTCAACTAACACTCTAATGAGAGTTACTAGACATGTAGGAGCAACGTTACTTATAGTCCACAGAATGTGTTAAAGGGACCATCAAAGTAAAGTGAAACCCTTGTTTTATTTGACTGGATTTGCTGGTCACACTGTGTCTGGATCTGTCCGTAACACGATTACTGAAGAAAAGGCTGATGGGAGTTTTCTGTTCCCGCTGACTCAATCGTTTGTCCCGCTGTGTGGTCTCTCGCACACATTCATGTGTCAGTCACTCTAACAATAGCATCTTAAGCCTCACAATCCGCCCGGTGCTCAGGGAAAACTCTGCACAAGAGTCTGCAATAAAGGAGAGAGTACATGGTATTTTTCAGCTCCTGGGAGTCACTCGCATGTTCTCGCTTTGTTCAGTGTAAATGTGTGGAAAACAGCAGCGCTCTGCGTGTCTACAGTAAATCTGCCTCATGCTGTTTTGAGTTACACAAAAGGACTGGATGTCAATTAATTTCAGGAATCTTTGAAAGTCTATTAGGGAAATCCGATGGGAAAGATTCAGCAAGATGTTTGAGATGTCGAGCGCAGACAGGATTTTGTGGTAGTGAGTTGATGTATTGAGCTCTTCTTTTATTGAATATTGCAGTATTTATTATAAATGATTTCTCTCCTGCACATCATTATTGTATTAAATAGATGTGCCTTGTAGCAGAATGAGGGCGGGGCATTCTGTCACTCACATGAGATCCACCAATAGCAAACCACAACCATCCGATCATTTCCCATTGGACAAAATCAAGCCCCGCCTACATTTGTTGTTGTTCCAGAAGCCGTTTCACTCGGATATACAGTTTGTCACAATAGAGAAGAAAAGATGAGAGCAACTTCTGTTAATGCTGACTTTAATGGTTAAACAGAAAAATATATTGCAATGCCCATCTTTTATTAAAGGAATTGTTCACTTAAATATTAAATTGCTGTCATTACTTACTCTCCCATAATGTCATTTCAAACCCAAATTGGCATGATTTTCACTCTTCCATGGAACACAAAATCAGATATAGTTTTATATGTTATGAGTCTCTTATTTTTTACAGTGAAAGTGATTTGAGCTCCAAAAATATAATAAAAAGTAGAACATTTAGACTATCTTTTACTGCTTTTTGGTCATTTTTTGAAGCTCAACAGCTTTTTTGTTAGAGATTTCTTTTATATTGTGGGTCAAAAGACAATTAATATGCTGTAATACTGATTTAACTAAACTGAGCTGTATAATGACAATATTTTCAATATGGACAGCTGCTTATAGAGGAACTTGTTTCATAATTGATTAACTTTGCAACATTGGCACTGTTATTGAACTGAATTAGTTGAACAATTAACTAAATTAACTTAATGCTTATATTCATAATATGAAATATTTCTGAATACAAAAAATAAAATGGACTGTACTTCATTTGATCCATTATGGATTAATTGGACCATGTCACATCAGTTATAAAGGACAAATATTTCTGAAGGCAAACATTTTTATATGGAATAACAGGCACTGATTAATCATTCACAATAAGACCAACATGTTTAGAGTAAGTAAAATTGCCATTTTGGTTTCATGTTAAACACAATGCTGTATCACTCTACAAAGGAACATCCAGTTTTTTGTTCCTTATTACCAATAAATAAGTTTGAAATGGCTCAGGACATGCTTGTAGCACAGTCATGATGTGAAACTTAGACTTCACTCGAAGTGTTGGATTGTGCAACTTTTCCTTCGATGTTCTGCGAATGGGATCATAATTTGGCACCAGATGCTGTTTTTAGCCTCAGCTGTAAAATGGGATGAGGTAAGAGCTCAGACTTACAGTAAATCTAAAAACATTTAGGAAATCACACTGAGAAATGGACATTGCCGTAAAACAGCGTTATTTTCTTTTTCCGTTTAGCTTTGTGGGCCGGTGAGGGGTCTGTTTCGGGGGGGGGTGTAATGCAGCCGCACACACACCTAACGGGACGGGTTCGTGTTGGTGGTCCATCTGGGGCCGCTGGGGTAAATGGAGAGCTGGTTTAATCTCCTCACGTCATCCCTCCCGTTCCTGTAAATTATCCAGCATGTGTGCCTGTATCATCCAGGGTTATTTTAGTATTATTTATATAGGATTTTCATTTTAATTTTAATTTGTTACATTGTTTTAGTCAGTTTAATATGTTATTTTGTCTTTTTGTTTTTAGTTTTATAAATATATTTATTTTTTAATTTCCCTTAGTACTTAGTACTTACCGTAATTTTAGTACTTCAACTAAGTTTTTCATTTAATATTTATATTTTAATTAAATTTTTAATTTAATTTTATGTTTATTTAATGTAGCAAATATGTTTTTCAATAGTTTTAGATCCTCATGGAAATGTGTTTCAGTATCTGTTTATTTTATGGTTAGTGAAAAGGATAATTATTCGTATTGCTCATTTATTTCAGTTTTAGTTTTTAATTCAGTTAGTAATTGTGGTACTTCAACTTTTTTCAGTTTACATTTTTTTTTGTGTAAATTTTTAGTTTTTTATGGTCTTCATTTAATATTTTTCAGATTGATTTCAATTAAAAAATATGTTTTTTAATAGTTTTAGTTAAAACCAACCAAATGTATTTCAGTAAAACAATTTCTGTCAAAGAATGGCAGATGGGGGAAGTTAAAATATTTTTATTTTCAAAAATGGAAGATTGTATTTTTAATTATTTTGGTTACTCCACTGAATTAACACTATCTTTAATTACGCTGAATTAAAACATAAAATGAATAAATAGTAAAACGACTTGCGTTTTACAATGCGAGCGTTCTCACTTCGCTAAATTGCACATCCGATCTGCAAGCGAGTGATTGTCACTGTTTATTGTGATCATTTTTATCGTTAGTAGAAAGGATCATTATCACTAATGCTAATTAAGACTTGATGGGGATTCTTTTCACATGTGACCACCTGGCAACCAATCATAGTGTGGTATCTGTCAGGAGAGAGTGAAACACACGAGACAACACTTTAAAGCAACACTATGGAACATTTTTTTTACCTTAAAATAATGTTTCCAAAATCTTATCAGTGGTCCATCAAGTTCGTAACAGGGTGAAAGGCACTTCTAGATTCGCTTTGCGTTCCTGTATCTGCTATAACCACACTATGTAAGATCGGGTCGCGTTTCTGTAGTCCGAATGAGACATAAGAAAACTACAAATTTGACTTGCTTTACGTCAAGTGTTACAATAGTCATTATATTAGTTTTTCTTTGTTTCTGATGTCGCAATACATCATCCTTTCATGAAATCATGTAACATACGCTACCTTGTCTGCTGGATAAACAGCGAGCGTGCGTGCAACGGTAGGCTAAATTATTTACGACAGCGGTAATAGACAATTTCGTTTCCAACCAGTAGGGGGAAAAGTTCCATGGTGTTTCTTTAAAACAGTAGTCACAACATAATTCACTCATGAACACAACATGAACCTTATCAACCCCACAACACCTTGCCAGTGCTGTCCCGACCAGGAATAAAATAAATTCACATAGACAACAGTTATTTTAAATTGCAAATATATTTTTACTATATTTTTGATCCGATAAATGAAGCCTTGGTGAGCAGAAGAAGCTTTTTAAAAACATTAAAGAAATCTTACTGACCTCAAACTTTTGAAAGGGAGTGTATAAAGCATATTTTATATTGGTTAGTATTTACAGAAGTTTATAACGTGCTGAGCGACCCCATTTGCAGTGGCGTTCTTTATTGCCCGAAGCTTCACAGAACGGGGAAGACGTCTGTCATCAAGACGTTAGAGGAATGTCAGACCTGAAAGGAGACTCCCCACAGGATCTTTATTTGTACAGGACAACCCTTTCCCTGTGACCTCTGATCAAAGACGCTTGTAAAACAACAGTGTGTACACACATTATAATGAGCTGCTCTTCTGTGTCGTTCCTCTCTTCCTCACACTCGTTTCATGCTGAAGATCAGACTCTCAGAATGCCCAGGCCAGTGAGGCTGGCCCATACTAAAAAAATTTTTAAATCATCAGATTTTCAAAATGTGAGAGGTCACAAACATGACAATAAAAAATCATAGATTTAAAGTCCCCCTGTAGTCAATAATTGTATCCCTTAAAACTCACTCTTTGATCACCACAATGAAATGTAAATGCCTTAAAATAGCTTGAATGTAACTTGACACCCTGGCCTCATTTAGTATACGCGGTTCTATGAATATGCAAATGAGCCCCGCCTCCACTCACTCACCTCAGAGATCCACTCGTTGACGATCACACGTTGATCTGATTAGTTACAAGGTCGTTTGTGACGTCAGAAACACCAGTGATTTCACACCGTGTTTTTGAAACTGTCTTTGGTTCACTGCAGTTTTAAGGAGAAAATACTCAGCAATGGTGTCGACTTATGAATTTACACGTTTTGTCTTAAAGCATAAAAACACCACATTAAACAACATTAAAAGCATGATTTTCACCACAGGCGGACTTTAGCAGTGTTGTTCCTATAGTGTGTGGAGGGAAAGCACAACACACACTAATTCCATTCACAGTCCCGTCTGTGAACACGGGAAATCACACAAAATCTCTTTGTGGTCAAACGTGACTTCAGGGTAAACGAACGAAGGGCAAGAGGAAATGGCGATCATTTTTGTTTTTTACAGGGGGGATGAAAAAGGTTTGGATGAAGTCCACTTATGCTTTCTGATTGGGTATTGTTTAGGTCTACAGAGTGTGTGTTTGTCCTTCAAGTTGTGTTGTCAAAAGTATCGACTTCGGTCGCGTGAACGCAATGGCCAATCAGAGGTGTTTAAGAATCCTCAAAATGCTAGAGAGAAATGCTTGTATTGTCACATTTTTAGGCTTTTATTTTTATGTAAACATTGATCGGCACATACACATGCATGGGACATCGCATATACATGAGTACCAATGAGGTTTGTTTTAGCGTGTGATATACGAACATGACGCACACATGAGCATCCGTGTTTACCTTTTGTGATTCATTATGTGCGATCTTACGTGACTAAAAGCCTGAATTATATTTTCATCATATAAAGCGATTGTATCTCTTCACAACACATGAATTAAACTGCTCAATTCAAATGGATTCATTTTTCACTTGTTTTTTGGATCTCTTAAGTTTTGAAAGTCTTAATACTTTCAATGGACAGACAATGATACTTAACATTTCTTAATTTGTGTTTTGAAGATTGACCAAAGTCTACTGGGTTTTGAATGACATGAGAATGAGTAAATGATGATAGAATTAAAATGTTCTATCCCTTTAATAAATATTTTTAATGTTTAATGTACAATAACCTTCCAGCGTAATCAAGAACATCTGAAGAACATAAAGAAACATGCATAAAAACACTGCACATAACACCCGGCATATATTCTTCTCTCAGCAATTACACGCTCAGCTCTGTGTTTATGTTTTGACTGTGAGCTTGGCTACTATTTCACCCAATTATATGTACTTTTTTATAGTGAACACTCTAGCATGTAGGGGATTGTTTTATGAGTAGGGTCTCTCCTCTCATTCTGAGGACCGTCTTCCCTAAATCCCTCTCCATGTGGTGAGTCCATCATACTTGTTTTATTTTTATTGCCCATCGACTGGAGTCCAGGCTCCCATCGCCTAAAGCTCTAATGGTGCATGTGGTGCGAAAAGTGCTATAAAACCCGTAGCGAGTAGACCTGGAAACTGGCTGGTTCACAGCAACAATCAGATCTCCATCTTTTATCCAGTGTGAAAATCAAAGGTTAACCACCTGAAATTACCCTGGCTCTTTACTTCGCAAGCACTACTGTTTAAAAACGGTGAGAAAAGCATCCAGGCATGATGTCAGCTCATTAGCCGAGCATGAGCCCAAACAAACCTGTTATTATATCCATCTTCACCAGCCGCTCCGAACACTGCTGTCCTTCATGCTGGAAACACTCGAGAGATCAAACCGTGTCCATTACTCCTTCAAACGGGAATAAAATTGGCCCTCGGCTCATTTGGGGCCACATGCCAGGCTAATTCATTGCATGTGGGTTTTCTGGGTTAATTTGTTTGTCTTCGTATCTGAACGTGTGACTGATCACAGGCACTTGGGCACAAATGGTTCTGTAGAGTAAACATTGGTGCCGTTGGCCGTTTCAGAGTGGTTCGGCTCCCTTGACCCTCGTAACACACACTTGAAAAATCACCTGACAGCTCAGACTTATTGACTCAAACATCGTTCCCTCCCCCTGTAGAGTCGTAACACTCGGTCAGTCTGCTTTAACTTGTCAGCATGCTAACCGGCAGTGTCGCGCAGATACACACACACCTGTGTGTATGGATGTGCTAACAGTTGGACTGTTTTGATGAGGAATAGATTAGACTATATATTTGTATGCAAAAACCTGTCTCTTTCTCTTCATCTTCTCATCAATTTTGAAGGGATGCCCTGTTCTCGATAATGTCACTAGCTGCGTTTCCATTACCCTTCAAAATGCGCGCATTGAAAATACGCTCAATGGAAACACGTCAATTTTGCAAAAACTCCCATTTATCACAAAAAAGTTTTTACGCTCGCATGAGGAGTTTTTTCAGGCAATTCGAAAAAGGAATATTTTGCAAAACTGCAATGGAAACGGTTTTTGCGTATTTACAGTCACCTGACGTAGATGACGTGGTGTGTTTGTACAGAAGACGAGACAGATTTCTTTATTAAATTCATAAAAGACAAAAGAATTACAGGAATACTGGATTCTAAACCTCAAAGAAAAGCCACAATCAAGATCTTGAAGCAAAAATGAGGGGAAACACCAGTGTAAGGCTGAAATAGGTGGTTGAAGCTGGAAATTAACATTTGACCTCCCCCTTCTTCCTTGAGACAAAAGTCTCACCTTATCCACACCATTCTTTCTCTCAGAGACAACTAAAATAATATATATATGGTTTTAATGTGAATGATGATCATTAAGGAATGTGTTTAGTATCATTTTAAAGGTCTTAGTGCGACTGGTGCAATGGTCTCCTTCCCAAAGAGTAAAACACAAGGTACTAAGGTTTTTAAGAGTTTAGACACACAAAGAAAGGCAAATGGTCTTTTTCCCCCACTCCAAGAGGTGTAACTTCTTAATGCAAATTAGCAGGTTTTACATGTGAAAACATTCTGGCTATTTAAGGGACTGCAGTGAGAAACTCGAGGCCTTTTCTGTAATTCAGAGAGCCCGTGAGGTTCAGTGTCCAAAACTCAGCCTCATGTATTTCTTAAAATGTTGGGTTTGCATCTTTCTCTTATTCTAGAGCATTCGATGTTATTGTATTGATTATCTTTGAACTGATTGTGAAATTGGCATGATACATTTACCTGACATAATAAATTGTTACATTTGATTATTCTAACTGATTTTAACATTATTTTCATTGGAGTTAAAAGGAATAGTCAAACACTCGCTAATGTTTAATGATGCACAGACAGCAATAAAAACCCTTTTATATATGGAGTCAGATGAAATAACGAGTTAATACATATGAGAACGTGTATTGCATTTAATCAAAAATCCCATTAGCATGGAAAGGATGGAACACGCGCGAGACCTTCGCCGCTGATCGTTTGCCGCCATTGGTTCGATTTAGCGGGACTTACAAACCAGAAACTCCTCATACGAGCCGCTCACAGTATAAGAGTCTTTCCTTGCCATTAATGCTTGGATAACACACACACACACACACACACACACACACACACACACACACACACACACACGTCTCCTTCAGTTAATAATAATGGCCAGTGCAGTGGCTGAGATATACATAAACCCACCAACATCCGTCACCATGATGTTTGGAACGATTATCGCGAGAGGAAAAAATTAGGTTTTAGTCGCATAACACCGGTTAATGGAAACACCATCATTTCGCAATAGTTTTTTGTCGACATTTAGAAAAAATCGCAAAAGTTTTGCGCAAATCTGTAATGGAAATGGGCCTATTGTTGTGCCACTTTTTTCCACTTGTTGATGACTTTGTGTTTTTGTTGCCCTCCCCTGAATAATACCTTTCAACAGTGTGATCTCGATGGTGCTTCATAAGCTCTTATAGTATCATATAACCAAGATGATGTCAGCAAAAAATCTTAGAAGAGCAGCTGGGGTTTATTTGGTGTTAATCAGAGTCACTTCAGGTAAAGACAGGTTTGTTCTGTTTCACATGAGCTTAATGACTGTCATTATGAACACTGCCACATACCCAATGATAAGGGTGTTCACACTTATGCTAAAGTATTATTAGGTTATTAAAAGGTTATTTTAGGTTTTTGTTTTTATCTTTTTTTATTATTATTATATTTTCTTGGTTTTCATTGTCATTGAATAGGTTGTAATTTTTACATGAAAGTTGCAGAGGTTCTGATATGATTTATCCGTAACACTTTACGATTCAAGCCACATACTTAAAGTTTAAGATTTTATGGGATACGTTTTCAGTCGTACAAAACACTACATTTATGTTTTTTGCCAGTGTTGTGCAGCACACCAGCTCACCCGTAGTATATATGTGTTGAAGTATGTGTCCGCGTAGGTTAGTTTGTGCTTGCTGTTGCTCTGGATGAATGTTGTAGACTGTGATTGTCCTGATGAATTCACTGTGATGGGCTGAATACTTGCAGACCCAAAGCTCCCGGCCACAAATCCCAACAGCTGTCAGCTGATGTTACGCAATTCCCACTACAGTCCCAGGAGTCGTGTTCCTTCCCTGCAGAATAACTGCTCTAAACACAGGGTCACTTCCACCTTACCTCGTGTGGGACGTCCAGCTGGATGCTCTGAGGATCTGTGTATGGTTACAAAAATCAAGCACAAATCTACAACAATCAGAAGCTGATCTTTTGGAGCGGTCCGTCATTAACACGCGTTTTCCCAGCGGAGGAATGACTGCATGGAGCGTTATACGGATTAGTGTTAATGAATTTTGTGTGTTGTGAGAATGATAATGTTACATTGCGGTGTTGCAGTCGTATTTTAGCCTAAATAGTTTTGAGATGAGTTTTGCTCGCAGCTGTGTGGCTAAACCATAAAATTACGGAGAATTATGCCAGCTTTTGCAGTGCATAAAGTTGTGGTGTTTTTGGTTTTTATATTAATTTTTTGTTACAGTAATAATGATGACCATTATATAATCAACATCCTTTTATTGTCCCGATAATTCAATATTAAGAGCAGTGACAGTACAGATGAAGAAGTTGTTTAACTTTCTTTAGTGTGTGTAATATTGCTTTTTGAGCATGAAAAAGGTCTGCAAAGTTAGAAATTCACTCCGAAGGGAGTTATTCTCTATATCAGTGTCAGTGTTTCTGAACTCCTGAAACGCCTCCATTGTAGTCTTGAGTTTTCTTCAGGGAACAAACACGTCACAATATTCCTAATTTAAATACTTCCCGCCCAAAGCATATGCAAAATAAAGGGCCGGGGCCTGATTGGGCTAGGTAGTATGACAATATTTAATTGTTAATCTCGATATTTCTCAAATACGCTCGAAGAGCTTGACCAATCACTACAAACTAGTCCAGCCGACCAATCAGAGCACACTGTGCTTTTCAGAAGGAGGGGCTTCATAGAGACAGGAACTAAACAGTGTTACTGACAGACTGGGAAGAGACGAGCTGCAACAGTGGAGAAAATGGGGGAAATAATGTGTTTTTTAAACATCTAAGCATGAAAACCTGTTCTGGTAGAGGCCAAAAACAAAGAGGGGCATAAAAGGTCCCCTTTAAAAGCTCTTTTCTCATTAGTTAAATTTCCTTTAGAAGGGTTGAATGTGTTTGGTGATTGACAGGTGCTACTGTGACTCCTGTGACCTTCCCTGTGTTGCTGGTTTCAACAAGTGGGTGAATGGTGACTTAATTTGCACTTTCACAAAAAAAAAACAAAAAAAAATTGTCTATATGAGTGATTAAAGATAAACTAATCACACGGCCTCTTTTTCGAGTTAAAATATCTAAAAATCCTTGAAATAAGATACATTTATTAGAGAAGCAGCACTGCTTACGATATTAAGACTTGTTTTCACAGACTAGAATACAGAATATAAGTGTCTTTTTGTTTTTGTTTTCTTATTCTAAGTATAAACCTTAAACCTTAAAAATAGGTTTTGAATCAATCTACCAGTGCAGTAAACAAACTTATATTCTATATTCTAGTCTATGAAAACAATTCTTAATATCTTATGATTTGCTTTTCATGCATCATGATTTTTGATATTTAACCGAAGAAAGCTAAAGCTTCTGGTCAATAATTTATTTTTGTTCTTTTTTTTTTTGCAGTGTATAAAATAAATAAGGTCCATTTGTATTCATATTATTAACCACAAGGTAACACCAGACCTAAGATAATATCACTTTTCCAAACACCCCCAGAACCGAATGAAACCTTAAGTTGCTATTCACTGAAATCTTCAGTTTTTCATTCTCTATTCTGCATATTCCCGTCATGTATGACAAACGTGAGATCCAACGCAGACATGAGGGTGAGTCAATAATATATTATGGGTGAATGTCCCTTTAAAGATGTTAAATTATTGTCTGTTTTACTCATCACCCTCTGTTTTCTCTCGCTGTTTTTCATTTTCTCATTCTAGTCAAGCAGGTTTCCTCTGACTGTTGACCATTGTGTGCGGTGAATGTTGGGGTCTGGAATGGACGTCAGCTCCTGCAGTTTGGCAGAGCTCAGTTCACTGGCTCATTCCTTCAGTCCTGGACACAAACCTGTGTGCATTTATCTGCAGCAGGGGAGCCGTGTCCAGTTCAGGCCGGCACATTTATTGGATTGATTTACGGTTATAGGACAGGGGGTTGCCAAGCCACGCTGCCCCTGCTTGGAAGGGTTGTTTGTTTATGATGTTTTAGTGGTGATGTGAAAACCAGCGGCAGCGTAATGAGCTGCTTCAGGGGTTATTCAGACGCTTAGTGTGGCCAGAGTCTTGATCCGGTGGCCGTTTCCAGCGGGAGTCTTCATGTGGACACATGAGCAGGGGGAAATAACCGCTGGTGTCGCGGTGTCTTAAAGTAACTGAGGTCAAAGTGAAGTAGTTGAGTCATTCTTAACATAATTGAGGTAAACATCCTGCATTTAAACACAGATAATGGATCGTCACTCAAAACTCTGGCATTGCAGTCTTCACTGTCACACGATCCTCCAGAAATCATTATAATACGTGACCCTGGATAACAAAAACCAGTCACAAGTCGCACGGGTATATTTGTGGCAATAGCCAACAATACATTGTATGGGTCAAAATGGTCTATTTTTTTTTTTTATTCCAAAAATCATTAGGATATTAAGTAAAGATCATGTTCCATGAAGATATTTCTGAAATTTTCTACCGTTAATATATAGAACATTTATTTGTGTGAGTGAATGCAGCACAATCGCGAACGTAAATGGACAACTTTAAAGGCAATTTTCTCAATGTTTCGATTTTTTTGGCACCCTCAGATTCCAGATTTTCAAATAGTTGGATCTCGGCCAAATATTGTCCTATTCTAACAAACCATTAATCAATAGAAAACGTATTTATTCAGCTATCAGATGATATCTCAATTTAAAAAACATGACCCATGTGACTGGTTTTGTGGTCCAGGGTCACATATGAGGATTTGCTGCTCAAGAAACATTTCTGATTATTATCCATCTTGAAATCAGTTGTGCTGCTTCATATTTTTGTGGAAATCGTGACTTTTTTCAGGATTCTTTGATGAATAGAAGTTCAAAAGAACAGCATTTATTTGAAATAGGAATCATTTGTAACATTATCAATGTCTTTACTGTTGCTATTGATCAATTGAATGCATCCTATTTTAAATGCAAGTATTAATTTCTTTAAAATAAGCACTTTATTTTACAGTCCGGTTCCCCACATATTATGTACTACTTATAGCAACTACAATAACTGGGTAATAACTAGGTACTAACCCTGAACTGAACCTTAACCCATGTTACCTTATATTAACCAGTGCTTTCTTAGGCAAGTACACTGTAAGTACATGTAATAAAGTGCCATAAACCATAAAATCGTACTGACCCCAGACTTGTGAACGGCAGTGTATACTGTGTATTGATATCTGTTGTTTTTGTTTTAGTAGATAAAAATGCCTTGAGTTAAAAATCAATAAACATTCATGAGAGGATTTTTATTTTAGGTAATTTATTATATGCGCAGGTTTGTTGACAGACATTAGTAAAAGGGATTCTGGTGTGACTGACTGAAGACACAAAGGTCTGTCTTCAGTTCCGCCTTGAGTCTGACGTGTGTCTTAAAAACAGATGCTGATCAGACACAAGTTATGATTCATCATGTGCAGTGAACAAGACTGCTAGGCAGATGCTCAAAACACACACAGTAACATTGTTTTAGATTATAGTATTACAAGAGCACTTCTCTTCAGCCACTGATCAACGTTTTAACTTTTACGAGGAGGATTAACGGCCAAACCTGAATAACCATCTTTCTCTCATCCATATTTCTGTGTAACATTTCACTTCTACAAAAAAAACACACTCTGAACTTTCTAGCAACCACATAAAAACATACTATAAATAACTCAGAACACTTTAGCAACTGCATAGCAACTCCCTGGCAACCACTCACAACATTCTACTATCATCGTGGCGACTTGCACATAGAAAATCTCTAGTTATTTTACAGGTGAAACTATGGATCCATAAATTCTTGTAAGGGATGTTGTGGCTTTTAATGGAAAAATTTACGGCCAACACATTATATAGACCAGGGGTGCCCAAACTTTTTCCTATGAAGGGCCAAAAATCAAACTTGATTGAGGGCCGTGGGCCAAAAGTAAATTTTGCATCATAAATCAAACTGTATTACATTAAAGTTGCTATGGGTTTATGATTATGCTCTTTATTTCTCCATTATTGCGTTTAATTTTTTAACGTTAATTGACGTCACGTCAAGTGTCGCAAGCACGCGGTGCTGCACCATGAATTGCGCATTTACAGGAAAAAATCTAATTCATTTACATTTAATTTAAACATTTAATTTCAGTTTACTCTGTTGTAGTTCAACAATAAAACAAACAAAAATGTTATGTCAAATAAGAAATGACGATCTGTGTCGAAGGTATCACCCCCCTCCTCTCTCTCCCCCCTCTCCCCGGACGGTATGGTGGGCCAAATCAAAGGTTACCACGGGCCAACTTTGGCCCGCGGGCCCTAGTTTGGGCACCCCTTATATAGACTCTCTGAGCAACCTGTGCAATGTTTAATTGTTAAGTTCATGGTGAAAAGTAACTTTAACTAGAACAGCATGCTTCCTCTTTATCCATTTGGTCCAAGAAATCTGTGTTGTGACTCATCTGATAAGATTTTGAGTGTTTACATGGAGATGGTAGAGCCTCAAAACAAACCACTACATCATATCCTCTGCAGTGCACACGTGTCTCCTGATCGCTCGCTCAGCCCTCGCTGGGATGTTCACATGAGCGCTGTCTTGGCATGTGTCGTGAGACGGAGCTGATAATTGCACATGAAGATGATAATGCGTTCTGAAAGGAGCTCATACTTTAAAATTAGCCATAAAAATTGGCGCACTTATACATAATTGGTCAGAGAATAGCATGACATCCCTTCTGTCCGGTTCTGCTGTGATTCAGCGCAGGTCTTTCCCAAAAGCCTCAGGCACGGTTGGTGTGTATGTACATTTCTGAAGGATTTTTAATGCTATTAAATACAGAACTTCTTCATATGTACAGAACTTGCCCCTACAGCTGTGTGTGTGTTTACTGTGAGGGGACTACACTGAAAAAAATGTACAAGTGTAGGGTGTATGATTTACAATTTTTGTTCTGAAATAGCTGGTAAATTTCACAAATACTTACAGAGAAATGTCAGGTATAACTGATTGAATTAAATGTGAAATACTGAAATAGTATTTTCTTGTAAAACACTCCAATAATGTTTTATTTACAACTTCAAATTATTTACATTTTTACAGTGTACAACAGTGACAAAAAAAACTTTTTTTGTCAGCCAAACGGTAATTGACACAAAACATTTACTTGAAGACTTTTTAGTAAGTGTTTTATTTGATTTTTAAAAAAAATACTTGACCGGTTAAACGGTTAAAGCATATCTTTCACATTTTTAACAGTCAGAGCAGTACTTATCTGGTTCATATCAATGTGATAATGTTATCAATGTAAGCATTCATATAAATTATATATTTTATATATTATGGTTTTTTTATATATAAAAATAAAGCGTTGAAAATATATTTTTCCCTTACAGGTCAGTCAGTGTGGTGTTTGTTTTTAATTAGTGACACTGGTTTGTGTGTATGGAAACTGTTGGATGAGCTCATTGCCTGGCAGCCGTTTTGTCCAACATGTTTAAAGATGTTTCAGTGCTTATAAATCATCAAGACTTTCTTTTCTATCAGTGCTATATGTATTTCATTGTTGATCGGTGCTGGTTTGCGTCATTGATGTGGTTAGGACTGTCATTTTGCTGAATATTAATGGCCATACAAAATTGCAATTTACAATTTGATAATTGTAATTGTTTGTCACTTGCATGTATGATTATGCATAAGACATTCTCACTCATGTTAGGCTCAGAATAATAGAGGACCAACCAAACAGTCTGAATTGCAAGAACATAACTTTTTATCCGAGATAGGAACTTATGAAGACGTGTAGCTATAAAACACATCAGACAAAGAGCATTGGGATGATCAAACCCAGAGCTCATTGTGCAAAGACCTGGTTTGTGTTGGATGACCAGACTTGGAAGCAATCGGCAACATCGTGAGCTTTGCTTCAGCACGTTTTCCTGGTCTCTTTGGGCAAACGGCTCTGATTGTGTAATAAGAACAACAGCACATGATGAGGAGCTGTGAATGTTGCAATAGAAGAAAGGATCTGTTGGATCCGACAGGTCTTCACCATGTGCTTTAAGACTCTGAAGAGGAGCGTGCACGAGGGTTATGTAAGATGCCACACTGCTGCCTTTTAAGGGAACCAGAGAGCTTTACCCTGATCCTGTTTAGTCTGAACATCTCATCAGCGAATCCTTCATCAGTTTTTTCCTGGAAAAACAAAAGATGACCTTAAACAAAACTCACACAAACCAGGCAGAAGATGAGCTGTAAAGTCTAGTTCAGTGTTTGTGACTGCTTGTGCTTCCCTCAACCGTCAACCAATGTTGTCAAACAGGGTTTCCGTCTTTGTTCAGATAAGAACATCCCAATATAAAAAGGAAATAAGAAATGATGTTTTTCATAAAGAAACTGAACCATTCACAGACGTTGTGCTTGGAAACACAGCCTGCAATTGGTAATACAACGGCAGAGAATAGATTTTGATTATGTTGCTTGGCGTCGCTGTCACGTTGAGTGGTGATGTCATGGTGTGGATGTGGCCATGTGACTCAGAATCTGTCGAGTTCGTTCAGTGTGGGGTTGAACTGATGTGTGGAGATGTTGTATTCTCAACTCATCAACTTGAATTACATTTCTGATGGTTTATTGCTTTATTTGGACTTAAAATATATGCTTTACTTCACTTGCTTCCATTTAAGTGAAGCTGATATTGTCTAGATTCATACTTTTATTGATCAAATTGATCAGAGAAGACATGTATGATGGTACATAAAAATCTATTTCAAACAATTGTTGTTCTTAGGAACTTTATTATCGTTCTTATGAACGGACAATAGAACGATGGATGGATGGATGATAGAACAGTAGATGGATGGATGGATGGAGGATAGAACAGTAGATGGATGGATGGATGGATAGATGATAGAACAGTAGATGGATGGATGGATGGATGATAGAACAGTAGATGGATGGATGGATGGATGGATGGATGGATGGATGATAGAACAGTAGATGGATGGATGGATGGATGGATGGATGATAGAACAGTAGATGGATGGATGGATAGATGATAGAACAGTAGATGGATGGATGGATAGATGATAGAACAGTAGATGGATGGATGGATGGATGATAGAACAGTAGATGGATGGATGGATAGATGACAGAACAGTAGATGGATGGATGGATAGATGACAGAACAGTAGATGGATGGATGGACGGACGGACGGACGATAGAACAGTAGATGGATGGATGGATAGATGATAGAACAGTAGATGGATGGATGATAGAACAGTAGATGGATGGATGGATGGATGGATGATAGAACAGTGGATGGATGGATGGATGGATGGATGGATGGATGATAGAACGATGGATGGATGGATGGATGGATGGATGGATGGATGGATGGACGGACGGACGGACGGACGACGATAGAACAGTAGATGGATGGATGGATGGATGATAGAACAGTATAGACGATGGATGGATGGATGGATAGATGGACGATAGAATAGTAGGCAGTTGGATGGATGGATGATAGAACAGTAGACGATGGATGGATGAATGGATAGATGGACTATAGAATGATGGATGGATGATAGAATGATAGATGGATGGATGATAGAACAATAGATGGATGGATGGATGGTAGAACAGTAGACGGAGGGATGGATAGATGGATGAATAGATAGATAGATGGACTATAGAATGAAGGATGGACGATAGCATGATAGATGGATGGAGGATATAACGATGGATGGATGATATAACGATGGATGGATGGATGATATAACGATAGATAGATAGATAGATAGATAGAACGGTGGATGGCTGGACGATAGAACAAACGATGGATGGACGGATAGATGATAGAACGATATATGGATGGATGGATGGATGGATGATAGATAGTCAAGTCAAATATATTTATATAGCGCTTTTCACAATACAGATTGTGTCAAAGCAGCTTCACAGTATCAATCAAAACAACATAACAATGTTTTTTTATTACTGGAAAAAAGGCATCCACGTTTGGTAGGGCTGATCAATGGTATTAATGATTGGTTAATTAATTTGAATATCCCCAACTTAGCAAGCCAAAGGCTACATGGCAGATAGAACAGTAGATGGATGGATGGATGGATGGATGGATGATAGATAGAACAAGGATGGATGGGTGGACTATAGAATGATGGATGGACAATAGAATGATAGATAGATCAGATGGATGGATGGATGGCTGGACGATAGAACGAAGGATGGATAGATGGATGGATGGATGATAGAATGATATATGGGTGGATGATAGAACAGTTGACGGATGGATGGACAGAAAGAAAGAAATGAGTGCAGGTGTTTAAAAGAATCTCTCATGCTGTGTCACTGATACGGGTGATTTATTTAAATATCTGTTTGTTAACAGCAGAAAACATCTCTCCATCTGTTCTGGTGAGGACGAGCACCCTGGAGAAGTTTATCCAGAGCTCCATAAATAACCATTAAACACATTAAACAAACCCTCCAGGACATTTGCTCAAATAATGCTCTGCTAATCACTACCAGCGCAGCGCCGCTTGACTACGGCTTGTATATATTAGTTTGGTTATGCTTTTATTAGATTGTGAGGACTTCCTCTCTGTTTGAATCCAGCCATGTGGTTTCCATTGAAACATTTATTTGCTAGAGTACCAGCCACTTTTCCCCAGTAAAGATAAACTTGGTGTTTTCATTGAAAGATTCATTGTGTTTAAGCTCATCTAAGAACATCCAAGAAAACTACTGTACTGTTCCTAGACATTATATTTGGAAGTCGAAGCAGCTAAAATTCAGATATGATAAAAGGACACGCGCTGCAAGTGGTCGACCAATCACAGCAGACTGAACCATCTGACCAATCAGAGAAAAGGAAGCTCTCAGAAAGGAGGGGTTTAGACCAAATCTTCGAACAAACTGTTTCAGACACAGTGAGAAAAGAGCTGAAGGTGCAACGAATAGACCTGATGCACCAGAGAAACGAGGCGCCGCCATCTTTACAATATGGTCTTTGAACTTATACATGTATTTCTATGGCATCGCTGTCCAGGAGTAATTAGCTGGTGAAGTGGATTTACTTATTGTAGAGTTAACGAAAGTTATCATGAGCATTGTAATGTTTAGCATAAGCATTGTAAAGCAGATGTCTTAACAAATGTCGAGCGGGATTTTTTCAAACGATACATAACTACGCAAGATCGCTGTGAAAATACAGAACGGAAGTCCAAAGACAACGAGCGCAGCGCTGAAAAGGGGCGGGGCTACATAACGTCTTTATGATGATGAGAAATTAAAGTTATTGTTTTTTTTTTCGAAGACCTCAGAACTAAATTACGGACATTTTAAATAGCATAAATATTTTGTTTCTGACGATGTGATTTATCATTTTTTCTTGGAAATTAGTGAGAAAGACTGGTTGCATAAACTGCTTTGGCCAGTCTTACAACTTAGTCATCTAACATATACTGTACATCGAGTTTTAGAGAACTAGAGAAACCCCTCTGAAGTTTTCAGGAGGCCATCTCCTCCAGCAGTGCCTCATGCTTTCGGATGCCTCGTACTGTACATCTGCGCTCTCTCTCCAGACCTCCGCTGTCCGGTGGAAAACCACTCTTCATTCTTTCCACAGCGGAGTTCCTCCGGTTCTCACTGAGGATCCCTGAACACTCTCGTTCGTCTCAGCATCTCTCCAGTTTAATCCAGATGTGCTTTAGTTCATATTCATAATAGAAGATAATCTAACTAAATGAATAGTTCACCCAAAATTGTACGTGTTGTCCTCATCTACTCACCTCTGCGTGTTATTACAGTGCTGTATTATTTTCCTTCCTCCATGAAACACAACATTTGATGTGGAATGTCCCATTTCCCCAACATAAGAAAAAAACATTCTTTTGTAAATCATCACAACATAAAAAGTCAAAATTATGACATAAATTGAAATTATAACATAAATAAATCTAAATTATAAGCTGAAATGTGTCATAATTTTGACTTTCATCTCATATTATGATTTGGTATCTCATAATCTCATTTTGTCATAATTTTTGTCATAATTATAATTTACCAAAGCATGTTTTTTTTTATTTTTTTATTTCAACTTAGTTATTTATTTGTTTATGTGTGTGTTTAGTTAGTTAGTTTTATCGCCCGATTATTACTAGTATCTCATAATCTCAACCGTTTTTGTCAAAATGATAATTTACCAAAGCATGATTTATTTATGTGGTGGAGATGGGCTTCCATATGTCTGAGCTGCTCTTTTTCATGCTACAAAAAGTAGATGTTGGATGATTTATATTGCTGAATTGATGTTATGGTACTTTTTTTGTGGCTTAGCCAAATAAATCCAGCTTAGACTTAGACTAAAATCGTATTTAATGTTCCACACACAAAAAAAAGTAATATGGATTTGGAACAACATGAAGGGTTTTGTAAATGATGGCAGAAAATATAGTTTTGTCTGGACTGTTTCTTTAAGAGATCAGTGTGTTCAGTTTATACTCAAGTGTGAGGAGTGTACTAAACTGCATGAGTATGAACTATAGTGTAATGTACACCTCCAAACACAGCCTGATATTAAAGATACTCATGTGACATGTTATTCTCGTCACATGTTTTACCTTTTTGACCAACTTGCAGAAGTCTAATAGAAGATTAGAAAAGATGTAATTGTGAATGTTGTGCAGTTGTGTCATTTCTACCTCCCCTCTTAATGAAGATGCACTCTGGGAAAAATGAATGCCAGGAGAGTCCAGTTGTTCCTGCCGTATATGTCTGGTTCTTGTTAGTCAGTACGTATCATGTGTATCACAGCTTGACGGAGGTAATGCAGCATAACCGTGCATGACGGGGCTACTGTATCTCAGTCTCTTTATTAGACTTTAAATAAGCTTTCTTAAAGTTGTACGTGAGTAAACGAGTATTTCTGCTATATTAGCAGATCTCTGTACAGATACTAACATGTAGTTCACTGACAAAGACTGTTGTTTATCTGTTTAGCTTCTTCCTTCCTTTCTTTTATTTCAAATAAGTTAAATAAATGTATTTCAATATTTTTCCTAACATTAAGTTTAAATAAAGAAAAAGTATTTACATGTATTTAAATATTTTTAAATAAACGATTTACATTATTTATGTATTCAAATAAATTTAATATTTTTCCCCAAACACATTAAGTTTATTTATGATGATATAAATATATAATATTTCAATAAATACATTTATAAATTATTAATAAATTGTTTAAATGTATTAACTAAAATTAAAATTAATTAAAAAAAATTCAAGACACATTAAGTTTATTTATAAACGACATGTATTTATAATATATAAATATTATAATATTAATATACAAATAATACAAATATTATATTTAAAATACATATATGTATTTACACAATTTAAAATACATTTAAATATATTTTAAACGTTTTTTTTATTTCTAAAAACATTTATTTTGGATAAAATGTAATTAATTAATTACAAATATATTTAAAGTAAATACATTTTATTTTATTTATTTATTTATTAACGTTTTATTGTTATTATTTTTGGATTAAATAAATCTTTTCATGGCGATACATCATCTTGGGTCATTATATTATCCTTATCATATCAGCCTAAATTTGTATATCTGTGAATCCATAAATGTTATACTTCTGTTTTAATGAATCTGTGTCTCTTCCATTTCTCCCACACAGGGATCTACCTTCTGGACATGATTTACATCGACTCGGCCTATCCAGCGTCTGACAGCATCATCGAGACTCAGCAGAGAACCAATCAGATGAACAACATCCTGCGGGTGATCTCTGACCTCCAGGTGTCCTGCACATACGGTCAGAGTTTTCCTGAAATCTGTGAGGGATTCTCAGATTGATATACACGTGTGTTTACATCCCCTCCGCCTCCTCACAGATCACCTCGTGACGCTCCCGCATGTGCAGAAGTACTTGATGTCTGTTCGCTACATCGAGGAGCTTCAAAAGTTTGTGGAAGACGACAATTTCAAGTAAGTGAGGGGCTTGTGGTCTCAAAGGTAAAATGTAATGAGATTTAACTTGCAGTGGAGCTCCTTCAAACACATGATGACTTTAGCAGGACGCGTGGCACCAGAAGCCCCGAGCAAGGGCGACTCATGATTTAACCCATAGCCAACAGGAAACGGCGCATGACTGCATTAGTTTCTTTCTAGACGGGCATCCCTAGGCATTTGACACTGGGAATTCACGGGTCACCGCTTTTATAGGCAAACAACACCGTGATTAGATTTTTGGGTGGTCGGCTCAGTAAGAAGCAAAGTCATCACATAAATGTGGTGAAACTGAAACCGCCTTTAGACATTTTGATCGTACCATTAAATAGTGTGTTACACAAATGCAATGTGTTTTTATTAAAAACACTGGGTGTTCTGTGAGTTTTGAGCAACATGAAATTGCATTGCTTAAGCTCAGCAGGGTTTAGGCCGAGTGAGTCCAAACACATGCTGGAAACCACAATGAGATATAAATCCTCATATGCATTTTTTCTAAATCATATAACATATATATGTACTTTGTGCTTCCAGCAATTCTGTGTCAGAATTGTGTTTAAATTGCAATAATTGCATTTTCACCCCCTCACTGTTTTAGAAAGAAGCCTCTTCTGCTCACTAACGCTGCATTTATTTGTTCAAAAATACAGAAAAAACTGTAATATTGTGAAATACAATTCAAAATAACTGTTTTATAATTTAATATTAAAATGTAATTTATTCCAGAGATGCAAAGCTCAATTTTCAGCATAATTACTCCAGTCTTCAGTGTCACATGATCCTTTAGAAATCAGTATAATATGATGATTTGATGCTCCATAATCATTTCTGAGTATTATTAATGTTGAAAACAGTTGTGCTGCCCTGTATATCTGAATATACAGAATATCTGTTTTTCTCTAGTCATGTGGCACTGATTTTAAAAAGTTCAAACAAAAAATGAAACAATTGACCCTTCGCAAAGACCCGCCCCCCTTAGGTACTGTCGCTATGTCCGACAAGCTACGCCGCTCTCACACACACACACACACACCATGTTCTCACGCAGTGAAAAACACATCGCGGAGCAGAGAGGAGACTGACAACACGCTGACCGACAGGACAGACCAGGTTACTTTTCGGTTACTATTGATATTAAACATATTAAACAAAGTCTCACCTTTCAATTTTTTTTTTTTTTTAATAAATATAAACAATAAATACCGTTTTGTGGCTCTTTAATGTGTCGTGACAGATCGCTGTAGAGCATCAGTTAAAGCTGCACGTGAACCGATCATCTCTTCCTTCTAGTTCATTTATAGCATCAAATAAACATGAATGAACATAAGAAGGAATGTTGTTTTAGCCACGGAAAGGCGTCAGTACACTCCGTTTTTCAAGTTCAAATCCTCCCATGTTAATCTAATACCTCTCCTGACTGCTTTGTTGGACAAAATGGTGGATGGCGAAGTATGATTGGTCAGATTACCTGTCAATCAAGCTCCACGCGAAGGGTCAATTGTCCCATTGACTTCAATTGTACAAAAACAACAGAAATATTCTTCAAAATATCTTTCTTTGTGTTCAGCAAAAGAAAGCAAGTCAAACTAGTTTGTGACGAATTTCCATTTCTGAGAAACCTGTCCTTTTAAATAGAGGGATGAACACTGTATAGAGCTGATGTGAACATGACCAGTACAATCTCAGGGATAAGATCCAGTTCTGGTTTCTGTAGGATTATTGTAATCAGCCGTTATTAGTTGCTACAACTTTAACCGGACGCTTTAATGCCCATTTCCAAGAGAATGCAGTAGTTCTGTCTTTGTTTCAATGTGAGCTTCTGAAGTTCTCCTCGATCCACCATGAACAGCTGTGAAGTAAGTTTGTGAATTAGCAATTCATCAGAGAGAGTTAAAAGAGGCTTTGATTATGCTGGATTTAAATGTTTATCCTGCGGGATGAGTGATCATCTCTGGGCCGCTCGGCTCAACATTGAAGAGGCTGTTATCGTTGGCATGCGCTGTATCAGAAGTGCATTACCGATATTGATGTCTCAACATGTGGAAATGTGATAGTGAGTCCAATATCCTGATCCACCCGTGCTAAAGAGCATTCGTCTGTTGAAGCAATCATATTAGCTCAAAATTATGGAATATTATCTGATGTTGCGTTTATAAAATTAATTTATCCTTTAACAGTCAACTTTAACAGAATTAAAACAAAAGCATCATGTTTCACAGCGCTTTTGTACCTGTCTGAAAGCAAATGTGTTTCCTGTGGACGGTCATGAGTGAAAGACTCAGACATAAACACATCCCAGCATCACTCTTTCATTGAGCTCATCTGAAATCAGTGTTTTCTTGGCTTGGACCGAATCCTGTGCTGACGACGGACAATCAGTAAATGTCTTTTTAATCAGAGTTCTTCAGTTTCACATGCCTTATACACAGGTTTGGGGAGAAACAGACTTAAAAATAGTGTTATGTAACCAGGAAAGAAAACAATGAAAGTCACGGCTCAACAATAAGGGATTTTTTCCTCTGACCTGGTCAGTTTTACTGATATAAACCTATAACCTGACCTAATAAAGTGGCCGTGAGTGTATGTATTTTAATATTTTATACAAGTGTGAAACTGTACTGATTTTTCTGTCATTTTCAACCTATTTTAACATCCAAACTATCACAAATCATTCTTGTAACTTCAACAAAACCTCATCAGTAAGATGCCATTGCAAAAAAAAAAAAAACAGTTGTGCGTTTTTTGAAGTTTAGGTATGTATTTAACATAAGTTGTAGTCCTTCAAGCCATCAGGTCTTTCTTATTGTTGAGTAACTGTAACTGTATTCTGTTAAAGTCACAATAAAAAGATCTGCAATAATACATTTTTAAAGTGGCTGATCCAGCTGTTTATACACCGAAGGAACTCTTCGCATCTGTCACGAGTGATATTTGTGGTTTGCCGTATCTGAAATCTCCAGGGTGTTTTTTGCACAGCTCAAGGCTGTTTTATTGCGGGTGAGATGGGCTGAAGTCCAAATCTCCAGAAAGAGATAAAAAAGTGCGAGTGGATCATGATGATAGTGGCGGTTCTCATGTGGTCTCCATGGTGACGTTTCGTCTGTGACCCCGTGACGACCTCGCATGGCCACAAACGCATGGAAACCGTAGGGTGTGCTATTGAAGTTCATCCAGAATTGACATCATTCTGCTGGCTTTATCCTGGCCCGACAAATCTCCAAATCCCAGCCTCCCTCATCACCGCTGGCCATCGCACTTTCTGTTCCAGTGCCAGTATTCTGGATGGGTGGAGAACATGAAAGCAGCGGCCGGCTCTAGATCCACCGGTCTGGAAACACTACACATGCACTATAGTGGAAAATCAACTTCACACACCAGACACAGAGGGTGCTGAATGAGCAGTTCTACGTTATCTCAAATTTATGAACGTTTTGCATGTTTGCCATGTAAATGTGCACTCTTAAAAACAAAGCTTCCAAAATGGGGTTTCCACAGCGATGCCTTAAAAGAAGCATTTTTGGTTCCCTAAAGAACCTTTCAGAAAACATTCTTAAAAGGACCGTTTTTCTCTTAGGTTTTTCATGTTTACACGAGAACGCTCACGGGTGAAAACGTACAAATATTTTATCAGATGTGTTTACACGGCGACGGCGTTTTTGGGGCTTAAAAATGTGAAAAAGTGAAACCACCCTCCAGAGTGGAAATCTTAAAAACGCTCCACCGTCGCGTTCCCGTCTAAAGGGTAAAAACGCGAATCTGGTCACGGTGGCTCTCGTCGCGTACTCAGTTACGGAGCTTCTCAGGTGCACTTCTGTTAACATTACACACAAAAGTTGGTTGAAATAATCCTTTTTTAAAATTAGACATGTTTAGTTGGCATTAGCTCAGACTCTGCAGTCTTGACTGAGCTTGTCGCAGTGCACTCTGGGATTGTCTTATCTGCACAGGATACATGTGGTGCTGCTTTAGGGTTTGTTTAGGCAGCGTCATTTTGCCTACCGTTTGGAAACAGCCATTTCATCTGGAGCTCGACTTTGAAGCCTAAAAATGTAGTCTTGTTAAGGTTTGGAATAGTTTGACTTTATCTGCTCTCTGAACTCTCAACCTCTGTTAAGTCACTCCAATCTCATCGGTAAAGATTTTTGTTTTCATTACTGAGAAATGCTGTTAAGCGCAAAACAAGAGAATGATTGATTGCTGACATTAGCACTTCTCCTGGGAAATCTCCACACCCACCGGTTATCTGACTCTGAATATCTCAACCTCCTTAAAAACAGTGTGTTATCCGTGAAGAATCTGCTCTTTTCTCTCTCAGATCCCCTGAACACTGCTCCACTGCTCCAGGTTGTTGAGTTGCTGTTTTTGGCGGTTTCGTTTTATTCTTTGGCTATCAATAGATGCAGTCTGTTTTGTGTTATTTATTTTTAGTGTAAATCCAGTTTAATTTTCCAGGACGAAGGTTTACGGATGTCATTTCTGCAGGTGTGTTAGGGTGGTCTAAGCCGTCTGAAAATATCCAATGATTTGATTATTACAGACACGCAGTTATCTACAGACTCTTGTTCGGTCATAAACATTAACATTAACTCAGGAGCACAATATATAAAACACTTTGACCTATAAAACAAAAATGAATAAAACAATTTGTGCTGATTTTTCTTTAATCAAATTGAGGAAGTCAAGATTAATGGCTACAATGAGCACGTTTTGCAGTGTACAGCTTTTCGAAGCGGGGTTTAAAGCATGATACTGCAACTCTCAGCTCCTGCTCGATGTTTAGCTGCGACCTGTACTTGGACTTCAGTGCAGCAACAGCAGAGAAGCCAGTCTCACAAAGATGTTGCAAAAGGAAGAAGAAAGCCCATGGCCCTCTGTCCTAAGAGTGGAGACTGCCTCTCTACACTCAGTGTCTGTGATGTGAACCTCAGTCTCAGTGTGGAGTCAGACGTTCCACATCGCACTGGCGCATTGAAAGGATCGGTCACCCAGTCGTATTGGGAACTGTTTTCCGGGAAGTACTTTTTAAAGACCTCCTTAATATATGGATATACTGAGGTGGCATCTTAGTCAGTAGTGTCAACAAGTTCTCGAATGAATCAGTGTTTCCTTCATCTAGTCGCCTGCCCCACACTGTAAGCTTTCGAGTGAAGGAGCTGATCTTGTCTGTGAGCTGAGGCAGGTGTTTATCTTTCCCTTGAAGCTGTAGATGTAGTTCATTTAGCTTTCCAAATATGTCCCTCATGTAGGCCAGTTTTGCCAGGAAGTTCTTATCTCAAAATTTTTCTGCGAGGTCATACTTGTGCTCCTGCTCCAAAAACATTCGTATCTAATCTCTGAGCTCAAAAACTCGGGACAAGACTTTTCCTCGTGACAGCGACCTTCCTTCACTGTGAAACGGCACAGCTTGATGTTCAGCTCCCGTCTCCTCACAGATAGCAGAGAAGACTCTTGTTTTTAGTGGTCTGGTCTTTATAAAATTGACTACACCTACACCTCACTTAATTCTGAGGAAAAGTGCCTTGATGCCAGTGCTTCTCTGTGTTTAACAGTGTGTCCACTCAGCATTAGGTAAAAAAAACACGTTCCCCGGGTTCATGACCCATTTAAAGCAGAGCTAGGAACATTCTTTATTTGGTCAATAATTTGATCTTTTGTTCTCACATTTTCAACAGATTCAAAACTTTAACATCCCAATTGGCTTATAGCATCATGCAAAAATCTAGTTTTTGTAAAAAATCTGCCTTTTGCTGAGACTGATCAGTAGTTGAAAACTGAATTTTTTTACATTTGTGCATTTGGCAGATGCTTTTATCTAAAGCGACTCAGAATCTGTATACTTTTTTCAAATTCATTCACTGGGAATCAAACATGTGACCGTTGTGTTGCTAGCGCCATGATCTACTGTTTTAGCTATACAGAAACTTTTGTCTTCATGGTGTTTATTGTGAACATTCCTTTCAAAAGCCCACTTTACATTGTGCCAAAAGACTACTTTTGCATATTCTGTGAATCATAGTTGATGGTGTGGAAATAAGAGATTACAGTTCAGTTTATTGGATTGTTAACAATGAGTCCCTTCTGTTCCCCTATAAAAACGTGAAATGTTATCGGCCCAGCTGATCCCGTTTGGGTTTCTCAATGTCTCCTCTAGGTCAAGTACATGACTAGTAAAGCCAAATGTGAGCGTGAACTGTGTGGGGTGTTACTTCCCCTCAGAGGCCTGTAAGAGCCTTTTATAGGACAGGGATTTTAAAAAGATGAATGATGCTCGATCTGTTGTTCTGCAAGTGATGAAATGGGACATACCATGTCTCTCATTAGGACGGGTCAAGCTGAACACTGACATGGTGTTAATATGTAAATGTAGGTGGTCATATGTTAATGAGCTTGTAGTTTTGATGTCATAATCATGATGATTTCAAGAAATGTTTTTAGTGCACTGGGGGAAAGTTTTGAGTGTCTATACTTCATCAAACTCTTTAATATGAAAGAGCAAGAAAATTGCTGTTTTCCATGATATGCTTTTTTTAATTCAAAGTGACGTCTTTTACAGTAACATAAATCTGAGTGCTTAAGGTTGCGCTGTTGGTTGAGGGTAAAATGTTATGATTTCAATAACACGTCTTATTTGGGGTTCATGGCAGATCCTATCCAACTAAATTCATGCTCAAAGCCTGTACCTTCTGCCAGACATAAGTTGGTTTTGAAATATTAAATGCACCACCCTGAAGCTTCATGGAACTTGTGGAGTTTTTTGTGAGAGTTTTGCTTGTTCTTTCCATTACAGACTGTCTCTAAAAATTGAACCAGGGAACAGCTCCCCACGCATGGCCACATCTAAAGAAGATCTTGCAGGTAAGACATGTGATCATTTCTACAGTTATAGATGTTCATTTCATTTACGCTAAAAATCTTACCGACCCCAAACTTTTGAATTGCAATGTTTTTGAAAGAAGTCTCTTTTGCTTACCAAGGCTGCAATTATTTGATCTAAAATGCAGTAAAATTGTGAAATATTAATCCACAGGATAGATCAACATCTCCTAGCTTGGTTTAAAGTAATAGTTCAACCAAACCTTTGATGTCAAAGTTTCAAACTAAGCTACTCAAGTCTGCAATTATTTGATCAAAAATACAGTAAAAATCACTAATATTATGAAATATTATTAGAATTTAAAATAACTTTTCTATTTGAATATATTGTAAAATGTGATCCTGTGATCAAAGCTGACTTTTTTTTTCACATGATCCTTCTGAAATCATTCTAATTTGCTGCTCAAGAAACATTTCGGATTATTATCAATGTTGAAAATAATTTTGCTGCTTCATATTTTATTTTGGAAACTTGCACATGCTTTTCCAGGATTTTTTTATGTATTTTATTTATTCCAGCTAATTAACGCTAAAAAAAAATTAACAGCCAATCAGAATCCATCATTATTTAAAGCGCTTGAGCATTTAAAGTGGCAGATGACAAAACTGCAGTGCGCGCTGATAATTAACAGGACGATATCGTCTGTTGATGTGGTTTAGTTATCGTTATAGTTATTGTTCTTTTGTTTGAACGGGCCTTTCCTGACCTTAAACGTTTAAATGTAGCCTATTTAACTTACTGTACAAAAGAAATCCTAGTCTTTTTCCCCAAGCATCCATTACGTTGTCCCATCTGAGTTCTCTAGCCTGGCTGAAGGAGGTCACCGGCCCCTGATAGAGTTGATGAAGGGCTTTGAGGGGCCGAGGGGAGCCCGTCCTCTTTGACTCGTTGAAAGACCAACAGGACCTGGAATGGGCTCTAATGTGGGCTGAGAAAACAAACAGCACATAATGGCTCTCAACGGATCCCTCGTAATAACAACATGGCAAATGGACATTACACCACCACATGGAGGCGTCCGTCCAAAAGCTTTTTCTATTCACTTTACTATAAATTTCTTTTTATCACTCATTTTTGGGTTTGAATTTATCCTTCTCGGCATTCTGGGAAATATTTCATCAGAGATAATAAACTTTTGGATCATATGTTGTTATGTTTAGGGGATTCATTTACTATGGTTAATCATAATTATGTACAATATAATATAATAATTATCTATAATAATTTTACGCTTAATTTTAACTTGACTAATCTACAGTGTGTGTGTTTTGTCCCACTGCTCATATGAACACATTTGTGCTGAAATTGAACAAACAATAGATTAGTTAAATCACTACATAATCAGTAACTCCTCTAATTAAGGCATGATTTAGTTCATCACTGCCAACAACGGTTATGAGATTATTTTACGGTACTTATAACAAAAGTTCAAACCGTCTGAGAGCACTTTTAGGGTCTGTTGTGAATATTAGCCATAATGAACATATGGGTGTGTATTTCTCGTCCTCTTTGATCTGCTGAGTCCTACATTGTAAATGTTGTATGTTAAAGTACACGCTCACACTGTAAAACGCTGTTGCCCGTGAGGTCTAGTCACACGACACGGCGAGCCAACTGAGGTTTTCCAGTCATAATGTGAGTTTGTTGGTGTATCGTTTCTAAGCATTTACTCTTGAGCCTCGTAACCAAATCTATAGGTTTCCATGTTCGTAAAGATTAATCTGGATGCTGTTTGTGTGGTTTCCAAGACAATCTGTAACCGTTCAGCCTCTCTTGCCATTTACCAACACGTTTTATTCTCAATCCAAGGCCTAAGGTTAACGTCTACAACATTAGTAGTGATTGCAGTCCTAAAGTTTTTGATTGTTAAAAGACGTCATATGTTCTAGACATTTTTCCCCAGTGTAGCATCATCATGCCATCTGAATATCACCACCAGATGATCCGGCCGAGTGTAATATAACACATCACATGTGTCTTGGGATATTAGCACCATTTGGCTTTTCATTCGTCATTGTTTCCTTTTCATTTTATCCTTAAATGCCATTGCGTGACATAAAGCAATGTTTGGTATATTTAAAATGTTCTTTTATTGAATGAGATGCCTGTGGCCACGTCTCTGCCACATGGTTACATCACATCAAGTATTGGGCGGACAAGGCCTTTCCTGGAGTCTCATGGTGACTGGCTGTTACGTAACACAGTAGATGTGTTTGTCAAGACGTCCAGCCGAGGAAATGAGATCTGGCCACAAAACTCAAGGCAGAAAACACATAAAAACATAGTTCAGATACACCCCTTTCTTTATTATGACTATTTTCCACATTTGACAATAATAGTAAAGTCATCACAACTATGAAATAACAGAAACTGAAGTGTGATGTAGTGACTAAAACATGTCGAAGAGGCTTTTTTACATTTCTTTAGTGTGTAATGTTGCTGTCGGAGTATGAAAAAGCTCTGCAAAGTTACAAAGCAGAAACCACTCCAGCGGGAGTTATTCTCTATATCAGTGTCAGTGTTTCTGAACTCCTGAAACGCCTCCATTGTAGTCTTGAGTTTTCTTCAGGGAACGAACACGTCACAATATTCCTCATTTAAATAATTCATACACAGAATAAAGGGGCGTTACCTGGTTGGGTTAGTTAGTAGTGTGTTGAAACTGGTGGTTATGGTAAGGGGCGGGACATTTCCCAAACACACCCGAAGGGCTTGACCAATCACAACACACTGATACAGCCGACCAATCAGAGCACAGTGTGCTTTTTGGAAGGAGGGGCTTCATATAGGCAGGAACTAAACAGTGTTACTGACAGACTGGGAAGAGACGAGCTGCAACAATGGAGAATATGCATGAAAACCTGTTCTAGCAGTGGCCAAAAACAAAATCAATACTGAAAAAGAGCATAATATGACCCCTTTAAACAAATCAACAGCTGTCTAGATTCCAGCTCTGCTCATTTTTCACTGAAAAAATTTATATTTGATGTAGAAACATAAATGATGTAGAAACTGATGATTCTCTCAACAGATTTCATAAACAGTTACAAAGAAATGGCATTGAATGAAACATGAAGTTTTGAAGTGGGACATTTTTAATGTACTTATTCCTGGGATGCTTATCCAACACTTTTGAATGAGTTCATATCATGTATGATAAACTCTTGATGATTGATTTTCATCTGTACTGAAAACATGCAGATACTGTGTGTCGCAAAGAAAGATTCAATTGTACGGTGGCTGAGAGAGCTCAAAGCGCTGCACCTGAAGGAAACGCATGCAAATAGAAAAAACAGCAGCAAATTAGGAAAACATCTTCATCGATTTGACAACACATGCTGCAAATACTCACGATGCAACAAAATACAGACACACGCTGCAAATACTCACAACATACATACAATCAGGATCTTTCAAGTCATCGACAACACCGTTGAGGAGTAGACATTGAACAATACGCGGCCCTGGCCACTTTCGTCACTTGTTTGGGTCCCGTGAAACATTTACGTGCTATTTGCAGCGTGTTTCTGTATTTAGTTGCATTGTGAGTATTTGCAGCATGTGTTATTAAACTGATGTTTTCTGAACGGGTGTACTTTCAGAGCTGAAGAAAAGCTCTCTCAGCCACCGTACGATTGTTTTATAAAAGTCCCCATCAATGTGTTTACATAGGAAAGTACAGGGTGTGCATGAACATAGCTATGACTCTGTGTCACTCGCAGAACACAGATGCACAATACTTCTCAAATACATCACTGCCAGACTGGATTCATGTTCGTAACGGCAGGTCTTAATCACAGACAGACACGTCTCACAGCTTTGGATGTTATTCTTAGCTTTGCACATTGTGTTTTCCCTGTCATCGTTTAGTTGTTTTGTGCATGTACTGTACCGTTCAATTGTTTTTTGTTTTTTAAAGAAATGAATACATTTATTCAGTAAGGATGTATGAAGCAGCACAACTGTTTTCAACATTAATTATAATGAGAAATGTTTCTTGAGCATCAAATCATCATATTACACTGATTTCTGACGGATCATGTGACACTGAAGACTGGAGTAATGATGCTGAAAAATCAGCTTTGATCACAGGAATACATTACATCTTACAATAAATTACAATAGAAAACAGTTATTTTAAATTGTAAGAATATTTCACAATATTACTGATTTTTACTGTACATTTGATCAAGTAATTGCAGACTTGTTGAGCTTTTGAATGGTAGTGTTTAGTTGTGTACGGGGCAAAGAAATAGTTACCCAAGCGACTTATTACGATGGAACACAAGAGTAGCTTCGTTTGAAACTTAGACATCACATTTCTTGGTTGACTATTACTTTAACCCAAGCTAGGAGATGTTGATCTCTCCTGTGGACATCAACATCCACAACATAATTACAAATGCAGAGATATACGAGGCTCTAAAGTCACCTAAATCTCTCTTTTAGTAGCAAAAACGAAAGAAACACGTGTTGCTGCGTGAGTTATGATTTCTGTACAGTTTGACCCCCATATGAGCTTGAACGCATGAATCCGCTTGAGATTGATCGCTAACAGGTTATGCTAAACTCAAAGCATGTGTCTACCATACAATTCACTTTTAATTTGGAGATGAAGTGAGTCCGCAGGTACAGACTCATATATTTAGGAAACCTTTTTCCGCTGATAACTTCTTAAATGTTTTAGTGCAAAACTCAATGTCATTTATAGGCACTATATTGACATTGTCATTTTTAAATGAATGAAGGCTTCACTGTGGGGTTTTTAAAGCCTTTTGTCCAGAAAACATGATTAAGCTTTATATTCATATGTGGGAAATCTAAAGGTCATTAATAAATCTCGATCTCATATGAAATCATATCATCATTCTAATCAAATGCATCAATTGCCATCTCAGTTGTATTATATCTTGTATGAAATTCAATTAAATTGGGGATTTCATTAAAACCTTTTATTTCATTCTCACAATTATAAGGCAAGATCTGCCAAATTCAAATAATGTATAAAAGCTATTTTTATATAATATTTCTGTTTTTGTTTTTTATTTTACTTTACTTTTGTAATTTGATTTATTTAATACAGAAAATGTTGTTTATTTATTAAATAATATTTATTTTTTGTTCCTAGAGCTAGTATTATTTAAAAACAAGTGGACAGTGTTTGGGAAGGAGAAACTGGTGCAAAGACACCAAAAATAGTTCATTAAGTAACTTTAATATTTTTTTGGTTTGCTTTGTTTTAACTTTCTTAAGATGTTTCAAGAAACTTCTGTTAACCTTCTTAAAAGTTTTTTTTTCAAGCTAATATAATTAATTTAGCTCTCCAATTTGACTATATTTGATGCATAAAAAGACTGAATACTTTTGAAAATGCCATTTTCGTTTCAAAACACTAGCATTTTCAAGGGTTTTCCAAAAGTTGCTCATCCACACTGAAACGTCTGAAAATGCGTAAACCGTATAATAAAAACTCACGAGACGATACAGAGATAATGCAGTTCTCATGCTATTCTTCTGGCACAATCATTTTATTATCAAAAAATCCCACCACTAGTATGGTCTAAAACACAATTGTCATCCATTTTTACCACAGGACAGCAAATGCGAGTAGCCTACATTTTCCATCATCTTTGCAGGAATGCAATATGAAAACTGTACAAAGGAACATTTCTCTTTAGCAACACTATGAAAGTAAATAGTTAATAACCGGTATAACCATAGATATCTAAAGGTTCAATATGCGTCACATGACTTGACACATGACACAAGTCATCTTTTTCAAATACCTCTGTTTTCACAGTCCACAACGTTTTCAAATCTTGTTAACTTCGGAGAGCAGTTTAAAAAAGCTCTGTCTTCTTTGCCAAAAACACCGTCTGAGTGTAGACACAAGGCCAAACCGGAGAGAGAAAGATGCGTTTTCAAACAATATTATTATAACATTAATAGTAACGTATTAGCGTGGACAAGGCCTATCCGAGCTGGTAGTCAGACTCATTAATGAAGGTTTTAACAAGAACCAGGTGAAGATCATTTCCTGAATATCCCACTGTGGCGTTTAGGTATTTATTTGCATGTTAGAAACATGGTGTAAAGTATTGGTCTGACCCAGACTGGAAGAGGCTGATCTCTGTTTAAGGCTCCATTAATTCTCTCCATTAAACGTGTGTTATGGTGTGAAGTATCTCAGCGTGATTAGAGTCATTAACATTGTTTCCACTTCCCCTTTTCTGTCCACGGTGGAAATCTTGGTTATGAGCCCTTGAGTCTCAGACATGATCGCATGTTTTGATTGTTTCGTGTGATGAGATAATGATGTTTAAAGAAATATCTCACCCAAACATTTGCTCTCCCATAAAGTGGTTCCAAACAATGACTTTATTTCTCCTGTGAAACTCTGGAAATAAACTCATACAGATTCATAACAACATGAGGGCAAGAATTTTCTTTTTTGGATGAACTATCCCTTAAAAAATGTTTCTGAACATGTAAAACAGTCAGATATACTCTATGTCCTCTATTTTAGAAAAAGCAACTGCTAAATGCATAAATGGAAGTATTGTGAGTGTAAAGCTGCTGTACATGTTTTTTACACACAACTAGATTTGTACATGATTTGCAGTAAATGTGTTAAAGTGATGTTAAACTGTGCAGCTGTTCTACCATCATGTTGCTATGGCTGTTGTGGATGGTGTTTGGTTGCTATGATGTTCTATGGTTTAAGCGTGTTGCTATGCAGTTGCTAGGCTTTTCTGGTTATTTAGTTGGCCATTGTCAAATAGGGGTTTGGGTGGTAACTTGGGACAAATACACATCGCTTGTTTAAAACTATTTTCCAAAAGATAATTTATTTTATCAAAAAATCATTGTCGAAAAACTTAAACTTGAAAGATGAAAACTTTCATGACTACTAAAATGACTGAAACAGAACTGAAATATCAATAAAGCTAAATAGGAATGATTTTTTTTTTGACTAATAAATGACAAAAGCGCATACAATGAATAAAACTAACATGAAAACTGAAAATAAAAAAAGCTTATAATAATTTACAATAAGGTTTTATTTTTAACATTAGTTAACTACATTATATAACATGAACTTACAATTAACAATACTTCTACAGCATTTATTAATCTTTATTTATCTACATTTACTAAAATTTAGATAAATAAACTATTGAACTAACATGAATATGAACATTTATATTAACTAACAACAAAAAAGGTTAATGCATGCTGTAAAAATATATTGCTTATTATTAGTTCATGTTAGTTAATTCATGAACTAATGTCAGCAAATTTAACCTTATTGTAAAGTGGTACCTTAAAGCTTATTCAAAATATGAATACGTAAACTAGTATATAAATGCTAAAATATCCCTGGTTGTAGTTATAGAGGTGCTTTTCATTGTTTAGCAGAATAAAAGGCCGTGGCGTGTCGTTCCTCTCTCAGGACTGAATAATCTTCTGTCTCCCTTAAGAGGCCGGAGAATGTTAACATTTCTGTTGTGGTTCTGATTGCTAAAGCAGAGACTGACAGAGACTCCCGTGTTTTCTTTCATTGTTTCATTGAGTGATTCTGACAACAATCAGCTAAAACTCATCCTCCATCCCTCTCTCTCTGCTTCTCCTCCAGGTCCGTCTGAGGTGCCGTTCCTGGTGAGGTATAACCGCCGGCCCACTTGTCCTGATGCCAGTGTGGGGGTCCGCATGCCCACCCCCCCGCCCTCACGCCACAGGAAGAGCCACAGCCTCGGCAACGCGTGCGCTTCCTCTCTTCTTATGCATACACACACACTATACCGTGTCCTTTGGGGGAGCCCACTTTCTTTTCACTTGCACTTGCGTGAACTATACAGGCACATTTCCTGACTATATACAGGATTTACCCTGCACTCAAAAAAATGCTGGGTTGTTTCTGTAAACATATTGTTGGGTTGATTGTGCTGGGTCAAAATATTGGGTTGTTTGGGGTTCTATAAACACATTCTTGGGTTCCTCATGCTGGGTCAAATGAGTTTTAAGGGGGTCATTCACAAATAAACAGCTGGTTGGGTTTTATTTTTTAACCCTGCAGTTTTTAGAGTGTATTATACTTTATCGACACAAATTGATAAGTCAAGCAGCAAACTGCCACCCACAAACAGTTGGCTGTCTTTGAGTTCACTTGAACAAGGGTAAAAATGACTCGTCAGGCTACAGAAAAATACCATAATTCCTCTGTTTATTTAGGCGTAAGACATAGAGAGTCACGCAGCCCTATAACAACCCAGCCACAACACAGAATTGGGAATAAAATGCCTTGCCTTAACACAGAATGGATTTCAAGGACTTTGCACGCAGATCAGTGGCCTTCAACGTTTACATTTTTCTACGAATCTTTGAGTTAACATACGTTACTAAACATGATTGGAATTCTGCACCACACCACACAAGAATAGCATGTATAGTTATCTTTATTGAAATGAATTAGGTTTAAATCACCGTCATTCATGAATGATTGATCTTTTTGCTATTTTACACATAATAATCAATGATGATCACATTACACAAAACTGAAATTGTACGTCAAAATAAAACATTGTCAATATTTTTTGGGAGCCCCAAAATTTCACATCTCACACATACAGAGAACATCAGGTTTAGTTTCTGTCCTGACAGACACAAGACCAGTCGAACACTGTGTGTGTGTGTGTGTTAGATGTCAGGAATGGTGAGAGAACATTGAGCTTGATATGTTTTTCATCCTCAAACCCAAGCTTTAGTCTTTAGCCGCCAAAGTTTAGATCCTGGATGACTAGAGCTCTTCCCATAATGTTACTCATGAGGTAGACGGAGAAGATGGTCTTTAGTGTCTGTTTGAACACACTCGACCACATGAGCGTTTACATTATTAAAGCAATCCGGTCGAATGTGTTTTGGACTATCTGGAAGAGGCTGAAAGTGGACACGCTCAAAGCGCTTTAGACATTTTTAGATGTTTACGCATCTTAATACCAGGTGTAAACAGGGCCTTTCATACTGTATTTAGATTTGCATGAAATTAATACTTTTATTCGGCAAGTATGCATTAAATTGATCAAAAGTGACTGTAAAGACATTTATAATGTTACAAAAATGTATAATATAATGCTTCTATTTATAATAAATGCTGTTCTTTTGAACTTTCTATTCATCAAATAATCCAGAAAAAATTAGTTTTCCCAAAAATATGAAGCTGCACAGCTGTTGATAAAGAATTATTATTTATTATTATTATATTATTAATAAAGAAATGTTTCTTGAGCAGCAAATCACCATATTAGAAAGATTTCTAATATAATTCTATTTAAAATATATTACAATAGTAAACAGTTTTTTGTTTTTGTTTATTGTAATAATATTTCACTGTTTTCTCTGTGATTAATGATCAAATAAATGCAGCTTTGGTGAACAGAAGAGACTTTAAAAACATTAACCTCAAACATGAATGCTAGTGTAAACATCAACTCAGCAGCACTTCATGCTTTTAGTCTGCCAAGTTTACAAGTTTACCTCACACTGGAAACTTATGCCTCTCTCTCTCTCTCTCTCTCTCTCTCTCTCTCTCTCTCTCTCTCTCTCTCTCTCTCTCTCTCTCTCTCTCTCTCTCTCTCTCTCTCTCTCTCTCTCTCTCAGTATGATGTGGCATTTCGGTGTGGTGGAGAGTAAAAGTGTGACGTTCCCCACAGAGAAAGCCCGTCACCTGCTGGACGACAGCTTCTTAGAGTCTCAGAGTCCGACCCGGATCAATCCGCACGCCTCATCCGTGTCCAACGGCATCTCTATAGGTATCACAACACTTTTACACAAGCACTGCATGTTTTACGCATCTCAAGCATTTGTGGCATAATGTTGATCACGGCAGAAAAATCATTTTTAATTATCCCTCCATTTCAAATAAATAAATGCATACATAAAATGTGGTTAAAGTCATGCATTTGGAAGTTCACATGCATCTGAATGTTACAGTGTAATTATACATTTAATAAGTAATAATCATTAATTAACTACATGTACTTACTACAGGGTTAGGAATAGGGGTTGTGTGTATGTAATTATGCATAGTTTATAGTTATTACGGTTGCACTTTATTTTACAGTACGTGCACTTATGTTTACTTACAGTACTGGTTAATATAAGGTAACAACATAGGTTAAGTTTAGGTTTAGGGTTCAGGGTTAGTACTAGTTATTACCCGGTTTAGGAACAGGACTGTAAAATAAAGTGTTACCAAACTTATTATTATTGTTAAAGCACTTGCATGAATTATTCTGTAAAACTATAATTTGATCTGTAAAGTATCTCAATATTTCAATCAGTACTATACATTTTTACTTTACTTTACTTGGTGGATGAACTTCTGGTTGTGTGTTTCTGATGTAATTCCTGAGGGTATTTCAGGTATAAGTGGTGTATTGTGTAAAAGGTACAGTACTACATGGCAACAAGGTTGAAAGACTAGATAACTTTACACAGAGAAAATCAGTGATTCACCACACAGATCACATGCAACACACACAGTAAAGTCTTGTGTTTTTTAAGGCCTGACCCCATGTACTTCCATTGTTACGGTCATTTTTTATCCTACATGCTGATTGGTCAATAAAATGAACATCACTGTAGAGACCAACTATTAACCTTAGCCATAGGGTTTCAACATTATTCCACAACTCTTTTTTTTTTTTTTTAAACCTAGAACTTTATGCTGTTCTTTTTGTGCCTGATTGCTTCATGATCACAGTCAGAGATGAAGGAGTGTGTGATTGTGAGGTTTGCTTGTTTCTGTTTCTCAGGCAGCAGTCAGAGTTCATTCTGTGGTGATCTTTCCCCGGGCCTCGAGAGGTGAGACGTGTCCAAATCTGCTCACATTACAGCTTTATTATGGCTTACTCTGACCATTCTAGAGTAAAACTCAACTATTATGAAAAAGAAACGTTTATTTTTTTCTGGCCTAGAGGTCTGAGGGAATCTAACTGGTATCCTTTACTATAAGGGCACATTAGTTTACATTAGTTAATGCATGAATTAATAATGAGCAATACATTTGTCCCAGTGTTTATTAACCTGATTGTAAAGTGTTGCCATACAACCATCATATGATCAACTGCCACGGATCTGTAAAACTGTAGGTTTAAAATGAGAGTTCTGAAAAGAATGGCTTTTATTTCCTTTTTCATTCAAATTTCAACTGTACTTATTTTGTTTTTGTTTGTCGTTTCCCGTTATAAATGTTTAACATCCATTTATGTCCATTCCACAGGAAAGCGCATAGATATACATACAGCAAAACACAATAAAACAACTAAAACTGAGACAAAAGCTGGTCTCAGAACAGTTTCAGGTTTAAAGGGACACTTCACCTGACAATGAAAAGTCATTTATTCCCCCAAAACTTATAACCTCTTTTCTTCTGTGAAACACAAAAGGAAATATTTAGAAGACTCGATGTATAAACTGCACAAGGAGAATGAACTGTGAAATTATGCTTTTTGGAAGTTGAAAGTAATCACTGTACTGTATGTTTTAATTGCATGGAAGAGAGAAAGTGAGTCAATGATGAGAACATCTAATTGTGGGTGAATCAACTAGAAATCAAAATCAAAAGAAGTCGAAATCCTTTTAACATTTGCACAGATTCAATAATTGTATGCAGTTTTTATAAGTCAGTGAGACAGTGTATACACTTAAAAAATAAATTAGAGCTAAATTTAAGATTTATGCATTTGAATTGCATATAAAATTTCCATCCACTTGAATTACACAATTTTAACTAATAAACTTAATGTGATGCATATTTGTCAGTCATACATCAATGAAACGGGTAAGATTTCTGTGATTGGCCTAATAAACTGAATGTGTTTAAATACACAATAACTAGGTTTATGTATATATTATCAATGCATTCAATTTGTTTCATACATTTTATGCTATTAAGTCCAATAGATGCAAATCTAATACTAAACTATGCCAAATCTTATAAACTAGTGCAGAAATCTTTACCCGTTTCTTTTATGTATGATTGATAAATATACATCACATTAAGTTAATTCCTGTTTGATTAAATGTGAAAATTGTGTAGTTCAAATGGAGGGAATTTTACATGCGATTCGAATCCATAAATGTAGGCCTAAATATTTTTTGAGTGCAGTGTCGGCTCGAATTGCACTGACGTTGAACTCATTGTGCCGAATGTGCAAACAGGGGCCGCATGTACTCGACTCTGGGCCCTAACTGGAGGGTCCCTCATCACAACTCCCCCCGAGGCCGCAGCCATGCCCACAGGTACCAACTCCACGGGGTCAAAGGTCACCTCTCCATTCCTCTGGGGCGTCGGGGTCACCTGTCTCGGCATGCAGTCTCTTCTTTAACATCCAGTTTCCCTCTCTTTCGGGTTTAGACCAAAGACTGTCATGTCTGTCATCTGTTCTCTCTTTTCCCAGATGTCAGGATGTTTATAGACCAGAATTACTGTATTTATAGAAGACAAAAGCTCTGTTCCGAAACCTAATGAGCTGCCTTACGGTCCTCAGTCCTCTCGGTTTACCCAGAGAAACATCTCTGTGCTTCATTCAAATACAGCTTCTCACATTTACTTTTACATTCAGACATGTAGCAGAGGAGGCAAGGCAGTGCTAGGGCGAAAAAACAAAACAAGATTAAAATAAATAAATAAATCAACTGATTCAAATATTTAATAAAACAAACAAAAAGATTAAATAAGATTAATTCATTAATTCGATTACAATAATAATACAAATAGGTAACAAATAAAATAGAAAAATAAATTATTCTTTAAAAAATAAAGATTAAACTGATTAAATAAACTTAGTATAATAAATAATAATAATAATAAACGGAGCAATTTCAAGAGGGTCCTCACACCATCAGTGCTTGGGCCCTAATAAATAATATTATAAAGAATAATATTTAAATTAAAACATAAATAATAATTCATTTAAATAAATAATACATCTAACAGAGCAGTACTAATGAGTCAAAAAATACATAATAATATTATTTATTTTTTTAATGTAATTAAAAAAGAAACAAAATATTTTCTATATAATATTTTACTCATATTTTTAATATTAATTTTACACAATATAAATTGGTTCTGAATAAATGAAAGTATATAGCTGCTTTTTAAATTTTAGGATGGGATCCTTCACACAAGGATGATCATATCTGGGCATCTAAAAGATTGAAAACCTCAGATTTTATTTAGCAGATACTTTTATCCAATGCAACGACACGTTTAAGTGCTTTGATTGTGGTTTATTTGAATGAAGTTTCTAGAAGCAATGCAAGTGTGATACAAACACACAGGAGACTCGACCTCACACACTGCAACAGTGACTGTCCATTCATTGTACAATATATCCAGGTACAGTAGTGGTAAAAAGTGATGTCCAGAGGAGATGTTGTTTTTATGTCCTAACAATTTCAATGAAACAATCAAAATATGAGGAAAATATTTCATACTTTTTACATATTCCAAATATGACCATGAATATGTGGCAAACTACAACTACAGGTTTTATTTTACTATTATGCAAAAAATGCATAGAAAAACAAAAAAACTCATGGGAAAAAGCATGCACTGCCTACAACATAATCAGGTATTAATATTCCATTGGTTCTCACTTGTTTTTGCATGTTCATAATTAATTTGTATGACAGCTTGACCAAAAATGGCGTTGCACAAATTGGCATGTTTTCTAGCGTTATCACAAATAAAACAATTGACTCCGATTGACTAGGCAATATGCCTTCTACATTTACATTATAATAATATAATAATATTTAATATAATGATATTTAAATAAAGGGTCAAGTTGTTAAATTTCCTAAACTGGACATTACTTTTGGCCACTATTATATGCAAATATATCAGTTGTTTGAGAGAGTAAAGAAATGGATAGTGTAGGTCTTCACTGGAAATGCAGAAAATACATTTAAATTGTAAATATTTAAAGTCAAAAATTGCCCCGTTTTTCATTTATTCTGTTAAATTAAATAACACTTGAGGTATCAAACCAAACAAAAGTCTTTAAGAGGCTGCATATGTTTGCTGTTGAGCTTCTGGAACGGTTCACATTGAGATAAGATTGCTGGAGTTAAAGACTGAGGCAGCTCACGGGGTTTCGACACAGATCTGGGATCTGTCGAGTGGGTGTTTGTCCTGTGAAGGGAATCTTTCTGTCCTCTTCACACTCTCACATGCTCATCTTTACTCCATCACATCCTCAGATCAGACGTGAACTGTAACTTCTGCTCTCTTAGGACTCATTACATGGAGCAACTATCACCATATGTGCACTGAACGCTCCAGGCTCTCTCTCACACACACACACACACACACACACACACACACACACACACACACTCTCTCTCTCACGGGTCGGTTGTTGTTGTGTTCATCTGCTGTGTTCCCCTGTCAGTCCGTCAGGAGCAGAGCCCAGTGTGAGTCCCGGAGAGCCCGGCGTCACGATGGAGGGGCCGGTGAAGAGGAAAACACTGATGAAGGAGGGCAAGAAGCCGAAGGTAAAAACATATCACACAGGGATGATAATAATAATATAATAATAAACTTTATTTTCTATAGCGCCTTTAAAAGTAGCATCTCAAAGCACTTCACAAGAATAGAAACAAGATAAAACATACAATAATACAAACAATGCGTTAATGAAAGAAAAAACGAATGAAAATAAAATGCCAAATAAAAACATACTATCAAAAGTCCAATAAAATAAAATATTAATCATTTGACAGTTACAAACAATCATGTAAAAACTACCCTAGTTTTAAGGGATGATTTAAAAACACGTAAAAAAGTAAAAAAACATTGCCTAAAATGATACTTCAAAACACTAATAATAATAATAATGTTTAATTTACATAGCGCCTCTCCCAAGTTCATACATAATAAATGTACAGTAGATATTAGCCCAGTCCTAGACATGAGCGATTGTAGTTGCATATCACACAAACACAGAAACAACACTATTTACAGACAGACATGGCCAGTCGAAGCAAAGGTCAGATGCAAAAGACTAATGTACATTATGACTGTAATACAGAGTTATGGAAAATGTTTAAGAAAAACATGTCTCTGTAACTTTTTGTGTTCAATAACAAGCGAGTTCTTCATAAAACCATCTTCCAAACTCTAATCCCTAATCCACTAAGCCTCATATAATTATTTATATTTGACGGATTTCCTGACTGCATACTTTCATCATCTGTCCATGCATGTTTACATCATAAACATAAATAAATAAAGGAAAGAAAGGCTTGAAGCCACAAAATAAACCTTGAAACAAAAATAGTGTTTGCAAGCAAAAAGGAAAAGCAACAGTACACATAATAAAACATATTAATTATTTTATATAATACATATTTTGCATAGCAGCACATTCGCTGTGCATTGACTAGTTTCACAAACACTGGTTGTGTTGGTAACAGTGGGAATCTCTAAACCAGATTTGGTCTGATTGCCTCTAAATAGCTTTAGGTGATATTAGCAATCGTTGTCTAATGTCAGCGTTGTCAAATAACTTATTTTAAAACAAGTGATTTCAACAAGTCACAACAGCATATAAGCTACTTTCTGCTCATTTTTCAGATACATGTATTTGTTATGTAGTTTTGGTGTCATTAGTGACATTTGGACTGATAAAGTGAACATCTGTAATCATGACTCGCTTAACCAAAACAATATTCCTCCACAAGTAATGGGTAAAGTTTGTAGCTTTAACTTTGTTTAAATGTTGCGTGAGGTTTCAGGGCTTTACTGTTCCCACCGTTTAAGAAAACACTCCCACTCCCAGCAGGTGTTTCTGTCTCTGAGTGAATAGATCAACCGCTCCATCTAGTGACCAACATCTACACAAACAGCCCATCATCTATTTCTGCTGTGAGCCGCCTTTGAAACAATGTATCTTAAAAGAATATTCATTTCCCTTGATATAAAAATTAATCAAGGCAACACAAAGCATTAATATTGACAAAAAGTCATAGTCAGTTTTGCCCAGTTCTGTCGTATAGTTATTTACTGTTCAATATGTGTGCAAATACACTACCGTTTAAAAGTTTAACGTCTGTAATATTTTGAAAGAAGTCTCTTATGCTCACTAAATGATTTTCTGATTTTAATGAAAAGTACAGTAATGTGAAATATTATTACAATTTCAAATAGTTTTTACTTTTGTTATATATTGTAAAATGTAATTTATTCCTGTGATCAAATCTGAATTTTCAGCATCATTACTCCAGTCTTCAGTGTCACATGATCATTCAGAAATCAGTATAATATGATGATTTGCTGCTCAAGAATCATTCCTGATTATTGTCATGTTGAAAACAGTTTTTGCTGCTTCATATTTTTGTGGAAACCGTGATTAATTTTTTCATGATTGTTTGATGAATAGAAAGTTCAAAAGAACCGCATTTATTTTAAATAGAATCTTTTGTAACATTATAATAGTCATTATTTGAATAAATGAATGCATTCTTGCTGAATATAAGTATTTATTGTATTGTTGCTGTAGCTTGCCTCCTGGAGCCGGTACTGGATCTCTCTGTGTGGATCGACGCTGATGTTCTACAGATCTAAATCCCTGCGAGCCGCTGAACGCAAACATGTGAGTGTTTCTCCATGACACACACTGAACGCAAACATGTGAGTGTTTCTCCATGACACACACTGAACGCAAACATGTGAGTGTTTCTCCATGACACACACTGAACGCAAACATGTGAGTGTTTCTCCATGATACACGCTGAACGCAAACATGTGAGTGTTTCTCCATGATACACGCTGAACGCAAACATGTGAGTGTTTCTCCATGATACACGCTGAACGCAAACATGTGAGTGTTTCTCCATGACACACACTGAACGCAAACATGTGAGTGTTTCTCCATGACACACACTGAACGCAAACATGTGAGTGTTTCTCCATGACACACACTGAACGCAAACATGTGAGTGTTTCTCCATGACACACACTGAACACAAACATGTGAGTGTTTCTCCATGACACACGCTGAACACAAACATGTGAGTGTTTCTCCATGACACACACTGAACGCAAACATGTGAGTGTTTCTCCATGACACACGCTGAACGCAAACATGTGAGTGTTTCTCCATGACACACGCTGAACACAAACATGTGAGTGTTTCTCCATGACACACGCTGAACACAAACATGTGAGTGTTTCTCCATGACACACACTGAACGCAAACATGTGAGTGTTTCTCCATGACACACGCTGAACGCAAACATGTGAGTGTTTCTCCATGACACACGCTGAACACAAACATGTGAGTGTTTCTCCATGACACACGCTGAACACAAACATGTGAGTGTTTCTCCATGACACACACTGAACACAAACATGTGAGTGTTTCTCCATGACACACGCTGAACGCAAACATGTGAGTGTTTCTCCATGACACACACTGAACTAATATCAGAGCAATTCCTCATGTAGAAAATAGATCAATAAAATCATCAAAACATTGATGGAGGTTTATGTGATTCTTTTAAGAAGAAAAATCTAGCAGATAAGGAACTCCCGTACACTATCGTTACTTGCAGTTACTTTACATAGGCCTACTCCTGATGAACTCCTCGTGTGACCGAAACGTTGTGTGTGAATAAACAATTATTTTAAATTGCAAGTAACGATAGTGTGCGGGAGTTCCTTATCTGCTAAAATGACTAATTTGTTTGGTCCTATTATCCGACGCACCTATCACCTGCAGGTGTGCGATGGAGTTTGTTCACTAAGAAGAAAAATCGAGACATGGAAAAACTGCTTACAAGATAAAAATAACATTTGATGAAATCTTGCTCCTGAAACAGTACAAGTCTGGTGTGTGTAAGAGAGTGTCGGTTCTGGGCTGGATGGTTGTTCTGCCGGATGATCCGGATCAACCCAACGTCTTCCAGCTCAACGATCCGGATAAAGGTTCATCTCTCCCACAGCAGTTTTAGATGTCACTTCACAGATAATAGACTTGAGTGTTAAATAAATGATAGTGTTATTATAATATATGTGACTGGAGCAGAATCTCTGTGTTTCGTAGGGAATGTTTACAAGTTTCAGACTAGAGACCGGTTCTCTGCGATCGTATGGCACAAGCGTCTGGAGGAGGCCTGTCGCAGAAGAAGACCTCAGGTTCACACACATCTGTTCTCACACACATATTTACATGCAGCAATACAATTGTTTTGAGATAGGACTGGACCGTATGACCAAAAATCAAAATGTTGGTATATAACAATAATGGTACATATTGTAATATAGTTATTTTTGATGGAAATTCAAATGATGAACTTTTTTTTTATTTTTCGTAACAAAATAAAGTTTGGTATTAATCCAAAAACAGTGTATACTCACAATGTTACTTAAGGTCAAATCAAAAGTTGTAATATTATGTTTGAAAACTGTAACATAAATATATTATTCAATAATATTATATTCATTATGATATAATGTTGAATATCAATGTTAATAGTCTATAATATTATATATTATTATAAAAATATAAATTATGAATTTAAATGTTTTAATTTATATTAAATACATTAAAATAGCAAATATAATAGTGAAAAAAAATGAAGACTCTAAACTCTGATTTAATGTGTTTTATAGTAATGTGATAATCTAATCTCCAGCATCATACTGTCCAGCCATAATCTATTATCATTATAACTGTATAATACCATTAATGCTCTTTCCACTCTTTTAGATTCCAGCGAATCTCATGTCATTTGAGTAAATGGACTTGTGTAGCTCTCGCCTGAAGACGTTTATAATGTGCCAAAGGCCCACAGAGAGAACATGTTTAGTTCAGCAAAAGGGCAAAGAAAGAGCAAAACAACCTTCCATTGAAGAGTCACTGAGCCGAAGGACTCGATCTGTTCCATGAGCCGACGTCCACACCGGAGATCGAGATGTGTGTGAGACCTGGACGTGGAGGAGTGCGCACTAGATCTGGTGAAGGATGTGAGAAGAAAGGAGGTACATTTGGACACTTGAACACTTGCATTGTGGGAATTAAATTGAACACAGAGCTTGAGATGGGCTTCGATGTGCTGATAAAGTGAGTTTTAGAAGGAAAGAGAAAACTTGATGTGGAAATCATCTGAAGCCGAAGAATAAAAAGCCAAACTAACAGGCATTTGCTCCTAGGAAGAGCCGTAACAAACAAAACACAGATGGATCCGCACAATTCCCCAGAACTGAAGACTCAAACCAGCGAATGACTCTCATCGGTTCAGGGGTTACTTACACACACACAATGGTTGCCAAGATCTCGAACCATATCTCTTTTAAGCACAGTGATATTTATTTGTGGTCAACGTTATGATGTGAAAATGATAGAACGGTATTTGTGAGTGACTTTACAGCAGGGATTCTGTATCCAGTGTCAGTTTTAGCCATTTTATACTCGGAAAAGCTAGTTTTGGGCTTTAAGTATTTACAAATTCTCGTGACTTTCCTGTAAAATGAAAGTATTAAGTAGGTTTTGCTCACAACTCACAACTGAAACCAGCTGAAATATGTCCAACTAAAGCGGTTTGTGTTCGTCACATTTAATTTCCTTTGAAAGTTTTTCTTGTAATGAGACAAAACAGTTTTATATCACTATCACTCCAAAACAACTTATTTTCCAGTTAGCCCATCTCATTTAGCCCAACTCTTCTTTTGAGTTGTGAGATCATGTACATTATCATTGAAAAAATCATATGCGCTCACGTTGACTTACTGGGAGAATCTCACAAAACCTTTCAAAAACATGTCCATGTCATATCTTATCATTTCTATGCTATTTTACCCCAAATTAATAGAAAGAAATAGTTTGTGATATTTTGCTTAAACATTTGTTGCATTCGGACATTATTGTAATGACAATTAAGCACATTTAACCCCTGAATTATCATTACTGTAATACAAAGAACACTGATATATTATTTAAATTGTAAGTATTTATAATTCATGGTCATATTTATTGTACTGCCCTTAATTTATACTTAATGTTTTTTGTTTTTTTATTGAATGTTTTTTATACTGTAATGCAATTAAGATGTGCTTAAAATGTACTTAATTGTCATGAAAATGTCACTTTTTTTTTTTTAAAGCTGAAGAAAGAATAGGCTCACATTTATTTATGCAAAACATAAGGCATCTAACATAAGATATCTTTTGAGTTTTGGTGTGAAATGTGACCTGGACATGTTAAGCTGAGATACTTAACTGAAAAGAGTTTTGATTTTCAAGAGATATCTATTCTTTTATGTCTGATTATATCAGTTTAGTTGTGAATGTGAGGCATCCGACGGCAGGAAACGATGTTTAAGCGTTTAGTGTTGATCTGAGATCAGATTCAGGTCGAGTGAAAGAACAGCACTGGGTAATAATGTATGTCTGTAAGTTCATTTCTTACATTTCGTTCTGTGCAGGACTGATGATTGTAATGAAGTGTGTGTGTGTGTGTGTGTGTGTGTGTGTGTCTGTCAGTCACTGAAGGACAAACACTGGACACACAATCTCTGAGTTAATTCAGATCAGCCTCAGAAATCTGACATAAAGCAGAATCAGAGGAATAATTCTCTTCACAAGGAAAATTCTGTCATTTATTTTCTCCTCATGTTGTTTGATCCAGTATGCTTATTTATTATTAAATGGCATATTTGAGTTTTTCCATCTATTGACCATTAAACCCCAAAATAATTAACATATATGATAAAAGTGCTCTGTGCATCATGCACATCGTGTTCTTTTATGGTAGTTCTCTAATAATTGTGGGGGGGTTTAAATTGTCAGTGTGGAATAAGTTTCATGAATAAATATTTTGTACTTTTCATTGGAATATAGTTGAGGTTTCTATGAGACTACTGTACTTTATATGAGCTTGATAGTGAATCACAATGATCTTTAACATGGAAAGAGCTCATGTAAAAAAAAGAAATGTAAAAACCTACAGATTTGGAACGGCATGAGGGTCAGCGAATAATGATACAAATTTCATTTTGGTTTGACCTATCCCTTTACAGTGAATTGTCAGATTTATTTAAAACACTCTTCTGAGTCTAATAATATCGCAGCACACAAAACTGACTCTTGATGGTTATTACTAGTTATTCGTTTCAAGTATTATTTATATAGCATCAATTTTGCCTTTCTGTGTATGAATTAAACTGTTTTTGTTGAAGAGAAATGTTTTTATTTCTATATTGTCCGAGTGTTCGCTTTCATAAAACACACACACATGTACAGATGCGCTACATGTACGTTATGACTGTAAATTCACTCTTGTTGTGTTGCCATGTAAATATGTCGCTAAATTATTTCTTGTTTGCCATCGCGGTACAGTGTTTATCAGCTAAAAGCCTGATTCTTCTGTACAACCATTAAATGCAGTGAACACAGGATTGTCTTGGTCTACACTTTATTTTCCTTTGATTTATGTAGGAAGTTAACATTGACCATTTGTTTGAGATTATGAGAATGGAAAAGATCTGTGGTTATTGGATTTATCGGTTGTTAGTGCACTCGAGTGGCATGTTGGTGCAAACCTGCTAAAACAATAGCATCACTCAATATCTGAATGATGAGTAAAGAAAATTGCATTAATTCTTCACCATTTGCAGTTATGCATTTCAGTTTTATAGTCATGTGTTTGTCATGTAGATTTAAAAGTTAGGCCTACTAATAAAATTGCAAGATAACATGCATGTTTATGACCTGATAATACTAAGAAGAAACAGCAATTTATGGAATGAAGAAGATTGAGGTTTTTTTTTTTGTTGTTGTTGTTGTTTTTTTGTTTTTTTTATAATGCTAACTCAATTTAAGTTAATTTAACAATATTTCATTTTATTTTCAGTCATTCTTTCATGAAGTCTAAATTTCATGTCTTCCCTCGTGATGTTATCTGAATCTGAGCTCAGTAAAATATTAGTCTTATGAAACCTGGTTAATGATGATCAACTCTCTCTGCAGCTCATCTCAACCAAGAGCCGCCACTAAGACAAGAAGAGACTATTTGACTGACATGTAAACCACGTTTCAATATTTTGACCTCTTTTATTGCATGTGCAGCTTCGATGGCAGAAGAACGCATAAACAGCGACCTGACATGTGAGTAAAGACCACTGCTTTTATATCAGTTATTCCCTACAAACAATAATTCATATAAAATATGAGAAATATCTGATCTGTCCTTTACAGTGTCAACTCTTGCTTTGTTCATTTTTAGTGATGAAAGATAACCCAACTTAAGCGACGGCCCGTGTTTGTTCTAAATATTAAATTAGAACAATTTAATATAGTAAATTTTATATTAGAACAAAAAAGTTCATTTAATCTGTTCAATACATCCTCGGTTTTCAGAAAGTTACACTTTTATGTAGGCTATTCATAGAAAAAATGCACCCAACAAGGTGTGGCAATTTAGATGACAGATTTACTGGTAGTTCCTGTTGCTCAAACAGTAAAGGTAAGGTCATGGGTTCAATTCCCAGTGAATTCATGGACTGGAATTTATCAAATGTATAGACTTCCCTGAATATTAATAATGCAAGTCACTGAGCAAAAGTGTTTATCAAATGCATAAATGTATATGGTATTTAAAGGTAGGCCTACTGATTCATACTTACATGACAGACAGATACATAAACCAACTGTGAACATAAACTGGAACAACTGGTTATGTGGTGAAATAAAACCTGAAATAAAATAAAATAAACTGTAACTTATTTTGAAATCTCTTTAGATTACAGATTTACGCTTTTGGGGTAATAATGTTTCTGTTGCTCAATAGAGCAAAGGCAATTCCCAGGGAACTCATGATCTGATCAAATGTGTACCTTGAATATTAATAATGCATTAGTATTGTAATATTAATGTTTTTTGTTTGTTTGTTTTTTAGGAATGACGCGTAAAGAGACACAAAATACACTTTGTGAGAATTATTAAAGGGACATTAAGGAAGAATTACTCCCATCTAGCGTGAAATTGTATTTTGCATTCAAACGAATTGTGCTCTCCAGCGTCTCGCGTTTTCAAATCCGTGTTGCATCTACGGTGGCCGTTATGTACCAAAAAGCTATGACAGGATGTCTTCTAATAGCACTTCGTCGAGTTTTCCTTCGGGTGAACAACAGGTTTGTTATTTCAAACAAACTTCAAATTGACACAACGAATAAACGAATGTTACAGTATTAATGAGTGTCAAAAACATGAACTATTGTAATTAGTAGTTATGCCTTGTTTACTCGTTATATTTTCTTAAGTACATGTCGTGCATTGTTAGATATAATCATCAGATGATTCAACAGTAGGGAGAGGAAGAAGTAGAGGAAGAGGAAGAGGACAGAGAGGCAGTGGATCAGTGGATCTGGGCGAGGAAGAGGAGGAGAGCGAGAGTCAATACAACGAGCTACAAGAGACGATCTTGATAGAATTGAAAGTTTCTAAAGGCAGAGAAGAGAAGTGACCGAGGTTTGTACAATTTATATGTGGCTAGCAGTAACTTTAGCAATTCATTTTCATTCTCTGTACAATCTTATGCACGTAGCAAAAAATTCACAACTTGAGCTAATTGATTGTTTATGAAAAAAGAGAGCTATAGAAAATGTTTCAGAGAGCAATGTTTTCTTTTGCGTCAGTTATGTCACGCTGGGTGTGAACGAAAACACGTTGTGGAAACGCATTGGTACTTTTTGTCCCTCTCTGCTATTATAGTTTTTCAAGATGGAGGAACTACATGGAAGCCTCCGTGGACTTATGAGATGGTCCTCACTGCAGAACATAAAATCCACGGGGAGGAGTCGGATCCAGATCCAACTCCTCCCACCTTACATATACCTAAACCTACCCAGCTCCATCCCTGATCCCTAAACCCACCCCTAAACCTACCCCTAAACCCACCCCTAAATCTACCCCTAAACCCACCCCTAAACCTACCCCTAAACCCACCCCTAAACCTACCCAGCTCCACCCCTATGTCTGGATCCGACTCCGCCCCCTGGATCTTGTGTACTGCAATGAGGTGCTACTGGGACTTACCCGTCCCATGTATATAAATATAATAAATTCTTCATTTACAAGGATAAATCAGATAATTGGCAGAGATATTTGTTCACCATTGGGGACATATTTATGAATAAAAATATTGTTTTTAGATAATAAATTGCCTAAAAAGTTACTCATAGTCCCATTAAAGTTGTTTCTGGCCACTTGCATTAATTCGACAGTATGAAATTCCTAACTTATCTTTGTAAACAATCAAGAACTTTTGTTGGCCAGAAACTGATACAACAACATAAAACTGTCTGAAGTGATGAAAAGCTCACAAACCACAAGTGGAAATACTGAGACTATAAGACTGCTGCCAATACTCTGCATGTACAAACGACAGGAAGACAGTCTCAAAAATTCAAAAACACAATCATTTAGAAATTTAAAGGAGCTGTATGTAAGAAATTTATTTCAATTAATCATACATTTTCCCTGATATGTCACTAGACATTAAGAAATCATGTTCATTTCAAATACTTATATCACTGACAACAGTACTGCCCTACTAAGGCAAAAGACCTTAACTCGCCAGAGTGTGAAACTGAGAAAAATGACTTTAAAGTTATCTTAATGTCCTGACAATTGAGTTATAGGTATAATATTGTAATTTTCACATTTTGTAGTGTATACCTGTTAGTGATGCGCGGGTCGGCTTTTTTTCCAACCCGCGGGTCCCGCTTTTATGAAATTATTTGACCCGCCCCAGCCCGCACCGCACCACTGTATCTATTTTTACAACCCGCCCCGCCCCGCACCCGCGACCGTTAAATAGACATACTAGGCATTGTAATGTAAATTAAAACAGCCTTTATTTCAGCCTGAAAGTGCTTGGAAACATCGCCCTGTAAACTGGCAACAGCAGATGATTATGAATACGAACCATAAATCAGGTCATATTAATAAGATACTGATAAAAATGTTCAACATAACAAAGCAGCGTTTGTAATTATCTAATAGGCTAAACCATTTTTTTTATTTCTTAGACCCCCCACAAATATGTCTTGACATGCTGGAAGTGCCCGTTTTGTGGCGCTACTGTTTGTATATTTTTCACACGAGTTGCACTTCAGGCAACTTAGCCGATACTGTTGTCTCCTGCTGCAACTATTTCTGAGAACTCCCAAACATTAGATTTAGCAGCCTGACCTTTTTTTTCCCCTTTTAATCATGTAAATTCCCGACCTCAATTTCTCCCGCACCTCGTCTTCCATCTTTACTTTTATTTCTCCGTGGTTGTTGTTGTTGTCGTGGCTGGCGGCGGGAGCTGTGGAGCTGCTTGTGCTTGGCGCGCCGCTTTCGTGACGTGTCACGTGACGCCAATACCTCACGCAAGTTACGTTGCTATGGCATTCGTATTGTAACCTTATCAAATAACCTAATAAAATATGAAAATAGATACTCCCAAATATTTAATATAGGCTGGAAATTGCAAGCAACATACATGGATTTAAAAAAAAAAAGTATGACCCGCCCCAACCCGCCCCGCAAATAAAGTGACAATTTCTTCACCCGCCCCAACCCGACCCGCGGGTTACCCGCGGGGTCCGCGGGTTACGAGTCGACCCGCGCATCACTAATACCTGTATTAACCTATCTACAAAAAAAATTTGAACTCAAATTTGACCTTTGACCATTTTTCGGAAGTTAGCCTTAGCATTGCCCACAAAATGACAATCGGTCATACCAAGGCAAAAGACCTTAACTTCTATTTTATAGCACAATGTTATGATAACACTTAAAATGTAAGCAATATTAACCCTATTGGACTCATGATAAAAATGGCTTCACATGTATCAACAAGAAGTTGAAGTAGTAAGAATAGTTGGAAAAGTATGAATGGTTTTAATTAACATGAATTTCATAAAACAAAGTTGATTAACACCACTAATGTATAAAAGATGTGGAATATTTAAAGGTTTTTTGAAAAGTTTACTCTAAAACTGAAGTGTGTGTGTGTGTGTGTGTGTGTGTGTGTGTGTGTGTGTGTGTGTGTGTGTGTGTGTTTAAACAGGGCCGGCTCTAGCCCTTTGGTTGTCCAAGGCGAGATTGATTTTTGCGAATAATGATTTTTGCATTATTTTTTGAAAATAATGAGTATTTATTTAACTAAACAAATATGCTCTTAGTCACTCCAAAACTTCAACAAGCAAATTATGACTTGAACTGTAATAAATTGTTTATACAAATGCTACAAAGAACGTTCAAGGATATTTCAATCATCCTACATAGTTGCATTATACAAATACATTTTATCTGACCGACCATGTAACTTGTAGTAGATAAATTACAATTACTACCACCACTACTATTATTACTAATCTATTAGGGTTTCACTGCGTTTTAAAATATAGGCCTCAATATTTCTCGAGGAAAGGAGTTTCCCACTGCGTATTAGCTACGCAATACGAAGTGACCGTTCTCAAAAGGGAACAAGTGCTCTACAGGGGCTGAAGAGGGAAGGATTGTGTTAAACCTCACAAACAGCTGTCTAATAAGTGGATACTGGTTCAAGATGTCCAAATCCGGTCTGGTCTGAACTAGTTGATGCACGAAAACAGCACCCTGATAAAGAGGTTAACTGGCTCAAAGTATTTTGAGTATTTTGAAAATACAAAAATACTCATCTTAAGTGTATTTAAATACAAATTACATTTTATTTTTTCCAAAGGCTTTAAAATCAATACAAAATAGTATTTTGTATTTCAAATAGGTATTTTAAATACATGTATCTGAAATACTGCCCATCCCATACGTTTCGAGCACGTAGACTCTTCGTCAGAACTGGTTGTCTAGTGTCACGCCTGGTGGATTTCTAAGGGTTTCTGGTGAAACTTCACTGAAGCGCATACAGTCCATACAGATAGCATACATTGTGAAATATAGATATGGGAAATGAGTAGACCTGTGGATGAACTTCATGACATAGTATCTATACATTTTGATGTATATTTGTATTAAATATTAATAAATGGTGAATTATTTAGTAATATTACACTAAATGGTAAATTATCAAAATTCTTAGTTAAAAAATGTATGTTTTTTCCTTTTTTCCCCAAATTTTGGCACATTGCTCTTCTTATTCTCTGAACTGTAAGTTCGATTGTCACAACTGTTGCTGGAACATCAGAACTCTATTGCGTCTCGTGTCTGCAAAACGTAGTAACTCACCCAAAAGTTGTCATTACCGGTTACAGGACTGCAGTGTGTGAGGACATGTAAGGGCCACAATACACTACTAAGTCTGGAAATAAAACGAAACTGCAAAAGAATCATATGTTGTGTATATATAATTTAACGTTTATTGTTGAAAATACATGTTTCATTCCATTTCTATGAATGCTGTCTGTGTGTGTCTCCGTCCATGATTTGCATACTGTGCCAGTTTGTTTAATGTTTACATTGATTATTTATTCGACGGTAACAACATAGTCATGTGTGTGTAAAATGAAGTGATGACATAAATTAAATGGAGCTATAAGGTTCGGTGTGTCGAATAACATGAACACACGTCACGACCACACTTAACCACTATAAAGCCTCTAAAACCTAACGCGCCTCAGCTTGTGCCGCACAGATGTGCTCGTTAAGACGCGGCTCAACGACAGTGGGCGACATGTCTTCCCATTTGAGATCTAATGAGCCAAAACAAATATTAGAGTAGGCTATCTCAACCTGTCACATTCACAACAAAATGTTTTACAAAATGAAGGGATGACAATGAAATGAAATGGTTCAGAGTGTTTTTCCCGCACATTATTATGACTGTGAGACTCAAACACTCAGCTTTGAGAAAAGCACTGCTTTAAAACAAGCTTTTCCAGTAAAAAGCTACTTTTCCCCATACAATCAAAGAGTAAACAACTGAATTACCGGTAGCCTAAACTAGTAGGTTATTCACTCATTGTTTGCTCTGAGTCCTTATTTCTCCGAATGCCTGTAATCATCAGGTAAAACTGCTCAGACGAGTTAATATTATGCATTTGGTGCATTAATGCAATGTGATAATTTATCATAATTACAAAACTGAATATTACATATTACATTTAAATCCATTAAACAAGTTATGATTTAAGGAGCGTGCACTAATATTTTCAGCTCCATTCGTTTGCACGTTGTCTCAAGGATACGCCCACAATATAGGAAATATCATGAATACTATAGGCTACTCCACCCACTTAAATAGTTTTCAAGTTCCACAGAAGAATGAACAGTTTTTCTGAATATTACACAACAGCTCAAAGTGAAACTCCATCTATTCATTCAGTCTCATGTAATCACATGGAATTACAATGACGACTGATGTCATGTGATTTTGGCAGCTATAAATAGTGGATCAGAATCAATCTGTGAGACAAACTGTCAAATTATACATTTGATTTCATCCAGCTTTGATCACCAGCACAATGACTGCAGTAATGGCAGGAGATGGAGGATGGAGCCCAGAGGAGTATGCCTATGGAGACGTGATGGAGTGTGTCTGCTTTGGGGTAAGAGACAGAAAATCACTCATGTAAATACAGTTTTTGTTAAAACACAGCCTAGTAAAATGATCTATATTGATGCTTTAAATGTGTTGGGAAAATTATTTGTTGTTATTTTTTAAGTAACTGTTTTACTTTTCACTTCATTTTTATTATATTTGACTGATAGACGCAAGTCCCATAGAGACTAATATATATATATATATATATATATATATATAAAATGTGTGTTTATTTATTCAGGTGAAGTCAGACATAGAGAAGGCGGCCCAAACTGTTTTTCCTGTTTTCATTCCAGTAAGCTTTAGGACTCAGATTGAGGCAGGAACAAACTATCTGGTCAAGGTAAATGTGTTTTTTGTTTTTCATGGATTTTGAGTTTGATGTTTTCATCACTGAAACTCCGAGGCAAAATTTGTATGTTTCTAATTTCATCAAGCCAAATAGCAATGTGATGTGTCCAGTCATTTTTCCTCTCTGAAAGTTAAAATGCATCAAGTCACTGTATGTATAAAGTTTCTCTGCATTTGTATAAGAGAAAACTTTTCTCAACTTTGTAGCGTTGCTGGACAAATCTAGTCTGCAATGGTCATTGTAGCATAATTTGAGGTCATTAGCTTACAGTCATGGAAAATGAATGTGTTTGGGTCACTATCAATGTGAACAGAGTTTTAAGAGTTTAATTATAAATCCATGGATTTCTCTCTCTCTCTCTCTCTCTCTCTCTCTCTCTCTCTCTCTCTTTCTATCTTTCTCTCAGGTTGCCGTCGAAGTAGATACGTGCGTTCATGCGATAATATTTAAAGCTCTAAATGGAGAGGATCTGACTCTGAAGGGAGTCCAGTACCCTAAAACCATGGCTGACCCTCTGGTCCCCTTCTGAACACTTCTAACCGCAGAAAATAGTCTGTCTGATATAATAACAGACACCCAATAATCTGCCATATAGAGGAACTATAGAAAACTGTTTAATTCCTCAATATTAAACTCAATATTGAAACCCTTAGTGCCTGTCAGTGTGTCTATTTGGAGATGTGAACAACATCAAATTCACTTCACTAAAAATGTTTTATGCTGAAATAAACTTCTTTTTTTTTATTTTATTTTTATCCTCATTTAAAATCTTTAAAAACAAAAGTAAAATGACGTTCATTTTTCAAATTGTACAATTTAATTGACTGTCTGAATGACTTTTAAAGGGACGAAGTAAAGCGTGAATGTTTTTTTTTTTTTTTTTTTTAATACTGCATTGTGTAAATTAATGTAATTTTAAAACATTTCTCAATATACAGACTGTATTTACACTATATATGAACTGAAATCTTGGTCATCTCAATCTCAGGTCATTCCAAACACATACGATTTCTCTTCTTCAGTCAGTGTTCATGAAAGGAGCTTTTTGATTTTTTCACAAATAGTCCTACTTTCACAAAAATATTTTGAAAAATATCATATTGTATTTTTTATTTCCCCTACAAAAGAGAAGATTTTAGCTCTGAAGTGCAAATGTGTGGGCAAGTATAACCATAAAAATATTGTACGGGTCCTGCGTCGGTCCAACAACGCAATCGGCGCTCTTGAGAAGTTAATTTCATTTTTCAGAATTTAGTTTCACTTTTATTTTAGCTCCGCGCTTAATCAGACCCAAAATTCGAATGATTATCACATTTAGATTGTGTTTCTAAGAAACTAATCGTAAAACTTGGTTATTGATTAATTTCGATATTTGATTATTCGTAGGCTATCCCCACTTTCATTTGGGACCCAATGCTGCACAGATTCACACACCCCGGGTTAAGTGGATTTCCAACACAATCTCATAAAAGTGTGTATCTATACCACACAGGGGCGCCGTATAGGGGGGAAAAGTTAGGACAATTCCAAGGGCCCCTGACTGACAGGGGCCCCACCAAATAGTTTTTTTTTATTATTATTATATTATACACTATAAACCATCATCATTGAGTATATTTCTAATTATAATGTCACCAAGAAAGGTGGGTAGCCTTTGAGTGGTCTGTGAGTGGTATTAACCTGTTGTCCATAGTGAAATAAGCTAGCTAGCTGCAGGCTAGTGTTAGCCTACATTTATTTCATCAACGTTTAATCAGTGCAGGGAAACATTTAGCAAGATATTCATATTAAATCATTGTCCATGCCCCTTTTAGCAAACTTAACAACATGAGTCAGCAGCACCCCAGTCTCCCCATACCTGCACCCCTCCCGTTGGGTTGCACCTATGGTAGAGGTCATTGATCTTGTAACGGAAATTTTAATATTACATTAATCTTACATTGATCAGTAGTTAATTTTACTAGATAGATTTGGGCCATGAGGTTCCTGATGATTCTATACTGTGAAGTGAACTAAAAATGTATGGTGTACGTGCCTGGTGTGACACTCAGAGGAGACTGGGAGGGGACCTTTTGACCTTAGGGCCTGGTCAGCTTTTGACCAGTGTATTTCTGTATTAGGCTAGAGACAGAAGAGGCAAAGGCGCCTGTGGTGCCCTTAAAAGACAAAACAGCCTACATCATATCTGTAAACTCAGCAGGAAAGGTCCTTGAAAACAGTAACCCCCCTCCGCTGATCTCATGGGTGTCACTCCTCGCACAAACTGAACTTTGTGTGTTTGGGACTGAACCTATTCTTGCAAGAATAAATACTTTCCTTTTTATTGAATTGGACTCTGAATGACTCTTTCTCAGTGATATTTATTGGTTATTGAATTTTGCCGTAACAATCTCACGACCATTTCGTTCATTTTTACATTGATTATTTAGTCATGTGTGTGTAAACAATTTCTACAAAATGAAGTGATGACAATGAAATGAAATGGAGCTATAAGGTTCAGAGTGTTTTTCCCGCATATTATTATGACGGTGAGACTCAAACACTCACAGCTTTGAGAAGAGCTCTGCTTTAAAACAATATTTGGTAACACTTTATATTACGACTCGCAAACAACTGCGTAAGTAAACCGAAAAAACTACACGTTTCTGTATTTATAGTGTAGGCTACTTCCGTGTAGCGTTTTGGGTAATAAAGGGGTAACAAGCAGATATACAACCTGCAAAGAACTTTGTAAGTAAACCGAAATTACGGTGTACGTTTCTGTAATTAAAGTGTACCTCCGTGTATGTATGGGTTGGTGTGTGTGTGTGTGTGTGTGTGTGAGGCGCAGCACTGGAAAAAGTAGCCTATAGCCTACTCCGTAACTTTCCTCATATACAGACATCATTCAAACTCCAAAGTGTTTATTTATATTTGTGTACACTCGACTCGCAATAAAACACAACATTGTGCTTTTGTCAAACTGTAAACTCTTGTCAAACTTAACCTACAACTGTCACCCAACCAAAATCGCACAGTTTTAAAGCAAACATATTTATAATTCAAATGCGAATAAAGTTAGTGTTAATTACAATTTTAAGGAAAATAAATATATTGATCTGAAATGTGTGTGTTGCTGCCAATGGAGCGAACGAGGGTGTGTTTTGTGTATATAGCCTATATTAATGAGAAGGGTGGGCCTGCTTATTCTGCATTATCTGGTCCCAAGCCGGTTCGCAGGACGAGAGGGCAACACGTCAGGATACTTCTAATCAAAGCTATTATTATTAATATTATTAGAAGACGGAATTTAATTTTTTTTTAAATCACTGGCGACCCATTTTTTAATTCTGGGTCGCGACCCAGGGCTTGAAAACCCTAGACCTTACCAATCCTGCTGCTGGAGAGCCACTGTCCTGCTATAGCTTCCTTCAACCTCAATAAACACCCAAACCAGCTTCAATTTATTAGCGTTCAATTTAATTTAATAACGTATAACGTCATATTTTTATGGTTATACCTGACCACACATTTGCACTGGGCAGACCAGAGCTAAACACTTCTATTTTGGATGGAAAATTAAAAATACAATATCATTTGAAATATTTTGTGAAAGTTTGTTTGTGGGTTTTATAAATTACATTTTCAAAATGCTCCTCTCATGAACACTGAGTGAAGAAGAGAAACTGTACAGGTTTGGAATGACGTGAGGTTGAGATGAACACGACTTCATATTGTAAGAACTGATTTTCCTGCTAAGACAAAAGCTGAGATAAAACTCACCATAAAGCAATAAAACGCACCCTGGACAGAAGATCGCAAAGACAGAGCAACAGGACATTGTCTTGTCCAAACGTTTCTCCTACCTTATCTCTGCATCCCCCTCTCCCTCATCTCCTCTCCCTCTGAGTCAAGTCACCAAAAGTTCACTAAGAATGCCTATATATCATATATGATGTATCTTGGGAATCTATTGTTTTTCCTTTTCGTGTTTGGTATCATTTTGAGTGTCTCAGTGCGATTGGTAAAATGGTCTTAATTTCATTGCAATCATTGGTATTATGAGAAAGATTGAAGACTAGGAGAATCCTGTGTTCCTCTTTGAGTGATGTTTCTTCAAGACATCTCTCCTCTCCCCCGAGACCAGGTGCTACCCCTGGGGTACAGGAACTGACCCAAAACACACTGGAGAAATATTGGTACAACCCTTTTGTTCTGGTCTGGGTATTTAAGGCTAGGTAACAGAGCAGTCTTTGGGGAACTGTAACCAGGAAAACCCCCATGCAGTGCTGTGTCAGTGTTTTCCCGTTGGAAAGCTCTCACACACTACTGTGTGTCTCTGTCAGGAATGCATTGCTTACTTTTAGAATCATCTTTGAGTAATTGATGTCATACATTTATTATTTCTGAATTGGCTTTTAATCATTTACTTGTGAAATTGGCACGATACATTTTTCCTGACAAAAATAAATGTTAGCCTTGATTATTCTGAAGTTTTCTGAAATCATTATTTCTAGTAGATTATGTGTAGTCTGTTGTTCCCGCAAATCTCTGTCCAGGATAGATCACACCTAAGGCACTAATGAATGGAGCATGGGGCACATCATTAGACCTTCTGATTTCTGACTATCTCCTAACTTAGCATGTTGTACGCTGCAACTATTGAGAAAAATTACACCTATGGGTCAGCAGTGAGCGGCCGCATAGGGTAAGATAGTTTGCACTGCACCCTCTGACTATTTTAGGACGGGCTAGTTTGTGATCGTGAGCGCACATTCGCGACGTGACGTCTCAAAGCGACACCAGGTCCTTAATGAACGAATATTTGAAATTATGAAATGGCCAGAATAATCAAAGATCTAAATTAACTCATAATCAGTATTTACGACTGTTTTCTAATAAGAAACACAATCTAAATATGATTAACATTTGAAATTGGAGTCAGATTAAGCGTAGAGCTAAAGTATTATTAGACTAAATTCCAATAAATTAAGTGAACTTCACTGGAGCGCTGAAAAGACATACACGCATTATTCCTTCGACCATACCATTGGATTCCGGTGTTGGGCCAATGGGTGGACCTTACAATATAATACAATCTAATATGTCTAATCTAATACTCTGTTTATAAGTCTGAGAAATGTTTAAAGATGCATTCGTTTTTAGACAGTCAGTGCAGCCTTAAAATTAAACAAATGAATGTCATTCACAATTCACTAAACATATATATTTTTTCCTTTAAAAAGTCATGCAGACAGCCATTTAAATCTTAAAAATTTAAAAAATGAATGTCATTCAACAGTATATTATTTTACTTTTTGTTTTTAAAGATTTGGAATGAGGATTCACTGTAAACATTTTTTTTTTCTTTAAAAAGTCATGCAGACAGCCATTTCAATCTCATTTAACATTATTTTATTTTACTTTTTGTTTTTAAAGATTTGGAATGAGGATTTTTAAAATAAACAGTTTTTTTTGTTTATTATTTCAGCATAAAACAATTTGAGTAAAGTGAAGTAAATTTGGTGTTCATGTAAACACACTGACACAGACACTGAGGGTTTGAATATTGAGTTTATTGAGGAATAAAACAGTTTTCAATAGTTCCTCTATACAGTATGGCAGCTCATTGTGTGTCTGTTATTATATCAGACAGACTATTTACTGCGTGTGGTTAGAAGTGTTCAGAAGGGGACCAGAGGGTCAATGATGGTTTTAGGGTACTGGACTCCAGTCACAGACAGTTTCCCTCCATCGCAGGGGAGAGCTTGAAATATCTTCACATGAACGCACTTATCTTGTTTATCGCCATTCTCTTGACAGACGTCCACCTTAGAGAGAGAGAGAGAGAGAGAGAGAGAGAGAGAGAGAGAGAGAGAGAGAGAGAGAGAGAGAATCCACATTGATTTATAAATGATCTCTGCCATGAAAAAAACTTGATATCGACCTAAACGCATTCATTTTCCTTCACCGCAAAGCAAATTTCCAGCTAGTTCTGCTACAGTGACCATTGCAGACTAGATTTAAGTGTCCAGCAACACTACAAAGTTGAGAAGAGTTTTATCTTATAGGCAACAAATGCAGAGAAACTTTATACAGTGACTTTGCATTTTAACTTTCAGAGAGGAAAAATGACTGGACACATCACACTCGTTTAGGACACACTGCTATTGTTGGCTTGTTGATATTGGAAATACAAATTGTGCCTTGGAAGAGTTTCAGTGATGAAAACATCAAACTCAAAAATCCATGAATTTAAACATAAAAACAAATCACCCATAAAAATAAAACAAACACTAATTTACCTTGACCAGATAGTTCACTCCTGCCACAACCTGACTCTTATATAGTAAAGGAATGAAATCTTTAAAATTGATTGCAGTCTTCTTCTCCATCTCTGGCTTCAGCTGAATAAACAAAGGCACATTTTATATTAATATTTATTATTATTATTATTTAAAAAAAAAAAGTCTCCAGGGAGTTACAACTATTATTCAGATATCAGAAAACTCATGTAAAACGTTTTGTGGCTTTTAGTGAAAAGTAAAACAGTTCATTTGAAAATAACAACAAATAATTTCCCACAACACATTGTACAGCACTGAAATAGATCATTTTATTAGGCTGTGTTTTAATAAAAACATTTATGAGTGATTTTCTGTCTCCTACCTTAATGCAGAATTCCTTCACCTCTTTAGTGACAGGCTTCACTGTGGTGAATCCTCCAACCTTTAGCATCGCTGCATCAGTCATTGTGCTGGTGATCAAAGCTGGATATAATAAACTGTATTATCAGGCAGTTTGTCTCACAGATTGATTTTGATCCACTATTTATGCTGCCAAAATCTCATGACATCAGAATGAATGAATGAATGAATGAATAGGTGTGGTTTTACTTTGGGGTGTTGTGTAATATTCAGAAAAAAACGTTTTTTTTTCCAGAAAAAACAAACATAATATTTTGACATTTATTTCACAACGTAGTATGCAATTTGCGTGTGCTGCGCTTCCGTCAAGTTTCATGATAAACATTTTGAAATCCATCAGCTGTGACTGAGCTCATTGTCTTATTTGACAACCGGGAAATGCAACTCAGAAATATAAAACTGAAGATCCTGAGATACTGAAAACCGCAAGATGAAGTATGCAATAAACTTTGAATCCCAGGCTTTCCTTTTTTTTCTTAATTTTTTAAAATACAATTCGGGAGTTTATGTTTTAAGAATTTTGTCCCAATCTTCAAGCAGACTATTAAAAAAGTAATACTTTTTTTTAGTAAAAAACATGATTCATTTACTAATATTATGTAAAATAAACAGGCTATATTTAAAGTAAATAACATTGCTCAAAATATTTTGTTTTTTAAAATATAATTTTTGAATATGAAAAACAATGAATAATAATAAAATCAAGTATGACAACACAATAAACGGATATAAATAAATGAAAAATACAATTGAATCAACAAAAAAACTGCATGATTTTATGCCAACATTTTAATAGGGTGATTTATCACTAATCCAAGACATCCAAATGTTTTTCCTTATAATTAACAAGTGGAAAAGTCTTTTTTTCTTTAAATTTTTTTTATTTTTTTTTTATTAAAACATTTTAATTTACACGGAATATGTGACTCAATTCAATGACAACTTCGACCACGAGGCTTTAATTATGTGACAGTCCCACAAACAAAAGGTGTAATCCCTGTACCGTTTGTAGAAAAGTGGAGAATGAACTGAATGTATAATAGACAGCGGGCCAAATCAGTCTATCTCGTTTAGTTTTTGATTTGGTAACCAGCAGCTAGTGTTGCTTTCGTCAACGAAAATTATGACGAAATATCTTCGTCAACGAACCTTATTCAACTGACGAAAACGAGACGAGACGCAACGTAAATGCTGGTCATGTAACAATAACTAAAACTAAATGTATATTGCAATATTGTTGACGAATAAAAACGGGACTAAATGTGGTTTACAAAATAAAAAACGAGACGAGACGAAATGTTATAACATCACAACGAATGAGAGAGTTGTGCGTGAGACCATAAATTTAAGCTTTGTCTGTTTTGAATTCTGGTTTGCGATCTGGTCACCCGATTATCAGCGAATTTAAGTAGGCCTATATTATTCCATTCGTTGTTCCATTAAAATGTCTCATTTGACACAATCATAATCATTACTTTTGCCGCTTCTTTGTGACAGCTGTTATGTGCGTTATTGTCACCCTCCGGTTACATGAACGCGTCAAAGTTTCAGCACCGAGCAGCAGCAGCACCGAAAACATGGACATTTTATTTTAGAGAATAATCGCACAACCTCGATATTCCATAATTAAATAAACTAATCGAATATTTAAAAATCGTGACTCATCCCTGCATGGAATCTCTTTGTTTCATTTCCCAAATTTTCACTCACGTCTAAGGGGATTGTAAACGTTTCTTCATTGGTTAGCTTTTAATTAGGCCTATTATATTCGTATTCTTTACTGTGGTAAAGTAGAAAAACGCTGTCGGACAGATCTACCAACCATGTCAAATTGGTAAGGCGCGTTTCACTTTCTCTAGCAGCGCAATATCAAACATAGCCTAAATGTCTCGCCCATGTGGAGGATAAAATTCGCTCTTCAGGCCATTTTACATCAAGTAGGCTAGAATACATGAAGATATCATAAAATAGATCGATGGTCTCTTTCCTGCGTGTCCCACATCCCTCTCAAAGCACAGAGTGGTAGGCTATCATGCGTCTTTGTGTGGTAATATCAAACTTTTTTTTTTTAAACAACCCCCCTGCCCCCACCGCAGTTGGTCCATTAACACCTTTACAAAAACTGCCACCGTCACAGCAATAACTATAATAAGATAACCTTGTTTGAAATGCTATATTGACTGGGCTAAACAGAATTGCTTTACTACTTAAAAGAGACAACACATTTTTTAAAATAAAATAATAAAATAAAATTTTCAATGACTAAAACTAGACAAAAAAATTTCAATGACTAAAACTAGACAAAAAATTTTCAATGACTAAACCTAGACTAAATGTCATCAGTTTTCGTCGACTAAAACTAGACAAAAATTTTTAGTCTAAAAATGACTTGACTAAAAAGAGTATGAACGTGACTAAAACTAACAAAAACTAAAATGACAGCTTGACACAAAGACTAGACTAAAACTAAAATTAAAACAGGCCGCCAAAAACAACACTACCAGCAGCTGTCTGGCTCATTTATTTTTTTATTTGGCTGTATGAATAATTCACAAAAAGACAACCGATTGTTTACAACGGCAATTGTTGCACAATAAGTATAAAAATAGATTTAATTTCGCTACCAGGGTAGGGTTGCACCAGCCGTTCGTAAGTTCCTTCTTACATTGGAACGTAAAGTCTACACTAGAGGCTTAGTAACTAGTTTGTAACTAACTGTAGGGGAGACCGGGTATGGTTGTAACACTTTTTGCTTCAGTAACTGCAACTCACTGAATTTTGTAGCTAGAGTTCTCAAATTTTTATAAAAAGTACCCACATTTGTTCACTACAAATGGCACCTATTCCTTCCTCTACAAGATTATCACAGACCTCGTGAGTTGGTGTCAAATACATGCAGTACCTTCGTTACAACCTACCCCAATACCGGGGTAGGTTGTAACACATGCTGGGGTAAGTTGTAACAATTACACAAAAGAAGCCAAAATGGATGCCACATATGAAATGCTTCAAAAACAGGTTTATTGACATAAAATAACAATGTCTCACTCCCTCTCTGGAACAAACTGTCTGATTAACTTGTGTGTGTGTGTGTGTGTGTGTGTGTGTGTGTGTATAAATGTGTCTACTTAACAGTATTGATAAACATACTACAATTTCTAACAAAAAATATATATATATCAGTGTGTGTGTGTGTGAGACTGAGAGAGAGTGTGTGTGTGTGTGTGTGTGTCAGCTGATCTGACTGACTAGCCCTTCTTTGTGACCTCATCAGATGCTTTTTTTTTTTTTTTTTTAACTGGCAGTCACACCTCTGTTTGTCTCTCTTTTCCACTGCCTAGGCATTCTATAAAAATATTAAAATCAATCAGTTTTATAATAGGGGATGGTTGTAACACTTTTTCAAGAAGTGTTACAACCCACCCCACCCCTGTCAGTCACTGTTTAGCTAGCTGTAGTAGCATACTGGTTTGAAATTAGCAGGAGAAAGCTGCATCACATGCTACCTAAGAAACTACATTTTAATCTAATATAAGTCAAACTATTTTATCTGCAATAGTTTAGATACTAGACAAAAAATAGTCTTGGTAAAAAAAAATTACTTTCTTACCTAAAAATCTTTTTTTTTTTTCTCTATAAATTCAGAATGTGTCGGTTTCCAGACTTGACAACCACCACGCGGTATCAGGGAGGCAGGAGGTAAATACTGAAATGATCACATGACTCCTATCTTATCCCAAAGTAGTGGAAATGGTGATGTTACAACTCTCCCCGTGTTACAACCATACCCGTTGCACCATTTGTTCGTAAAGGTAGAACGTAATTGATGCCTAAATCATTGAAAATGGACAGACTAAAAGTCACAAATAGATATTACAACTTGTAAACACAAAACACAATCTACAAATAGAATTATCATAGTTGCGTTGTTAAACTTTTGGGGGGGGGACCATCACATCCAACGGGAACGTCCAATATTGATCATGGAATTATCTTCAATCTGACGTTTCAACATGGAACACACACAACATAACATAATGCACTGACCGATAATCAGGATGATACATACACAAACAGCAGTTTTAAAGGTAACATCCCAAAGTAAACCAGACTAGGCAATAACTAAGTCTCCATCATGCATTTGTTTTGTCAACCCTCATCTTTTCCTTTAAGGCCTTGTTGAGCTTTCACAATGTGGCCATATACCCTTTGCATCAATGATATTAGCATATTGTTTAGTTTTGATAACTCAAACAATCAATCAACAATCAATAGACAATATAATGTATATATATGTGTGTGTGTGTGTGTGTGTGGTTTTTCATTTTATCATGTGTTTTGTGTCCATTTTCTCAGTGTGGACATCCTTAATCCACTTGTTTTCCATCTATGTGGAAAGACTGCTGTCCGTAGTCTTGAAATAGATTGTTTCTGAAATCTCCTCTTGTTTCACTTCTCATTGTCCATTCTTTTCCACTTGGACCATAAATCCTTCTAGAAGAAGCAGTCACTGGTGCTGTTTGAGTCTGTGCCTCTTCATCAGTTCCATCCATCCCATGGTGGGTCTCAGGATTTCTAGGTCTTTTAGGCCTGGAGGTCTGGATCTTGTAGGTCTGGAAACCTCTGTATTCTGTTCTTTATCTTCAGAAAATCCCCTGCCTCCACTGGTTCTACTTCCGTCTCGTCCTGCAAACTACCAGATCATCTTTCTCCAGGAGGTTACACATTTCAGACAAACATCTTGATGCTTATATCTGAAACAATAATCAAAAAGAAGAGGTTGCCCCCCTTTTCCCCACAAGAATATTTTCACATTCAAAACATTAAAGTCACAGATTTAATCAAATGGAACATCAGTAAAATCTTAAAAATTCATTTTAAAATGAATGTCATTTAAACATTTATTATAAATTACAACTATATCAATGCTAATAAAACATTATCAATGCTAATAAAACATGTTAAATAATAAAGAATAAAAGAATCACCCCCCTTTTTGATAGTAAACCGGTTTTGTAAAATGTGTTACTATCATAATTCTAATTTCCATCAGCATGTGTCAGCATGTCAGCATGTGAATGAGCTACAGTCATGTTGCTTGTGCAGACGACTTCTTTATTTCTTTTCAACAGTGCTAACTGGGTTTCTAAATTGCCTATTTTCTTAAGCAAACAACAATAGCCCATTTGACCATTTTGTCCTCTTTTGTGTGAGAAGTGGCACTGTCTTGCCCTGTGCCCCATCTTTCCACAAGCAAAACAAACAACTTCCTGATCTTCCTTTCTTTTCTCCAAACAGTGCCTTTCAATGTGACCATCCTTTCCACATGCATGACAGACAAAGCTTTGAAGAGGTCTCTCATTGTCTCGACAATGTCTAGCAATGTGACCAGCTTTTCCACATGCATAGCAAAGAATAACACCTTAATAATACCAATTTATTCTTGCAAATCTCCTTGGTCTATGATGGAAACCATTAGATAATCTAGAACATTCTCTCCCACCAAAAGTAGCAACTGGATGTCTAGATTTGGCAGCTTTCATTTGACTATTTGCATTAGCATTATTGTTGTAAAACTGTGTCATTTTAGCAATAATGTCATTATATTAAGAGAGTGGTGTCACAAGCATTGTCACAGCAGACCGAGTGAGTGGGTCACATTTGTTAATCAAGGCAGACTTGAAGCTGACATCATTCTTAGTAATATCAGGATTGCCACTGAAAGTTTTAAACATCTCCAATAATCGTTCTGAAAATGCTGCTGGATGCTCCCCTTTCCTCATGTGCATCTTGCATATTTTATCCCAATTAACTGACATAACACCTAAGACTTAAAGCAGTGCCTTTTTCCTCTCTGATTTATTAGCATTTCTGTCCTTTACTTTCTTAGTTCAGGCTCCAGAGAAAGTGTCAGGCAAGCACATTCTTCACAAAACGCATGCATCACCATCAGTTAAATTGTAAACTTCAGCATTTTCCTCCAAGTTTTTCAGAAAATCTAATGGATCTTGTTTGGCAGGATCAAATTTACCAATATTCTTGATCACAGTTTCTAGTTCAGTTGGATTAAATCCTCGGACTATGGTAGAGGTCATTGATCTCACAACCAATTCCTACGAATTTGTACGAGTGGCTATTTCGTAACAATTCATACGACCTGACTTGTACGAATTTGTAGGATTTTTGCTAAATCGTACATATTTTACGAATTCCAAATTAGTATGAATTCATATGAATGACCTACCCCTGACCCCGCCCTAAACCTACCCATCACGTGTGTTTAGAAAAATCTTACGAATTGGTCGTGAGATAGCGTTGTTTTTCTCTTCCTTCACTAGCACGCATAGTCGTAGTAGTATGCACTGGTGCCATGGGAAATCTGACTTAACAGTCAGAATATTGGCTACTGAATGATAATCTTTTTTCCAACCCTCAGCGCTGTCTTCCTGCAAATCTGGAATTACTGGAATTTCTGGAACTGGGTTACACAATGTGACACCTAACAATGTCTTACTAGGGTTTTTCCCAGTTGTGCCATTCTTTATCATAAACTGACAACCCGCCTTCGCTTCCTCCAAATTGTAGGACAATTTTTCCACAGATGATTTAAAGGTGCTCTAAGCGATACCGGGAGTCGTAACTTGTTGTTGACATTCTAATTGTTGTCAAACAAAACGGAGGCTAGCTAGACCCTCCCTCTTCCGCATCCCCTCCCTTCCGACATAAAGGAAAGTCAAAATAGTCACTACAAAGTTAAGTTTTACTGATACTCAATGTGTAATCACCAAGTTAGATAAATGCTTTTATATACTGCAGAACAGAATGCAGAAAAAGAGAAACATTATCTTAAAATCGTTTCACCACCATAGCTCCCATTCAAGGACGCAATAATAGCAAGATGTTATAGCTTCGCTCAACTTTCCCAGTTAGCATAAACAACAGTGGCGTCTTAAACAAATTTGGTCAAAGTTGTCAATAGCCTATACATGAACATTCAAATTCATAACAAACAGTGGTTGAAAACATAATGCACACTAATTGTCGCCCTACTGTGAATTTACAATAGAGATTGATCGCTAGCTGCTAGAAGCATGTTGTGTATTCACCGTTCTAGCTAATACGTCCTGTGTTAGTTTGGCGAACATGAACGTCTGTTTAGAAATAAAAATGGTTTGACCCACCTGTTCTGCAAAAACAGAGCAACCGAATGTCGGGTTGGAAGCCCTTCTGCCGGCGGAGTTCTCGCCAACTTTCCAAGGTTTTTCCGATGTAAATCGTCTCTTTGGTTGTGTGTCGGCCATAATTCAAACTTCCCTCTTCCCTCTTACCATAGACAGTAACCCCCAAACCCCACCCTCAAATACTTCTTGTCGGTTATTGGCTGGAGCACTGTTTGTTGTGTTTCGTGGTGCGGGTTAGCCCAGTTTGTTTTTGTTGCCGTTTGTGGAGCCTGTGGTGTCTACAGAGACCGCGTTTTTTTACAGTGTGCATGTTCAGGGGACAGGCAGCTAGCGGCTAGTGAGGAGATATGCTGTATGTGACAAAAAATGTTTTGGTCTAAAAAACGCGTGGCATCGCTTAGAGCACCTTTAAGCATACTATTGTTAGTTTCAATTAAGTGCGATCTTTCTGCATCTTGACTTTTTCTTCTTTCCATATCGTTTCACTAGCCAGGTATTTTTTTGTAGACATTACCCCAACACTGAGTCGCTCATTTTCAGCCTCTAACTCATCTACTCTCCTCCTAGTTTGTATGAAGCAAAAAGTGCTTGAAGCGCATTAGCGATTTTCCCATTTTTGTTCTTAGGCATTTTGGCATCATTTTCAAACTTAGAGATGGGCCACTTGTACGGTTTATCAACAATATTCTCTATGCCGTCAAACATTCCCCGAGAACCGTGTTTAGCGATGTATTTAAAAATATATATATATAATAGGGGAGAGTGGGGTAAGATGAGCCAGTGGGTAAGTTGACCCACCCCCTGTTTCTAGGCAACTATGCACATTTGGTGTCATGTGACCATACATTCTGAAGGACTCCATCATTTCTATTTTGCTGTGAAGAGGAGAAGCAATTGGGACAAAAGGTAAGGTTTTTTTTCCACAAAAACACTTTTTTGCGCATCGAGTATAAACGCCTCGTCTGTTTGCGGAGACTCGCGCTGCAGAGCCAGGCGAAAGTATAAACAAGGCTTGACAGTCACCAGGTTGCGGTCGCGTCTGACCCCAGTTCATGTCATCATCTTTCTCAACAAAAATCAGACTGGTAGACTGGTGCAGAAGTTGTATGTGAGTTACTAATTATTTTTTATGAGGCTTTGTTAAGTAGCCTATTTGTTGTAGGCTAATCTCTCTCACACTCTTTACTCCGTGCCTTGGATAGTTTTGAGTTACATTTTGAGTAATATTATGTTTTTGGTTAAGTTATTGTTTAACATGATTTTTTTATTATTATTTTGGAACAAACGATCGGGTCTCTGTTTGAGAACGCCAACTCGCAGCTGCAGGTTCCGTTGCTTTAGACTAGAGCACCGCAGTGCATAGGCCTACTGTATATCTTCAAGTTTAGCCGAATGTCCAGTTTAACTGCTAAGTTGATCATCTTGTAATAAAGATCTCATCAAGGAAAAACACGCTCTATTTTTGGATTTTCATTGCATTTTTAATTTATAAAAAGTTAAATAAAGAAATAAATTAATATATAAAAAATGTTAATGATTAATCGATAGTCGATCGTTAATTCTCCCGACGATCGACTAAGAAAATTTAATCGAATGCCCATCCCTAGTATGGTACATGTTGGTGATTTGTCAACATATAAAACCATGTGAATCATTAAGCTAAAGGTTAGCCTGAATTGCTAAGCTAGGCCGTTTTTACCAAAATGGTGGCTATGGGGCAAAGTGAGCCAGATGATGTGGGTAAATTGAACCAGTGGTTCAACTTACCCCTAACTTAAGGCACTGAAGTTAAGTTAAGTTTTAAAGGGTTAGTTCACCCTAAAATGAAAACTTTGTCAGTACTTACTCTCCCTCATGTTGTTCCAACCCCGTAAGACTTTCGTTCATCTTCGGAACACAAATTAAGATATTTTTGATTAAATCTGAGGGCTGGATCACTCCTCCATAGGCTTCTAAAGGATTGAAACTTGCCGGCCCAGAAAAGTTATTAAAGACATTGTTAAAATAGTCCAAGTGACTACAGTGGCTCAATCTTAAGTTTATCAAGCGACGAGAATACTTTTTGTGCGCAAAAAAACAACAAAAATAACGACTTTATTCAACTATCATTTCCTTCTCTGTGGGCCTCGAGTGAGTTCGCGTAGTGTAACAGCGCAGCGCTTCTGTGTTGTACGTCAAACGCATCACACACATGACCAATAGTGAGCCTACGTGTGACGTACAACACAGAAGCGCTGCGCAGTTACACTACGTGTCGTTAACTCTAGAGGCCCAGAGAGAAGAAAAATTAATAGTTGAATAAAGTCGTTGCTTGATAAACTTAAGATTGAGCCACTGTAGTCACTTGGTGAACCTACAAACTTGATGACACTTCTGAGTGTGACAGCTCCCAGGATGAAAGTAGTGAACCAGACATCTCGGACCTGTCAGTTGGTGACTTTATTATTGTGAATTTTGCGACCAAATGCAACAGTTACCATTATAGTGGCTTGTTTGAGAGCCTTGAGGGCAATGAAGTTAATGCAAGATTCCGCAGAAGAATCCGAGGGAGCACTGGCAAAGACAAAGCCACCTTTGCATTCAAAGAAAATTATGTGGGATCTGTCCCACTGAATGATTTGCTGAAGAAGCTTCCTAAACCTCGAAAGGTTGGAGGAACTGCAAGGAGGGAGCAACAACTAATATTTCCCTGCAACCTTGATGGATGGAATATCCAATAGTCATTTTCACTGTGCTGAGGTCTGGAAGTTCAAACTGTTCTTTTGTTCTCACAAGTTCAAAACTGTGAAACTGTTTAACAAAATTGGAAATTAGAACTAAACACACTGGAGGGACGTTCTTTCTACCAAACACGTTTATGTGTGTGTCTGTGTGTGTGTGTGTGTGTGTGTGTGTGTGATTGGACATGACTTGATTAACAGCATAAGAAATACAGCATATAACCATTTCTGTCAGGACCACTATCGTCAAATACGATTGATAATTAGCATACAGTTTGGATTGGCGGTATGGTTCCGTTCTGGGCGAGAACTCCCTGTGCATCCATGAGGCCTAGCATGGATAAGAGCAGGGAGAGCAGCAATAACCTAACCTGGCCCTAGCCAGATGAATTTCGCTCCGCCTAGCTCCACTCACATCCATCTGGAACCTCTTCCATTGAGAGTGATTTCTCCAACCAACTTTATGGTTTAGCCAATCAGGACGCAGGGCGGGAGTTTCATAGATGTGACGTAGTGGAGAAGCGACCGTGAGACTGTTTTGATTCAGACAACAATGGCGGCTCGCATCGAGGAAGCAAGCGTTAACATTGATGCTGCTATTTCATCCGTGTTGTCCAATCTACCTAATATTGTCGGTATCTACCATATCATTCAAGATGTCGGCTGTTCTGTTTTGTTTTTTCCTGCGTCGCTCTCATCAGCGTCACGGGTTGGCTTCGGTGTGAGTGGTTGAAATAGCACGTCGATAAAGATGACAGACAAGTGGCTTATCCAATCATATGCAAGGATTTTTGATAAGGCCCAGCCTTCTGAAACGCCATTTCAATGGATCGGTTCCAGATGGATGAGTGGAGCTAGGCGGAGCGAAATTCATCTGGCTAGGGCCAGGTTAGCAATAACCTCCCTTAGGGTAAACAGAACAGAACCAACATGAATGTATTGCAGATATCATTAATTCAAGATTTTAAAATACGACATAATTCGAGAATTTATTCTGATTCAAGGGGAATCATAATGCCAAATCCTGACTGAGACAGGAGGAGCTGGGGATGGAGGAGGGTTATTAGCTCCTGAGAAATGCGATAGCTGCTGATAATACTGAAGCTTATATATGTATATAGTTGATAGGCGTCGTATTCTTATAGGTAGACGTGGATCAGCTGAAAGTCAGCTGATGCGAGCTTGACTACCGTGACCTGCCAGAACTGACGCTATGCTTGATATTTCTTGCTCCTGAAAACTATGCTGGCAGTCCTTGTGTATTATTCTTTTCTTTTTTTTTTTAAGAGGCAAGTTATTATTATTTTTATGCTTGCATTAAAACGTGAAAAATAGTATGGTCAATTTACCCCCAGATGGCTCAATTTACCCACTGACTGGGATCAACTTACCCCTAGCCTGGGGTAAGTTGAGTCACATGAACACTTTTTTTTCTGAGGTCATATTTTCAAGGCTCTTTGTCATAGGTGCATTCTTATAATTTCAGTTGATAGGCAACATCCCAAATTAACAGTAAATGTCTTCATTGTACTTTTGTCTCAATTTCCCTTGCCTGGAGATCCACATAAGTAAAAACTGGCTCATCTTACCCCACCCTCCCCTATAGGCCTATGTATATATAAAGATGTATTCATTCACTTTGGTATTAGGCCTAAATGGTAGGCTAAATGATCAAAAGTATTAGTTCTAATCTAAAACATAAAAAAATGCTGTTTTGCCCCAAACTACAGTTTTCTCATTTGTTTTGGCATATTTTTTGAAACAGTCCTTATATTCTCTAAACTGTTTAATTGTCACAACGGTTTGCTGGAACATCAGAACTCTATCGCATGTGTGCAGAAGGCAGTAACACACAGTTTTCATCACAGGTTACAGCACTGCAGTGTGTGTGACATAAGAGCCCTGCACACACAATCAAACGTGCCAGAATATACTAATAATGGTCTGGAAATAAAACGAAAATGCTAAATAATCATATGTGTTGTGTATATATTTTGTAACGTGTATTATTAAAAATACATAGTGTTGGGGATTGCCCCACTGAATGCCGGTTCTTCAATGTTCTTAACCACTTCAGTACTCTGATCAGGGAGTAGGAGTCATCATATCTTACCTTTTATTAAAGTGCAGGATTTCACCATATGAAGATATTAACTATGCATTGGATGTAGTTTCTGCAATAAACAAATAAACAGAACTAAATGGTAAACAAACATGCCCACATGTCCTCATTATGGTATTATGGTATTAAAGTATAACAAATATAGAATATCTTATACAGATGCATAACCATAGTTAACCATAACCATAAGCATAACCATAGCCAAAACCGCATCCAATAAAATTGCGTACTACATACTTTCCATATGTAATAAGTATTCTAGATAATACACCCTTAAAAGATAAAGAATACAACAGTAGATAATACTTAAAGACATAAAATGTAAAGAATTCACAACACATAGCCTATAACATTATCATATTTTTTCTTTTATTTCTATGAATGCTGCGTTCGTCAACGTCAATGATTCACACTGATAATTCTGTGCCAGTTTGTTTCATTTTTTACATTGATTATTTATTATGCGGTAACAACAACATAGTCATGTGTGTGTAAACAATTTCTACACAATGAAGTGATGACAATGAAATTAAATGGAGCTATGAGGTTCAGAGTGATTGGTAACACTTTATATTACGACCCGCAACCCAGATAGCACAAGCCTATTTGATGTGATTTTTACATCTGGAAGACGTATTTTTAAGAGTGTTTGCTCATCTGCAATACGTCTATAGGACGTTTCCGTCAGATGTCAAATAGACGTTTAGAAGATGTCTTTAAGATGTAATGATTTAGAATGCATGTTAAACTGACATCTTATAAACGTCTATTTGACATCTGACGGAAACGTCCTATAGATGTATTGCAGATGAGCAAACACTCTTAAAAATACGTCTTCCAGATGTAAAAATCACATCAAATAGGCTTGTGCTATCTGGGAAACAACTGCGTAAGTAAACCGAAAAAACGGTGTAGGCCTACGTTTCTGTATAGTGTAGGCTACTTCCGTGTATAAGGGAACAATATGTTAAGTTTTGGGTAATAAAGGGGTAACAAGCAGATATACAACCTGCAAAGAACTTTGTAAGTAAACCGAAATTACGGTGTACGCTTCTGTAATTAAAGTGTACCTCCGTGTATGTATGGGTTTGTTTGTGTGTGTGTGTGTGTGTGTGTGTGAGGCGCGGCACTGGAAACAAAAGCGCCTACTCCGTAACTTTCCTCATATACAGACATCATTCAAACTCCCAAGTGTTTATTTATATTTGTGTACACTCGCAATAAAACACAACATTGTGCTTTTGTCAAACTGTAAACTCTTGTCAAACTTAACCTACAACTGTCACCCAACCAAAATCGCACACAGTTTTAAAGCAAACATATTTATCATTCAAATGTGAATAAAGTTATTGTTAATAACAATTTTAAGGAAAACAAATATATTGATCTGAAATGTGTGTGTTGCATGGAGCGAACGAGGGTGTGTTTTGTGTATAGGCTATACCTATATTAATGATAAGGGTGGGCCTGCTTATTCTGCATTATCTGGTCCCAAGCCGGTTCGCAGGACGAGAGGGCAACACGTCAGGATACTTCTAATCAAAGCTATTATTATTCATGTTAATATTATTAGGAAACGGAATTTAAATATTTTTTTTTTAAATCACTGGCGACCCATTTTTTAATTCTGGGTCGCGACCCAGTGCTTAAAATCTAGACCTTACCAATCCTGCTGCTGGAGAGCCACTGTCCTGCTAAGTTTAGCTTCAACCTCAATAAACACCCAAACCAGCTTCAATTTAACGTTCAATTCAATTTAATAACGTCATATTTTTATGGTTATACCACACATACAATACAATATCATTTGAAATATTTTGTGTAAGTTTGTTTGTGGGTTTTATAAATTAAATGTTCAAAATGCTCCTCTCATGAACACTGAGTGAAGAAGAGAAACTGTACAGGTTTGGAATGACGTGAGGTTGAGATGAACACGATGTCGGTTAATATAATACAATCTAAATGTCTAATCTAATACTCTGTTTATCAGTCTGAGAAATTTTTAAAGATACATTCGTTTAGACAGTCAGTGCAGCCTTAAAATTAAACAAATGAATGTCATTCACAATTCACTGTAAACATTAATTTTTTTCCTTTAAAAAGTAATGCAGACAGCCATTTAAATCTCAAAAATTAAAAAATGAATGTCATTTAACATTATTTTATTTTACTTTTTGTTTTTAAAGATTTGGAATGAGGATTTTTAAAATAAACAGTTTTTTGTGTTTATTATTTCAGCATAAAACAATTTGAGTAAAGTGAAGTAAATTTGGTGTTCATGTAAACACACTGACACAGACACTGAGGGTTTGAATATTGAGTTTATTGAGGAATAAAACAGTTTTCAATAGTTCCTCTATACAGTATGGCAGCTCATTGTGTGTCTGTTATTATATCAGACAGACTATTTACTGCGTGTGGTTAGAAGTGTTCAGAAGGGTTCCAGAGGGTCAATGATGGTTTTAGGGTACCGGACTCCAGTCACAGACAGTTTCCCTCCATTGCAGGGGAGAGCTTGAAATATCATCGCATGAACGCACTTATCTTGTTTATCGCCATTCTCTTGACAGACGTCCACCTTAGAGAGAGAGAGAGAGAGAGAGAGAGAGAGAGAGAGAATTCACATTGATTTATAAATTATCTCTGCCATGAAAAAAACTTGATATCGACCTAAACGCATTCATTTTCCTTCACCGCAAAGCAAATTTCCAGCTAGTTCTGCTACAGTGACCATTGCAGACTAGATTTGAGTGTCCAGCAACACTACACAGTTGAGAAGAGTTTCATCTTATAGGCAACAAATGCAGAGAAACTTTAAACAGTGACTTTGCATTTTAACTTTCAGAGAGAAAAAATGACTGGACACATCACACTCGTTTAGGACACACTGCTATTGTTGGCTTGTTGATATTGGAAATACACATTGTGCCTTGGAAGAGTTTCAATGAAAACATCAAACTCAAAAAGTCCATGAATTTAAACACAAAAACAAATCATCCATAAAAATAAAACAAACACTAATTTACCTTGACCAGATAGTTCATTCCTGCCACAACCTGACTCTTATAGAATAAAGGAATGTAATCCTTAAAATTGATTGCAGTCTTCTTCTCCATCTCTGGCTTCAGCTGAATAAACAAATGCACATTTTATATTAATATATATTATTATTATTATTTTAGAAAAAAAAAGTCTCCAGGGAGTTACATCTATCATTCAGATATCAGAAAACTCATGTAAAACGTTTTGTGGCTTTTAGTGAAAAGTAAAACAGTTCATTTGAAAAGAACAACAAATAATTTCCCACAACACATTGTACAGCACCGAAATAGATCATTTTACTAGGCTGTGTTTTAACAAAAACATTTATGAGTGATTTTCTGTCTCCTACCTTAATGCAGAATTCCTTCACCTCTTTAGTGACAGGCTTCACTGTGGTGAATCCTCCAACCTTTAGCATCGCTGCATCAGCCATTGTGCTGGTGATCAAAGCTGGATATAATAAACTGTATTATCAGGCAGTTTGTCTCACAGATTGATTCTGATCCACTATTTATGCTGCCAAAATCTTATGACATCAGAATGAATGAATGAATGAATGAATAGGTGTGGTTTTACTTTGGGGTGTTGTGTAATATTCAGAAAAAAACGTTTTGTTTTTTTCAGAAAAACCAAACAAAATATTTTGACATTTATTTCACAACGTAGTATGCAATTTGCGTGTGCTGCGCTTCCGTCAAGTTTCATGATAAACATTTTGAAATCCATCAGCTGTGACACTGAGCTCATTGTCTTATTTGACAACCGGGAAATGCAACTCAGAAATATAAAACTGAAGATCCTGAGATACTGAAAACCGCAAGATGAAGTATACAATACACTTTGAATCCCATGCTTTACTTTTTTTTCTTAATTTTTTAAAATACAATTCGGGAGTTTATGTTTTAGGAATTTTGTCCCAATCTTCAAGCAGATTATTAAAAAAGTAATAATTTTTTTTAAGGAAAAAACATGATTAATTTACTAATATTAGGCCTATCTAAAATAAACATATTTAAAGTAAATAACATTGCTCAAAATATTTTCTTTTTTAAAATAATATTTTTGAATATGAATAACAATGAATAATAATAAAATCAAGTATGACAACACAATATAAACAGATATACATAAATGAAAAATACAATTGGATCAACAAAAAAATGCATAATTTTATGCCAACATTTTGAGAGGGTAATTTATCACTAATCCAAGACATCCAAATATGTTTCCTAATAATTAACAAGTGAAAAAGTCGTCGCTTTTTAATTTACACGGAATATGTGACTCAATTCAATGACAACTTTCGACCAAGAGGCTTTAATAATGTGACAGCCCCACAAACAACAGGTGTAATCCCTTTACCGTTTGTAGAAAAGTGGAGAATGAACTGAATGTATAATAGACAGTGGGTCAAATCAGGCTATGTTTACACGGAAACGATCAGAAGAGAAAACGCAAAAGTGGCGTTGCGTTTTCACTTTTTATTCTGCGTTTAGACGAGCGTTATGAATGGGGAAATCTGCGTGCATATGGTGACGCAAAAGTGTGTGAAATTCGATGTAGTGTGCACTCCAGGCAGCTAGGTGGCAACGAAGCACTGCCACACAACAACACCAATATCTGAGAATATTTTGTGCAACTGCTGAAAAGACTCTTGTATGTTTATCAGAGCTGCTGTGGCAACTTGAAGGTCCGACGTATGGAAATAATCCGACATGTTAGTTATTATTTTCCTGTACTGGCGAATGCCTGTGACGTAAACGCGCACGTGATCGAGGACAGTTTTGCGTTTTTACCGGTTTTTACCCTTTACACGGGAACGCGACGGTGGAGCGTTTTTAAGTTTTCCACTCTGGAGGGTGGTTTCACTTTTTTGCGTTTTTAAGCCATAAAAACGGCGTCACCGTGTAAACGAAAGGCACATCCGATAAAATATTTTTACGTTTTCACTCGGAATCGTTCTCGTGTAAACAGGGCCTCAGTCTATCTCGTTTAGTTTTTTATTTAGCAGCTGTCTGGCTCATTTTTATTTTATTTGGCTGTATGAATAATTCACAAAAAGATTACCGATTGTTTCTAACGCCAATTGTTGCACAATAAGTATAAAAATAGATTTAATTTCGCTACCAGGGTAGGGTTGCACCAGCCGTTCGTATGTTCTTTCTTACATTGGAACGTAAAGTCCACACTAGAGGCTTAGTAACTACTAGCTAGATTGTAACTAACTGTAGCCTACTTTATTCTGTTGCACCATTTGTTCGTAAGGTAGAACGTAGTAGGTCGTAAACTCTCCGTAAAGTAATGCATAGTCGCATAATATGACGACGTTTAGCCTCGATGATCCAATAGCCTTCAAATACGTGAGCAGAAGTTGTTGAAATGCCGTGAATTTCAGTTTACCATTCATTCTAACTTCTTTTGCCTCACTTTACTAACGGTAAAAATAAGTTTCCATTAAATAAGATAGGCTACTAATGCATTATTAATATTCAAGGTACACATTTGATCAGATCATGAGTTCCCTGGGAATTGCCTTTGCTCTATTGTGCAACAGAAACATTATTACCCCAAAAGCATACATCTGTAATCTAAAGAGATTTCAAAAGAAGTTACAGTTTATTTTATTTCAGGTTTTATTTCACCACATAACCAGTTGTTCCAGTTTATGTTCATAGTTGGTTTATGTATCTGTTTGTCATGTAAGTATGAATCAGTACCTTTGAATACATTTATGCATTTGATAAAAACTTTTTGCTCAGTGACTTGCATTATTAATATTCAGGGAAGTCTATACATTTGATAAACTCCAGTCCATGAATTCACTGGGAATTGAACCCATGACCTTACCTTTACTGTTTGAGCAACAGGAACTACCATAAGGTGTAAATCTGTCATCTAAATTGCCATACCTTGTTGGGTGCATTTTTTCTATGAATACATAAAAGTGTAACTTTCTGAAAACCGAGGATGTATTGAACAATTATATGAACTTTATTGTTCTAATATAGATTTTGAGTGTTGAGGTGACAAACACGGGCCGTCGCTTAAGTTGGGTTACCTTTAATCACTAAAAATGAACAAAGCAAGAGTTGACACTGTAAAGGACAGATCAGATATTTGTCATATTTTATATGAATTATTGTTTGTAGGGAATAACTAATATTAAAGCAGTGGTCTTTACTCATGTCAAGTGGCTGTTTATGCGTTCTTCTGCCATCGAAGCTGCACATGCAATAAAAGAGGTCAAAATATTGAGCCCTATTAGACAGGGCTATCACATAAAAGTTAGGCTAGTTAAACCATGGTCAACATTAATAATATGAAGATGATGATATTATTTTTGACAGATTCATATATATCAGTCTGGCTACGTCCCAGTCATCTTCCTCTGTATTATTGCTGCTGTGCTGTACCTTCCCCCGCATTCTTCAGCAACGACCCAGTCTGACTTAATAATCACCCAGTACTTCGATCGCTGCCTTAGAAATATTGAATTCAACTACCAGCAGGCCGCAATTGTCATTCTTGTCTGAAGCAGATAGTGGCTGGAGCAACAAGAAAGACCAGTCAATTAGACTCAATCCTCACTAACATTTCCAGCATGTATGAGTCACCAGAGCATTTGCCTCCCGTTGGCTCCTCTGACCATGAGACTATTCTGTTAAATGCTGGAAATTGGCCTACCAAACCTATCAAGCACATTTTTTTTAGAAAGCGTACCCCTGAAACAAATAGGCAATTGGGCCTTCTCATGAATACGGTTACGGATCCTGAGGCTATAGTGCCTTCACTTCCACGATCAGGTCTATCTTGGATAAAACAATTCCATTTAAGAAAGTCTCTATCACAAATAATGATAAACCCTGGATGACCATACAAATTAAGGATCTGATAAAAGACAGACAGCTTGCTTTCTGTTCTGGGAACAAAACAACTTACAGTAAACTGAAAACAATTATAGCAACTAAGCCCAAACAATGGTTTAAGTCTGTGAAGGCATTAATGGGGATGGAAGGAGATAAAAGTGAAGGTGTCTCAGGATCATAACATCATGCAATTCGAGTGTGACAACTTGGCAAAGCACTTTGCTTCTGTGTGGGATTATGCAAGTCACATTTCACCGTCTGAGGAAGAGGTTACCTGCAAGTTATCCAATTGTAGTATACCTCTTCTGAGTATTGGACAAGTTAAGGCTTCGCAAAGTGAAGGCAGCAAAGGCTGCTGGTCCTGACGGCATCCCCGCCTTGGTTGTTAAAGACCTTTCACGAGGAGCTGGCACCGGTACTATGCGATATCTTTAACATGTGCTTGCAAAATAACATTTTTCCAAAACAATGGAAGGAGGCCATGGTCAAGGCTGTTCGCAAAAAATCAAAGCCCAGTTTTCCAACAGATTATAGGCAGATTTCACTACTCAGCTGAATTGGAAAAGTGTATGAAGGAATCCTCAGAGATGCCATTCTGGAGGATACAGCTGATAAAATTCAACCATCACATCATGGCTTCATGACAAACAGATCCACTGACACTGCACTAATTCATATTCTGCAACACTGGCATGAAGCACTCAACAGCAATCCTGAATTGGACATTCACGCCGTTTTTGTTGATTTTACCCGAGCTTTTGACACCGTTGATCATTGTCAACTTTATGCATTAGTTGACATGAATGTCAGACGTCCACTTTGGCTCAGTGTAAGGAGCTATCTGAGTAACAGAGAGCAAAAGGTGAAGTGGGGCTCCTGTGTGTCTAACTCCTACCCAATTTCAGCCGGTGTTCCCCAAGGGGGACTTCTATCCTCTCTGCTTTTTGTCATCTCCATAAACAGCTTGGATTCCCTTGAATAAATTTTTCATTGGCAATGAATGGAGGTAAGACAGTGGACATGGTCATTAGCGCCAGGAAAGACAAAAACATTCCCTGCCCTTCCTCTCCTGTAATATCAGGACATCTAATTAGCAGTTTCCACCTTTAAACTACTTGGAGTTCAAATTTCTTCTGATCTGTCGTGGTTATATATGGTTGTCTGAGCATGTGTTCTGTTTGATACATTTCAGGGTTTTGTTCTTCAATATCCTGCCTTGTCAAACTCTTAAATAAACTAAACTAATCACAGTGATTGCCTAATGATGAGTGACAGGTGTTTGCTTGTGAGAAGACGTGCTACACGAGTAGGCTACCGAGAAGGACAAGGTCCGTGTACGTTTTGATAGTTTGTTTTTTCGTTTGAACCACAAAACAAAATAACGAGAAACCACCTTTTTTTCGTTTCAAACCAAAAACAAAGAAACGGTAAAAAAAGAGTCGTTCTCCCGTTTTTGGTTCTGAATCCAAAAACGAAAAATGACAAAACCAAAATCAAATAACGGTCCGATTTTGGTTTTTTGAAATTCCTTTTTCCATTTTTCCGTTTTAAGATCTACATTAAAACATATACAGGTTGGCCACGTGACCCGGAAGTAATAGTAAATACGGCCTATCAAAATAAAAGCCAAGCTTTTAGAACGGTCATAATATGCAGCACTAACGTTATACCAGAGTAACGTTAGAAGAAGAAAAATCAATTAATAAATAGGCTTATATAAACCTGGACCGGAATAAATATGTTAGCAACAAGTATTATAGTTTATTACAGCTATTTATATCGTGCAGACATCACCAGTCACGTTTAATGAGCGCAGCGCATTGTTTGGCTCAACAGTTGGTAATATAGGTTAACCTAAGAACTTATTGTGTGTGCAGAGTTGTTACTGTTAGCGCTATATTACATAATTAAATTTATATTTAATGTGGTTTCCACCGTAATGGACAGCGAACTGACAGCGATTGAATGAATACCGGTACTTGTCAACGTGAATTCCCACGTGACGTCATGCGTAGGCCTAATAACGTTACTAATAATGAGGGAGATTGGGATTCCGCTGTTCCGCCATCAAAATATCAGTCCCTATCTCGTCTTTGCCATTCGATTGACACCCTCATAAAACTTGTGTTGGTCCTCAAATATAATTTTATCCTAACGCATCATATCTATATACATACAAACAGCGACCCCTAGAGTCGATGTGCAATACTTGCACTGTCGTAAATACACCCCCCACCCTGTACACCGGTACCTGTTCGGTAGCAGGGATGGAAATTAACTTTTTTGTCCACCGGCCACTGTGACTGGTGGATTTCAAAATCTACCAGCCACTCAATGTTTTTACCAGCCACTTTCTTGTTTTTAACCGACAATGAAAATACCTGAAAATAACTGAAAATTAATACTACAATATCTACAATACTTAAGCAGTTTATTTAATCTCAAGTCTCAATGAAATACTGGCATTTTCTCTTTCTCTCTTATAGCCTACACACACAAACCATGAACTGATATTCATTTCAGTTCCCATATGAGGAAAAAACAATGTTACAGACATGACCACCTTGAAAGCGGCACTAAAAGATGCTTTAAAACTTTCACAGAGACAGAAAGCACAAAACCTTTCTTTAAAGTGAATTTCGTTTTGTATTAATTGTATCTTAATTTTAATCAATGTTTCATCAACCAATTGCCTGGATTTAATAAATAATAATTAAATATAGCAGACGGTAGATAATCACGAAACAGAGGCGACACGCTGGAGCTCGTCTCATAAATGAACCGAAACTCAGCGTATAAGGTAGCCTAGCCTCACAGACAGACATGTCTACTTTTAAACAGAACAATTCAAAACGAAAGAAAACAGACACAGACTGCTCTCTGCTTATGCAATTCGTATGAAATGTGCATTTCTCTCTGGCGCGTTACTGCGAAGATCACGATCAGCATAGTCAACTTCATCTTTGCAACTGACACGGACAAAGAAAATACTTGTTTATTAATAAATAATTAAAATATCTCCTTGCTATAGTTTACATATTCAAAATCATTACTTTTGCCTGTTTTTTGTGACAGATTTTAGGAGCTTTATTGGCAGCGCGCCGCACCCTTACATGAACGCGTCACCACAGCATCACCGCACCCACCAGAATAGCCCTGTTTTTTTTTTTTTTTTGTTAAGGATTTGTTTACTGTGTGTGTGATTAATTTAATGGAACGCACATTCACTGCTAGTTGTCTTGCTAATCAGTGTCTGCTCGTTTATTCAAACTAATTTGTCCTAACAGACGAACGTTGCATGATGTTATTTTTATTTACCCGCCACGGTGGCCGGTAGGTGAAGCGAGTTTACCCGCAACAACACAAAATCACCAGCATTTGGCTGGTGCTAATTTCCATCCCTGTTCGGGATAGTAGCGTTGGTCATGGAACAGGCACAAGACACCGAAGATATTGACCAGGTAATGTTTCACGATTTCATAAAAATATTGGGCTATTGCATATACTGCATAGTCTACAAAATCGGATAATATGTCTTATAATATAATATAAGTGTTAGACTACTTTATAATAATAAAGTAGCCTATCGCGTTTGGCAGCTTATAACGTTTTTACATGATTGCAGCTAAATCACAAGTAAATAGCCTATAGTCTAGGCCTAATGTATAATTTCAGTTATGTTTTTTGATTGTAATGTAAACATTACAAAATGCCTGATGACATCAATAAAGTTAAATGTACGTCGCATTATTTCATAACATTGGCCGTTATGATGTCATTAGACATGATTATTGCAATTTATCATAATAGTTTGCAAATTGTGCTCGTTTACACTAGATAATTATGTGAGATATTGACAACTATTCTCATGATAATCGCAGGAATCAACGTCAACAGCGTGCGGCAAGCTAGGTAATAAAACAGTATAACGCAAAATATGATAATCGAAATCTAGCTAAACATATGTGGAAATTATTGGACTGGTCTAATTATCACCAATGAATGAATGAACAGCATCATAAAAACAATGACATACTACCCAGTGGGCATTTGATGTCAATTTAACATCAATATGACGTCAAACATTGACGTCAAAATTGCGTCACGAAATAGGTCAAAAATGAAAGTCATTTTGACGTCAAAATGTCGATGTCATTTTGATGTCAAAATTTTGACCTCTGCTGATGTCATTTTGATGTTATTTTAATGTCATGCTTTGTTGGCATTTGATGTCAATTCAACATTTATTTGACGTCAGGATGTCATGATGTTGATGCTATTTTGATGCTATTTCGGTATCGTTCAATATCAAGCTTCGATATCAAATCAACATAAATGTGATTACACAAAAATGTATTGACATATTTTGATATATTTTTAATGTCAAGCATCACTCAATTTCAACCTAAATGTACAATGACTGACAACATACACATTGAGATCTGATATGTTTTTATTAAATTTTTTTGAGCAGTGTAATACTGTGGGGGCTCTATGGATTCACACTTCCAGAGCTCTCAAGTGCCTGTAAAAGAGAACAAGAAAGCAAACATTAAAATGGGCCCTGTCCATTAACATAACTAACACTTAGTACCCATCAGTAGTAGGCTACTCTACAGTATATAAACAACTAAAAGATAACCCACATTATAGCCAGATGTGTACTAATATATAATAATGGATCGAGTCAAACCTTGTTAAAGGAGAATTCCGGTATTTAACACTTTGAGTCTATTTTCTAGTTTGTTTTGGATGAACTAGAGTGGTGGACAGAAATTTTGACAATGGGTCCCGTCTCGACTTGACACTTTTAGAATCACCTTTGACCGCTTCAGACTGGCTGTCTATGGGTATGCACAAACATGTCCTTAAAACAACCTTTAATGTAGGGCTACACGATTATGGCCAAAATGATAATTACGATTATTGTGATCAATATTGAGATCACGATTATTTGTTGATTTTAACCAAAACTAATTTTATTTTCACATAGGCTAATTATAACTGTATTAAAGGGGCTATATGGAACTTTTTCCCCAAAATAAATGTAACAATAGCCTTTTTATTTGACCATTTATGACTCAAACATCTCCTGGTGAGCATACTGACACCTTGTCCGCTCACAGTGGGTGCACCTATAAGCCTGTATCCTATTTTTCCTATTATCTGTCGGGTCGGATTTTTCCCGCGCTGTCTGCGGATGTGACGTCGAGCGCGTTCAAGTTAAACGTTTCAGATCACTCTGCCACCACCGCTAGTCAGCAAGTAGCCTACACTCGCAAGCAGTGCAATGGAATATATGTATTTGACTGTTCTTACCTCTGTAAACATAATGTTGACCTCCTTGCAGCAGATGACTTGTGAAGTGTGCACGTACGAGCGCGCTGCGAGAGCGAGCAGAAAGGAAGAGCAGTTCAGTTTTTTGGCCACAGGTGTCAGTCGCGAGTTTAAATTTCAGAAAAACGCATATAGCCTCTTTAACTATATATTTATAGTTAAATACCGGAATTCTCCTTAATATCTGTGAGCATTCATTCAAAGCCAGAGAGCAGCGATTTTAAAACATCACATTCGTCAGGGCTCTTCCTTATCTAGGCTAGTGGTGTCTCATATTTTCACATGGTGTAGGGGTAAAACAAAGGGGAAGGGTAAAAACAGAGAAATGGGATTGGGCCTAAATCTACATTGTTGCTCCTACCTTCCGGCGCAGCGCGCAAATGGTTGGCCATCAGGCTACCAATGGAGGCTTCAGTGATGCCGGGTTGTGACTTCTGGATGGCACATGAAAAACTTAACAGCAATTGCCATTTATCTTGCACATACTGATCAAAATAAAAATCATGTAGAGAATAGAGCTATAGGTGATGTAGGTGCACAAATAGAAAATATAATTACCTCTCATGACCTTATACAGTTCCATTCTTCTGAATGGCAGCTTGTCACCAGTCCCATCCATGTTCAATATAGACATGATGTTATCTGTGAGCACTCTGTCAATAAAATTGGGAATAAACAAAGTTATACATGCTGTACAGTAGGACTGGGCGATATTTAGAGTGTCTATAGGCCTACTACAGAATAGCCATTAAATAAGCGCATTTCATATTTGTTCAAATATTATAATGTAATTTTTTTTCCATCTACGTTGATTATGAAAAGTGAACAGCATGAGAAAGATAGGATCATAAGATGCACAATATATCAGGAGACACGGTTTTTACCACTTAATTAAATTCTGTTTTGTAAATCAATGATGAATTGGTAACGCTTCCTTTTACAGTACTTACAGTGTACTTACCCAGAAAGTACTGGCTAATATAAGGTAAATGGAACAGGGGTAGGTTCAGGGTTAGTACTAGTTATTACCCAGTAATTGTAATTACTAAAATAAGTACATAGTATTTACATGGGTAACTGGACTGTAAAAGGAAGTGTTACCGATGAATTTTGTGATGCGGTTGCGGATGAAATAATAGCCCATCCGCTCTTCCGGGCGCCAGGAACAATCGCGTTCTGGCTCTTACTGCAGCAAACGTGCCCAGTGTGAAAGCACCCTAAGTCGTTTTTGAAATCAAAATGGTTTGTGATTCTTCTTTTGAAATCAAAACAGAAACTCGCAGGTAACTGCGTATGGCGTAAAATATTGCCCCCGGCTGGTAAAATGTTTAATTGCTGCCACACAGTGAAATTCATTTAATTGTTTCAAGACTAACACTATGCAATGCAACCTATGATCAATAATCGACCGTCAATGAATTATGCCCATCCCTAATCAGCATGATGATGTTATTTGGTTGTTGTAGAACAAGGAACAATTAGCCTAGTTAAAATGTAATGGGACAGTATATGGATGGCTGCCATTGGAACTTACCTCTTACTCAAATCTGTGACAGCTTCTGGTGCTGGTACGCTGAAAAAAATAATATATATTTCACATGCTTAGGAAATAATTTTACATTCAATCATTGTTAATTTGTTAACTCCATAAACACTTCTTACAAAATTGTACCATTCAAGTGTTATTAGTCATAATATGGATATTTTATTACCACTACAAGAGCATACATTTTTCAAGGAGATTATTTGCATAGACATAGTAGGCAATGTTTACCATAAGGTTGCAACTAACAATTATTTTGGTAGTTGACTAATCTGTTCAAGAAATCAACACATATGTCTGTGATTGGCTACATCACTCAACGCTGCAAACATAACAAATAGAAACTCTGGCCTGTTAAATCATTTCTATTTTGTTTTAGGTGTTCTTTTCTGCAACAGATGAATAACAATTTATTAGTTTTTATATGTTTTATTCATTGATATATCTATTTTGCGGGAGTCCCGCGAATCGTTTTATTCTCTTGCAGGCCGCGCAGGAGTGAGTGCATTACCAGTTACCGCCCGCGCCCGCAATCAAATCTAGTCCCGCGCCGTCTCGACCAAGTGCCCGGCCCGAGGATGGCGGTGGGAAATATCGGTGACCCGGGACGGGTCAAGTTCGGGCTCGGGCAGAGAATCTAAGCTAAACAGGACAGAGTAACACGGCGGAACGGATGTATTTAGAACGTAATCTCCCTGCTTTTGAAATGCGCGAACATTTCCACACACTGGCTGCACAGATACACACACACACTGTTAAAAATCATACGAAGGCAGACAATATACAAAGACACTTCTTCCATCATACCGGAATGTAAACGTTACAGTTAAGCTAACCTAAGGTTAAGTTAGCCAACGTAGCTAACGTTAGCTCGCTCAGGCATGGCTGTGAAATTATTCGACATAATTCGGAAAAGTACACCCATTAAAATTAAGTAGCCTGTGTATAAGATGGTGTATTAACATAATAACAATAATAGCATGCTAGCTGGTTACTTACCAGGATTTGGAAGTGAGGAATTTTGATTTGCGAAATTGAAATTGAAGCGATCTCTGGCAGTTGAGCAGAGTGTGACGTGAGTGTGAGAGCCGTTATGCAGATCTGTTTTTCCTTCCGCGCGATATGGCCAGGATGTGACGTCGATCTTTTTGTAGTCATTTTGTAGTCCATGATGATTCTTTTAAAAAATCAGCTTCAATATCAGATTAAATTGACCTTTTATAGTATATGCAAGTATAGTGTCTGCTGTCATTTTAAACGTGAACTAAATGTAAACATGCTAGGATTTAAATAAATAAAAACACACATGCAAAATACATAGACATAGGCCTACAATTTTCTAAATCATTCAGGCTAGGTCTTTTAAATGAGTCTCAAATTACACTGAGTAATAAAAAAATTCCAGACATTTAAGACATTGTTTTGACATCAATTTCACATCAATTTGACGTCTTATTTCCTGACATCAAATCAACATCGATTTAATGTCAATGATATTGACCTGAGATGTAGGGACCAGAAAAAACATGTCAGATTGATACCTTTGTTGGGCCTCTTTACAACCAGAAGGAAATAATTAAAAAATATAATGAAAATATGCATATTCATGCATGTCATACATGGTGGTCAAAATCTTGACTATTTGTTGATGTCAAATTGACGTCAAGGTGCCCGCTGGGTACAAGCAAGCAAGTTGCGCAACAACATACAACATAGAACGCAAACAAGTTTACAAGTAAGATATTTACTTACTAGTCCATCAACAAGATCGCCAGGTCAGCATCGCTGTTGCATCCAGTGCTACTGTGCTACTTTTTAACTTGCGCCAACGAGTGAAAGCCTTCCTTTCCCTACTTTCTTCCTACCGCGTTTTCTTTGCTTTTTCCATCATCTGAAATGAGCGCAAGTGTCTTCGTGCTTCATATGTTGTTGTTGTGTGTGACGTCGTTGCCGGAAAGCAAGTCGCGATTCTCGCGAGATTTGTCAGGGGCGCCCCTCTCAGACTTGCATTGCTGGTATTTCCAGCGGCGACCCCCCCAAGCTTTACTACCAGGCTGATTCGCCCTATTATGAGTTTGTTTACCACCGAAATTACTTTGAAGCTGTTATATTAAGGTAAAATTCCTGCATAGTATGCCTTTAAATTACATCCAGTTTATTAGCAACACCGTGCACGAGCGTGAATCCCGTGTATCCCGCGATATCCGCCTTTGATCTCGCAGGTGTAGATCAGGTGTAGATCCACTGCGAGAAGAGAGATCTGTCCGTCTTGCCTGCACTTTTTTCACTCCTCCCCTCACTGCAGCCGACTACTCTCGCATACATTTCAGGCGAGGCAAGGCGCATCTCAAACAAGCCTATTAGCTCTTGCTAGTTGCTTGCGCCATTTGTTTATGTTGCCTTGACTGCGGAGGAAGTAGATTACCACGACGATTGCGTATTTCCGGTCACAAATACGGAAGTTGTGAGAAAGGTCTATTGCGCGCGACTACAGAATCCGACAAGTGCGCCTTGCGCTCGCGAGAGTTTTTTGACACACGTCAGCATGACATCAGAGCCAGGCGGAGCGCTCTCGGACACATTTCTAACCGGCATGCATCTCGCGCTGATCATTCACTGGTGACCGGTTCTGCGCAGATTTTGCACATCTCAAACAAGCCTAATAACACGCTCCAGGTGGAGTTAGAACTTAGAAGCTCGGTTTTTTTTCTAAAACCACATTATTTATGTTGTTCTGTCGGAACATAGTGTCGAATTCGCTGAATATGATAAAAAAAAGTTGCCGACGGCAGCTTTAATACAAATGTACGGAGCCCCTAAAGGGACGAATGGGAGATTATTTTTTTTTTCAAAATCTTTTGCGTTCCTTCGCAAAACTTTTGCGTTCCCCCGAGAAACTTTGCGTTCCCTCGCAAAACTTTTGCGTTCCCTCGCAAAGATATTTGCGTTCCATCGCAAAACCTGTTGAGCTCGGACAGACACTTCCTGTTTAATGTCCCGCTGGCAGTGTTTCAGAGCTCCGTACATTAATGGAGCGTTTCATGTTTGAACTTGGACTCAAATATAAAGAAATGCGGTCAGTCATAAGGAATTCAGTGAAGTTGGTAATATACATAGGCTATCGAACTTCCCGGATCAATATTCTTGAGTTAAACGTTGTTAAAACACAAACGACACCTATTTACAATCACAGTAACCTAGACAACGAGCTACAACCCAATTCTCCTCAAAACGAGCTAAATGGATCTCTATGAGCAGCCGGCTGAGAAGTGACCGAAGGGACCGTATGCAAAGTGCAATATAACCCAAGAAACGACTACAGCATCAACTCATAGTCAAAAATACAGAAATAGTCATTAACTTCAATGTTACAAACTGTAGTGCCACCCAATTCAGTTTACACATCAATGGTGACCCACTGGGCATACTACACTGCTTTTGCACATTTTATATTATGAAACATATTCAATAACTTCACTGTGACACACCAAATTTAGTCCACACATCACTGCTCTAATGTTGGTTATACAACACTTAGTTTGGGAAGTAATTGCACATAAAAAATAAGTAGGCCTATTCTTTACACAAATTATATTGGTACCGTACGCAGCTAACATTATAGTTACAACCATAGCTTTTGCATTATATTTGCTTACTGAATTCGATGGCATTACACAATATATCAGTGTGAAGTTATTTAATATTTTTTCTAAAAAGGGTGATTTTCTAAAAAAGTTATTGATCTTATTTCATAATAAATAATCATAAAAAGTATGCATTTTTTTTTTTTATCAAACTAAGTATTGTAGTATAACCAGCAGGAGAGCAGTGATATGTGAACTGACAGTAGTGTCTCACAGTGAAGATATTGAATATGTTCAATAATATAAAATGTGCAGAAGGGTTTTGGGATTTGCACTTTGCAGACGGCCCCTTATTCGGACTTGTCTCTCAATTTGTTGGTTAGAGACAAATTTATATTATAAAGCTCGTTTTGTGGAGAATGGGGTTGTAGCTCGTTGTATAGGTTACTGATTGTAAATAGGTGTCGTTTGTGTTTTAACAATGTTTAACTCAAGAATATTGAAAGTTCGATAGCTATTACCAACTTCACTGAACTCCTTAAGCACTGACCGCATTTCTTTATATTTGAGTCCAAGTTCAAACACTATGAAACGCTCCATTAACGTACGGAGCTCTGAAACACTGCCAGCGGGACATTAAACAGGAAGTGTCTGTCCGAGCTCACAACAGGTTTTGCGTGGGAACGCAAATAACTTTGCGAGGGAACGCAAACATTTTGTCTGGGAACGCAAATATCTTTGCGGGGGAACGCAAAAGTTTTGCGAGGGAACGCAAAAGATTTTGAAAAAAAACATTCTCCCATCCTAAAAATATTTTGGGCTCCACGTCCCTTTAGGGGCTCCGTATCAATGCCATACGGTTTTAACTTATCGTATGAGTCCAAATGCCAAATAAAGTTGGGTCCCTTAGCAAAGTAGTTGCGCCGCCTGAGACGTCTGGCTCTCCTCACTGCAACTCCTCTAGGGTCCAGTTCTTTCAGCACCAAACGCACATCCTCTTTTCTCACACGCAGACCCTTTTCTCTGCATTTGGCGTAGCCTACATCCATCGGTACCCATGAAGTTGCCCAGAGAACTGCAGCTGATTACGGATGAAATCAACAAGGTCCGCTAAGCTTGAGTAATTTTTTTCGTCGAAACAATCCTCTTTCGCGTAATACCCTTTTCAGATGTCTTTAACTTATCTCAAAACCGTGCCTCGAACTAAGCACTGACTGTATATCTTTGTATTTGAGTCCAAGTTCAAAATAAACCTCTATAAACAGCTCCATTGTGAGCGTACGGAGCTGTCTGAACCACTGCCAACGTCCGAGCTTTCTTTTTTGCATGGGAACGCAAATATCTTTGCGAGGGAACGCAAAAGTTTTGCGTGGGAACGCAAATATCTTTGCGAGGGAACGCAAAAGTTTCTCGAGAGAACGCAAAGCTTCTCGAGGGAACGCAAATATCTTTGCGAGGGAATGCAAATATATTTTCGAGGGAACGCAAAATTTCTCGGGGGAACGCAAAAGATAAAAAAAAAAATTCTCCCATCCTAAAAAAATGTCCACCACCACGTCCCTTTAGGGGCTCCGTATTACTGTATAGCAAACAGCACAAATGCTCATTATTACTAAACTGATAGTTGTGGTCCTGGATGCTGATTGGTCAATCCAGAGCTCCAGTCATACTAAAACACATTAGCTACTATAAATTAATATCCCTTTATCACTTAATGATTTTACACACATTTGAAATGGGTGGTCAATTAGAAATGTCTGACATAGACCTAAAGAGAGTTCAGTACTAGAATGGCTGTTTACAGTTATTTACTGCACTGTTAAAAATAAGTGTCATTTTATAGGTAATGGTAATTTTTTTTTTTTTTACAGAATTTTACCGTTTTTATTATACAGTGAAATGCCTGTTATTATTCATATATTTGCTGTAATTTAAAAGTCCACAATTCAATTTACAGGTAATTGCTTGATTTTGTTTTTAAATAAATTGTATGTTTTTTTAAATAAAATTGTCTGTATTTTTACAGAGTTATGTGTAATTCTTTCTGTGAAATTAGAAAACAAAGAAAAGAAGGTATAACTGCAGAAATCAGCAGTCATTGATTCAACATGTTTTCCTTGTATCATTAAGCATGTGGGGGTTAAAGTGAGTTTTTTTTAAGGTTAAATATTAGTATTTTTACAGAGAGTACATACAGTATTGAATTATTATTTATTGAATTATTACAGAGTTAATTACTCTCTCTGTGTGTGTGTGTGTGTGTGTGTGTGTGTGTTTGTTTATACATTTATGGGAGCCATCTCCACCCCAATGTTCAAACCAAAACTACGCCCTTGTTGTGGTTGTGTGTGTGCGTGTGCGTGTGCATGTGCGCGCGCGCGCGCGCGCGTGTGTGTGTGTGTGTGTGTGTGCCTCCCAAGGGGGTAATCCACCAGCCGGAAACTGAAGTCTCCCCGGGGGCCGCCATTGGCTAACAAGCCTTCACCTGCTGTTAGCATCCCATTGACTCCCATTCATTTTTGCGTCACTTTGACAGCGAATAACTTTACATCTGAGGCGTTTAAAGACTCAATTTGTCCATTGTTTATTTCTAAAGAAACAGGACAATGTATAAAAGGCTCCATTACCTTGTATCGTTGTGGCCCCGTAGAAGCCGTTTTTGTAAAAATAGGCTAACGATTGCGTCATAACACGCGACTCTCTGTCGCACAGTAGAGAAATTACCGTATAGACAGGAGGAGAAGCTCGCGCGCAATCGGCGGGACGTGGAGGCATAAAGTCAAGGGAGAAGCCCATAGAGAGTTGTAAGTTGCTCCTGCTGCGAGCTCATGGACAGCTAATACTCACGATCTCCGGCTCTGCAAGATTCGGAAGGGAATTATTCAGATTCCTCTTGGCACAGCTACTAGAAGGCAAGGCAAGGCAAGGCAAGGCAAGTTTATTTATATAGCACATTTCATACACAGTGGTAATTCAAAGTGCTTTACATAGAAGAAATTTAAAATAATCAAAATAAATATGAATAATTAAAACAGTTTAGAATAAAGAAATTAAAATAATCAACAGAAATAAGAATAATTAAAACAGTTTAGAATAAAAAATTAAATAAAATACAGTTCAAACAGTCGGACACATACAGTGGTACAGTGCTCATTCAGTAAATGCAAAGCTAAACAGATGTGTTTTCAGTCTGGATTTGAATGTGACTACTGTAGGAGCACATCTGATCTGTTCTGGAAGCTGGTTCCAGCTGTGGCTGGCATAGTAGCTAAAAGCAGACTCTCCTTGTTTAGAGTGAACCCTTGGTATTTCTAGCTGACGTGATCCTAATGATCTGAGTGATCTGTTGGGTTTATATTCAGTGAGCATATCTGCAATATATTGAGGTCCTAGGCCATTGAATGATTTATATACCAGTAATAATACTTTAAAATCAATCCTAAATGTAACTGGGAGCCAGTGTAAAGACCTGAGGACTGGTGTGATGTGTTCATATTTTCTTGTTCTGCTCAGAACTATTGAATTACTAGAAGACGTACAACTGTGAGACAGGTTGCTCACTTACATATCACACCTTATTAATTCACTTCACTCTCATCTCTTCTTCAAATATACAGGAGATTACACCTGTTGTTCATGAGACTGTCACATAATAAAGCCGTTGAATTGAGTCACATATTGTAATTTAAAGTCACATGTAAATTAAAAGACAAACAATATCAAATATATCAATATATATTTTGATATCTTGAATTAGTGATAAGTCACCCACTCTAAAAGGTTGGCATAAAATAGTTTTTTTTTTCTGTCATTTTTTGTTGGTTCAATTGTATTTTATTTTTTATATATATATATATATATATATATATATTTTATTGTGTTGTCAACTTGTCATACTTGATTTTGTTATTATTTATTTCTCCCTCTTTACTATGTCTCAGGCAGTGTTTGCTGTGGTGAAATGTGTTGAACTTCAAAATATTATTTAAAAAATAAAATATTTTGAGCAATGTTTTTTAGAGGTTGCACTCTAAAAAATAATTCAGAGGCTTAGTAAATATCACAGTAATAATTAACTTTATTAACTTAATAAAATCTCTGAATATCATTTACTTGATTGTTTGAGTTGAACATACCAAAATAATTGACAAAAAATACAACAGTTAATTTTGTCTAGAATTTATATTTACATATACGTTTTTTTCACTAAAAGAATTTAGTATTTGACTAACCAATTATTTATTTTAAATAAACTTAATATATTTGTGAAATATCAATCAAAATATTTGGGCATGGAGAATTAAACAGATCTGTTTCAAGAACCACAAAAAAATACTTAATTCAAGTCAATATTATTAATATATTTAACACACTTAAGAAATTGAGTAAGTTTACTCAATTAAAACAATGCACCCCTCCCCCACCCTCTAAAGTGACAACAGTTCAACGGTCGAGTGAGCGCGGGCTGTTAGAACTCCAGTCTCCAGAAGAACAGTTCTCCTCTTTTCTTCTCAGTGTCGCCGAAACTTCGCAGTCTCTGCGAAATTCAGGTTTGTGTATGTTTTATTTTATCTATAAAATCATTACTGTGCTTTAAATCATTGTATTTAATGCAAAACAACATACAAAGGCGCAATGTGACACCTAAACGAGAGTCGCGCCTGTTTTTTCGCGTGATTGAAACGCCTTGCATACACACGAGTTTATTCCTAATGATAATGAATATAATTAATTTGGATGATAAAATGTCCTCAGAACTGTGCACCGTTTGTTTATTGGCAGGTTATGGAGTCAGTCGTGTCGCAGCGTCTTTCGGCTATGAGTGAAACGCAAGACGGCGGTCTGGAGTCCGAAGTTCACCCGCAGAGCGCGAGTCCATCTCCGGCACAAGGACCAGCGCTGATACGGGGGATATTGGACAACAGGCCTGTTGATTACTCTTGAATTAGGCTACCTAAATGTTTGTTTAATTTTTACTTCTAAAATGTTTGTTAAATGAGTTTAAATGTAGGCAATATTGTATGTTAAAACAGTGTAAAATATGCTGTATATTGCTGTACTCTTTGACAATAAAGGCCAATGTCATGTATACTGGTGGTTGTATGGAATATTATTTTACAAAGGTTTAGAGGAAATAAAAAAAGTTCATATTACTCATAAATAAAAACATCTAATATTACTCATAAATATTGGTTTTTAAATGTTTAAATGTTAAATTATTTCTACTCAATTTTATTTGTTGATATACCAGATGTATTTACTCAGATTTACTTAATTTTTTTACTTGCATTTACTCAATTCATACAGTATATTTAATTGATTTCACAGCTTTAAAATTTACTAAATTTTTTTAAGTGTAAAAATGTTTCACCAAAAAAATTGAGTAAATCATGGTTAGACTTTTTAGAGTGTATAAATATTGTTAGGAAATTATAATTTTTTCTTTAATCTTTCTTAAAGATCTGAAGATTGGGACAAAATGTTCCTAAAAACAAAGTTCCAAATTTTCTTTTTTTTTTTTTTTCTTTTTTTACTGTAAATCCTGTGATTATGTGAATTGAAAGCTGTTTATGAGACTTCCTGCGGCGGTCTTCAGTATCTCAGCATCTTCAGATTACAATTTTTCTTTGTATATATATATATATATAACTAAGACTTTTGATAATTTACCATTTAGTGCCTAATACCAAAGTGAATGAATACATCTTATAGATATATATCTAAGACTTTTGATAATTTACCAAAAGTATATATATATATATATATATAAAGATGTATTCATTCACTTTGGTATTAGGCCTAAATGGTAAATTATCAAAAGTCAGTTCTATCTAAAACATAAAAAAAATGCTGTTTTGCCCCAAACTACAGTTTTCTCATTTGTTTTGGCATATTTTTTTAAACATTCCTAATATTCTCTAAACTGTTTAACTGTCACAACGGTTTGCTCACAGCAAAATCCTCAGTGTACATATGAACACTCTCGGTGTACATATAGGTCCAAGTGCAGAGTGTTAAAAATGAACACTGAAGCAGTGTTGAAGTTAACGAGATAATTAAGTTATGATTGGCCATTAGTGGTGACACCTGATGTTAATAAGAAGAAGAATTGAAGGAAAGAAAAACACAAGAACTACTGACCTTGAGCCATTACACATTATTGCACTTATTATTTACCAGTGTGACTTTATTTCTGTCATACATCTACACGCATTCTTATTTATATTTAACAAAAGTTTAGATGGTAATGTTTTATGGAATGTTTCGTTTCATGTCACCATTATGGTGATAAGTATTCGCTTTAGTTGGGCTCTTGACCCTTTACTAATTAACATCAGATTTTCTCTGTCTGCTCCATCTCTGTATTTGTAAGCACATGTGTTACTGCAAGAGAAATCATGATATGGGCTGTCTGTCCCGAATGCGTTATAAGCCTATTTTGACAAACACTTCGTTGAAGTCGTTCTGAGATGTATTAGGCTTAATGCTCTTGGGAAACACAGTCCAAGTCATGATAAACAATCCTGTAATGTCCACATTCACTCAACCAGCATTATAAACTGATTATGTTAATGTTTTATTAATATTCACATTTCAATATTCACAATAATATTCAATATTCACAACATCTAATTCCAGCAGTACTTTCGTTGTCTGAAGGTTTAAAATCACACACAGATATCAAGAATCTACATATGAATCTCAACAATGGTGACAATCACACAAATGCTTCATGTTGCAGTGCATGATGGGAGCCACCAATCAAAATGCATCCATGGCTCCCATCATGCATTGCAGCATGAATAAATTATGCAGCTGAATTGTCCTGTAATTTTCATTGTTTTTTCGTATTTGCTTTTATTTTGCTATTGTTTTGTTATGACTTTAATAGCTTGTTTTGTGATGTTCAGAGTTGTGATCTGTTTGTCACTAGTTTGTTTTTTGTCACCATTGTTGAGATTCATACGCTGATTCTTGATGTCTGTGTGTCTAAACACAAGAGCTTCTGCACTCACAGAATTGTCAAAATTGTTCATATTGCGGTTTAATCTCTAATTGTAGAATCTCAGGGCTACAATCACCAACACTAAAATGCATCATTAAGCATATAGTCAAAGATTTAGACTCTGAATGACATCAGTGAATCAGGACACTACATTATGATAATGTCATCATCACCACATATTGTTAGCAGGTTTTCTCTTACAGTAACAATGTGCTTCATAAACACAATGTTGAAGTAGCTGGAGAAAAACTAACAATAACAATTAAAAGGTTCAAGAGCCCAACTAAAGCAAACACTGATCACTATAATGGTCGCTTGAAACGAAAAAATCCATAAAACATTGCCGTCTAAACTTCTGTTGAATCTCAATAACTTCTGTAGATGGATGACAGAAATAAAGTCGAACTGGTAATAATAAGTGCAATAATGTGTAATGGCTCGAGGTCAGTAGTTCTTGTGTTTCTCTTTCCTTCAATAATTCTTCTTATTAACATCAGGTGTCACCACTAATGGCCAATCATCACTTAATTAATCACTTAATTATCTCATTAACTTCAACACTGCTTCAGTGTTCATTTTTAACACCCTACACTTGGACCTATATGTACACCGAGAGTGTTAATTTAACACTGGGGATTTTGCTGTGCTGGAACATCAGAACTCTATCGCATGTGTGCAGAACGCAGTAACACACAGTTTTCATCACAGGTTACAGCACTGCAGTGTGTGTGACATAAGAGCCCTGCACACACAATCAAACGTGCAGAATATACTAATAATCAGGGGCGTAGCCGTCATTTCAAAAGTGAGGGGGACAGAACATCAAGTGTAACATCAGTTTTTTTTTCTTCATACTTTTGTTGACAGGTTTTTGCTTAATTGGCTTAATATGTTATTTATTTTTAAAGCAATAAAACAGAAAGAAAGAAATGCAGATGTTCAGTACTTTGTTTTGCACATGCAGGGTTTTTTCTGGCTTAAAACAAGGTGGAGGTGGTAAAACCCTGATCATGTTTTTTAATGAGATAATAAAAAATGCATTTTTCGTATAACATTATAGCCTGCCCTACTGTGTTACCCACAGTATTTTTCTATGTGGATCTCGGTAGTTCTAGGGGGGTCCGGGGGCATGCCCCCCCGGAAGAAAATTTTGTACATTTTAAAGATAAATTCATTAATCTGGTGCACTTTGAGTCCCCCAAATACACTGTTAAAAATAAATAATCCACCCGCCAACCATAGATATTTTCTGATTTAGATATCTGATCATCGCATTACAATTATTCAAATTATCAGTGTTAAGCATGATAATATGGTTAAATATCACACTGAAGCTGATTTAAAAATAACATTTACTTAAAATAAAAGTTCTTCTTTTGGCAAAATTATATTCCTCAATAGCCTAAACAGTCTTACTAAATTAAAACTTTCCAATTGAAAACCTTCAAACTTCAAGCTTTTAAAACTACTTCAAACTTTCTAGTTAGGTATTTTCAAGAGAACTTAAAGTTTGTCTATAAACTTTTTTATCTAGGCTAATTGTGTTACCGAATTATGGTAAACATCACGTACACATGTTCCAACGCTGCCTGACTCAAGCAGATCGTGACGGTTGATGCATGAAAATACAACCCAGTCTCACGGCAGTTCGTGATATGGTCACGTAATTTAATCTATTTATTCGTGGCAGGGGCACGTTAATTTCGTTATTTTCGTAACTCCAGCACGTTCTTTAAACTAATGCATTTCAATTGGATGAATCTTTCGTGCAATAGCACGATTCTTTCTGCCGCTATTTTCGTAATTTCAGCACGTTTTTTAAACTAATGCATTTCAGTTGGATGAATCTTTCCTGAAACAGCACGATTCTTTCTGGAACCCTGTCTGCAGCGTTGAAATTTGACGTCTTGGGTCAGAACGACCCAAAAAAATATTCAGGGCGAGTGAAATTGCTGCCCCTAGATCATTTTTATCTGGCCCTCCAACTGGTTTTTGATGTTTAAAACCCCTCGCAAAAGTGCCCTCTGCGCAAAGGTTTAGCCCGTTCATCAGCGGTGAGTTTAACAACGCAGCTGGTGTGCAACCGCATTCAGCGGTGAGTTTAACAACACTCAACTGCAGGTAAACCGTAAATCAGAGGTGAGTATATCCAAACCAACGCTCAACTGCAGGTAAAACGGCATTAAAAGGTGAGTTTAACAACGCTCCAAGGCGCGTGCAAGTAAGCAATTTAAGCATTTTCTTGTCATAGGTAAGCTGACTCTAGAGCATGCTGGATAACGTATTTTTATCGGAGGTTTGCTGATTTTAATAAATATGTATATATCAAATGCTACGATTGTGTTCAATTAATCAGTTTTATTTGTATTTTTTTAATTTTATTTATTAAATCCTCTAATTATTAACGCTGACGTCACCGTATGGGTCGATCCCAAGGTCCATTGCGATTTTCCACTCGGTAAGTAGAAGAGTTAATTAATAGAGATGGATACTATTCTTACATTTACACATCAAAAACTGTTGAATTAGGACAAGAAGTTGTGTTTAGAAACTTTGTAAGGTGGCCATTTCATTTTTATGACGATAAATGATAGAAGACTTTATAGCTTTCTGCACCAAAATATCGATTTTTGCAGGCTAGCAAAGTTAGCTAACGTTAATTGAATTCAAGTTCATTTTTGTCGCCTATAATCATGTAAAGTTAAGGTATAGCCTACAATCATAGGGGAATATAAGATTTTCAGTATTAGCCTACATTAGCCCACAATTATTATCCAACATTATAATTAAATGTTCAGAATGAAGGACGGTGTTGCCAGATTGGTTAACGTTAGTGTTACAGCCTAACGTAACGTTATCATTGTTAAAAATCCACGCAGAATACACCCACATAAATCCATAATAAACTATACAAATTCATAACTACTATTGTGGCTAATCACAATTTTTCAATATGAAATAAATGATAATAGAGAAAATAGAAAAAAAATCGCTAAAGAAAATAGAGTGAACAGAACCAAGTCCATTTTAGTTTTTTAATTGAGCGCTTCAGTGCTCATGAAAAAAAGGTATATTTAGCTCTGTGCATAACAGTCACAAAATTTTGATATTTTATCCATTAAGTCATTTCATTGGCCCATTAACTCCCTCCCTGTAAACAAGTGTTTTTATGTTTTTTGTTTTTAGGTTCTTCCAACATTACCCACCTACTAGTAGATTACCATTACACCACCACAACCAAAGGCCCTTTTAAGCGCCAACCTCTCTGTATTTGTGCACTGTTTGTCTTTCGGTCTGTCTCTCATTTCTGTCTGTGTCTCTTATCTCTGTTTGTCCATCTCTGTGTCTGTCCTTCTTTTTCTGTCTGCCCCTCATTTCTGTGATGACCACTACACGTGTCACCGATTGTCAAGATGACAATTACATGGAGGGGAGACGGATGGCTCTTGAAATGAGCTTAGAACATGTTCTGACTGAAGCCAGGGTAGGTGTTTTTTATGCGTTTAATTTTTTTAAAAATTAATTTTCAGATGCAATGAAGTAGAGTGCCTACATTGGGTCCTAGTCCTATTCTATGTATTACCACGTACAAAAAAATCCATTGCACCTTAATGGTTGAAGAAATATTTAGGCTATAATAATCACTCTGTAGACTATTATATAAGCCTAGGTACCTCAGACTCATTCAGTCTGTGATTGTATCTAGCTGCTCTCAATTGTCAAACATTTGTATGAAAGGGGTATAGAGTTGTTTTTTACTTTTGAACTCCTTGGTCCAGCCAAACTGAATGCATTGATCAAGGATTCTTTCTTGAAATTGTTTTTCCACCTTAAAATATATAGGGTATTAAGTTTTTTTTTTTCATATCCATTGCATCTTTTGTTAAAAATATATTTAACAGCCTAATTATGATTTTCTCTTCAACCCCCAGAAAGAATCCGAGGAGCAGAGGCAAGTTCCCCCTCCGCCAATCCCAAAAAGGGTGTGTTTAGGGCGTGGCAAGCCAAGGGGGAGGCGTGGAGGGCTTGGCAAGCCAAGGGGGAGGCGTGGAGGGCGGCCCAAAGCCTCAGCTACCGGTAATAAAAATAATAGTAATTGGTTACACATCATTGTCAATGTCAAGATATCAAGTTGTGTTGGTGGTCTAACTTGGTTTTATTTTTCTGTGTGCCGTTGTAGTTACACACAACCAGATCGGGAACTACCTGCTCACTGAAGATCTTCCTGCAGCCAGTCTTGATCCTCAAGTGGAATTTGGTAAAATATGGTCAAATACATTTGAATTATTTTTAGGTAATTTTCTGAGGCAGTACTGAAAGCAGGGTTCACCCAAATCCTGGATTCATGTAAAATTCTGGCATAAAATGTTAAAACTCGAAAGCTTGCCAGACCTCCTGTGCCTAGTTAAGGCCTGCTAAGGCATGAATTGGCCTGTGGCGGTATCGGGCGTGGCTTAGCGAAGGGTCAGTTGTACCCAGACCCACATCAACTGCTTATAAATCATCAAAGCCAAAGAGTCCTATATTGAACCACTTTTTTGTTAGTTTCATACGTCTCAATTTTCACGTTCATTCAATTTACCCTGATACATGTTTCAAAGTATGCTGAATTTGGCCCTAGACTGTTGGAAAGTTGATTTGGAAAAGTTCTGAAATTTATGTTTCTGAAAGCATTGGCAAAATATTTACCCATTATTATGAAATCATGGGTCTGCATAGAAACGGTCCTTTGTCAATTAAATTAATATTTGTCTTTGCAGAAAAAAACATGGAGAGCCTCTCTGCTATGTCTGACTCCCCTGAAATCCAGAGGGCCTCATCATCATGGGCTTTCAGGCAGCAGCAAGCCTCACAAAGATGGAAGGAGGCAAGGCCATTCCACCTTAAATGCCTCATCCAATCTCAGGATGTTGGCCAACCATTTTGTAGCCATTGCAGCAAGCCTGCAGTTGTTAGGTGAGATCTCATTAATGTTCTTTCATACTTTGTAGGTTTTTAGAGTGCATCACTAATTGGTGTCTTCATGTTTCGGATAAACTGCATGTTTATGGTGGAGTCAGGGCTGTTTTAAAGAGTTGGTTCAATGACTATATTGGTTCATTGATTTCGTTCCTAGATGCAGAGAGTGTCTGCCAGACCAGTGGTTCTGTGAAACCTGTGATAGCAAGACTCACAGAAGATGGCCACTCCACGATAGGGAGTCAGTCCTTGAGGGATTTTTTAAAGCTATTCCCCCATCCAAATATTTTGTTAGAGGGGAGGGAGGATACAGCTCACACGACCAAGGTAGGTAATTGCAGAACTCTTTTGTACTCTTGTCTAATGAATCTAGTAGGCTAATTTTGTGTTTATCTTTCCTTTGCTAGCTTGTATTTTGCCAACGGTGAGAGTGACTCAAAAATGTCCCTGTGAAGTCCCCAGCATAACTGTGTCACCTGGCAAAGCAGTCATTTTAATTTCCATCAATGGTAATATTTCTAAACTCTGATCTTTTTTCAATATTCAGCTGTTTCCCCCTTTTTTTGCCTTTGCTTTGCAATGAAAATAATAGTACTTTAAAAACGACAGAATACATCTTGTCATTATGATAAACCAAAAAATATATACTTATTTGAACTATGCTGGTGTGATTCTACTCAAGATGTAGCCCAAGTGTCTTAAGGTGTGCCAGCTGATTGTTTCTAAAAATTCAGGTATTCATGGGTTTGTTTTCTAATTACCCAAGGGCGTTATGACATGCACCAGCCATTGTTTGCATGCCAAACATGCCAGCAGCAGTGGGCTCCAGAGTTCATGGACCTCGTAAACAGTGGTTACTGGCCAGCTTCCACCAGCTCTTCCACTTTGTATTCCCTCAACCTTTTCAGCAGTGTGAGGGAACTAAAAGTCATCGCTCCGGCACTGTCCAGACAAGCCTTGGCAAAGCTGCTGGAGCACCGTACAAAGTGTGGTGGGCGGGTAAGTGTTCACAATATTATCGAATTCTTTACCATATGTAGACATTTCTAAAGTAACATTTAATATAATGCATCTTTCAGTCAGGACCAGTGTGCGGGGATACGCTGCAGCGCAGCTTCCTCGAATTTTCATATTGTGCTTTTGAGGAAGACAGCATGTCCTGCGGTGCACCTTTCACCTGCCCTGCTTGCACCCCAGACATGCTGGCAATCTCTGTGGATGGCAACAGGAAGCTATACCGGTTTCTCCGAAGCGGAAGGTGATATTTTTTTCTTCCAGTATAGATTGATCTGGATTTTTTTATATTCAATATTCAGCATGGATTAATGTTCTGTTTGGTTTCTTCCTCAGCTCTGACTCTTCGTTTTTTGAAGGAGCATTTATTGCAGAAGACACATCTGTGTCAACATTTGTTGATGTCTTGCATAAAGCTGTGAAACAGGCAGGTTTCAAATTATTTCTTAATACAATTAGAATGCTTTTACAGCCCAGATTGTATTTGCATTGGTGAGAAAACTGCCCTCAGCTTCAAATTACAAGGAGTAAATACAATATGTTTATAGTGTGTTTCATTTACATGACAGCTACCTGGACAAGGCAGATGTGGGAGCTCCTCGTGGACAGCAGCGAAGGAGACTTCTAGGAGGACCTTCAAGTTGGACGAAGAGGGCATGGAGGTTGCGGTGTGTCGGCATGGTTTCCTCCTTAAAGCGCTCAATATGTTCAGAGGTGAGATTCTAATAAATTGTTTGCTGTTAAATGTAACTTTGTATTGTTATTATTTGTATGCAGCTTATACCCCTGCTTGGTTGAGTTTCCCATTATGATGTTCTCTTCAGAATGTACAATAATAATTTTTATATCCCTAGGTGAAATCTTTGCCTACCCCATGTATCTGCACAAGGAGTTGATGAGTTTAAAGCCAAGGTTTATCGCCATGGATGTAATGTGTAAATACTGGCCATATTTAAACAAATCAGCAAACATCCTTCCTGATCTCCAGGGGCTAACATCAACCAGGCCTTTCCTAAGCGTCATGCACGCTACAGCACATTCCACTAAGTGTGAGGTATGTTCAGTGTTTATTATGTTTAACTATCATCGGAAAATAAGTCCCTCTGCTGCGCATCAGGGTCCGGTTCGCCTTGTCGTTACTTATTATCCGATATGATCGACGGACATTACATTATCCCTTACATGCCTTCTTCTAGATTACATGGAGTGGAAAAAACCAAGATGGAGCAGGGTCAACTGCAGGGGAGGAAGTTGAACAGGTGAACAGCTACCTCTCCCGCTGTGCCTTAACAACTAAATACATGTCGAAAGGAGGTAATTGTAGAATTTCTCTTCTAATGTGTTTTTTTTTTGTATTGCTTATTGCATGATTTTCACTCAACATTTACTCTCAACAGCACGTGTGGATATGCTTACAATCCATGCTATGGCCTGGAACTACAAAAAATTCACAACACTACATCGGGCATTGTCTGCAAGATATGTGAAGGTGTGTTCTCTGTAAATGGTTTCAATTTGTGGTTATTGTGTAGCTTTGTGTAACTATTGTTTAACTGTCGAATTAGACTTGCCAGAGGCTTCAGGAGGAGACTGCAAGTCTAGCGGAGCTTAAAGAAAGCTTGGCTTGCACCGATGAAGCAGTGTGGGTGTCTGATGTGAGGGAATGGGCAGCTGGTGGTAAGTGAACCAATAACATGTTTCACTTTGTGCTTCCTCATTGGTGGCGATCATAGATCATGATATTTAAGCTGTCTGCTGCTTACTATACTGCATGCCACTATCTCTGTAAGCCTGTGTTTTTGTGTTGTGTTTCCAGATACAACAGGTACTTCCCTAGAGCAGTCCATTGAGGGACGTTACCTTAACGTGAGGCAGCGGAAGCAGGCTCTATACCGCCAAAATGGTAGAATTACATTGTCTATAGATAATTGCTCACTGTATTTTTTGGTCATTTTTTATACCTTCTGCTTGTCTTTACAGATAGCGGCAAGTTCCGTCATCGCCTGCGGAGAAAAATTGCTGAGAGCAAGAGACTGCTATTGAAAGACATAGAGACCTATAACAGTCATGAGCCTGCCATGGCAATTGATCTAAATGAAGTGGAGCAGTCACTATCAGGAGACAACCCGTCCCCAACATGGCCGTGGGAGGTTCATGGCAGCGGTAAGTGAGTTTCCTGAGGCATCCGATTTATTTTTTAAAGATTCAAGTCAAAATTGTTATTTATACATTTTCTTTACTTCTGTTGTAGCACAAATCGAAGACAAGTTAAAATTTTTCAACAAAGCCATGCTGAAAATGAGACTGGAGGAGGAAAGGACAATACTTGTTCAGGAGATGGCCCAGCACTGCTCATGGTTGCAGAAGTTGCAGGCAACTCTTAAAAGAAAGACTTCAGAGGAAGGCAAGTTTCATCTTTGTAACCATACCAATCAAACAAGGCAGTAATGGTGATAAGGACACCATACTTTAACTTTACCTAACAACAGACATATCTTACTAGAAAGCAGTTGAAAAACATTACACTGACCATCTAATTTTGATGAGTTATAACAAATATTATAAAGCAGGTGGGTATGTGCCATCCAGAAACTTGCGCTCTGCAAGCGAACAACGTCTTGTGGTGCCATCTTAAAGAAGCTCAAAATCTCTTTCTCAGACCTTTACCATGACTTATCTGCTGGTGGAATGATCTGCCTATCTCAACCAGAGCTGCTGAGTCCATAACCACTATTAAGAAACATCTGAAGATGCATCTTTTTCAAAAGCACTTGATCTAGTATACTAACATTACTCTTCTCTTCAAAAAATAAACCCAAAAACGTCTCTGTACTGCGTTAGATCAAACTGAGAATAGCACTTGCATGTTGTTGTCCTACTGTGGGTTTAACTAAAAGCATCTGCTAAATGAATTAATGTAAATGTATGTCATGGTAATTTTGAAGTTTTTCACTTTTCACTTACAGACAAGCAAAACAAGGGCCTTTCCTGTCTCTGCAGAAGACGTCTATCTGAAGTTTCGGATACGTTGAAAGAGGTGCATCTTCAATACAAGGCTGTTTTGGGCCCTCAGGGATCTGCTATAGAGCTGGAAGAGGAAAATGAAAGTGATTTCAGCAGTCCAGAGACCAGTGAAAATGAAGAGGAGGAGTGCAGGTAATGATTATGTGAAAAGTGTCATTTTTTTAATACCCTTAATTTATGTAACCTGTCAAATTGAGTAAAGATAACATTAATACTACATTTTTTTTCCAGAGTTTGAATAGGGACATGTTTAATGTTTACACTGTTTGTGTCTGTGTCTCTCAGGGAGGAGCTACCGGGCAGGTGTCTGTAATCGATTGATTGCAGCCTGGGCAGTGTGAGGGACTTTCATTTCTGCTATTCCGCTCCTGTATCACATTGTTTTTCTTTTTGTTCGCCTTTTTGCCATATGACTGATTACTCTACACTTTTATTTCATACCATATCATTTATACTGATTATTGGGTAACACTTTACTTGAAGGGGTGTGCATAAGACTGACATGACACCTTCATAACCATGACATGACATATGTCATGAATATGAAGTAGGGTTTATGCATGTTTATGATAACTGTCATTAAGTGTCTTTCGCTCAATAATGACATTTTGAATGCAAATATGACATTGTTTAAGATGTCTTTGTTATGACACCTTGACATAAACCATAACATCATAACCTGTCAGTGTATTTGTCATGATAACTTGACATTAAATTAAGTTAAACTGTCATGTGGTTGGTTTTGACATTGGCTGTCATGAGGCCATTATAACTGTGTCATGAATATTTTTCATGACCTCAGCTACAGTGGTGCAAATTGAATTTTTCATTAAAAAGTTATAATGGCTTCATGGCAGCCAATGTCAAAACCAACCACCTGACAGTTTAATGTGATGTTAACCAATAAAGCTAAGTGGTTTCTTAAGTTTGATAATCTGCTATGTCATGTTTATGACAGGTTGTGTTGTCTTAGTAATGTCAAGTTGTCATGACAAAGACACTGACAGGTTATGATGTATTGGTTTGTCAAGGTGTCATAACAAAGACATCTTAAACAATGGCATATTTGCATAAAAAATGTCATAATTGAGCGAATGACACTTAATGACAGTTGTCATAAACATGCATAACACTTCCTTCATATTCATAACATGTGTCATGTCATGATTATGAAGGTGTCATGTTAGTCTTATGCACACCCCTTCAAGTAAAGTGTTACCGATTATTGCTTATTTCTCATTTTTCATCTCATATATTTACTGTAATAAATCACTAATTTTTTGTATCTTAATCCATGTGTGGTCTCCCATTTCATTTTGCCTGGGCAAAAGAGCCTGGTCAGGGTTACACTGTTGTTCCACTTTTCTGGACTTGTAAGGTTTATATATAAGCTAAGTAAAATCACACCTTACACATTCACTGACTATAGCGCTTTCTAGAAATCAACATTTTTCCAATCTTATGTTCCGCCTCCTGACAACACAAACAGCTAGAGGTCCCTGAATCAAAATATGTGCCACATGCTGACATTTCATAAATTAATGGGTGTAACACATATACGTACAAGGTGTTACAAGTATATCCGGTACATCAAGCTTGCCACGGCTGGTAAGGTCAGTGAAATTGGGTTTATCTCAAAACACACCTCTTTTTATCATAATAATCAATCAAAATATGGATGTTTTAATGGTTTGAGTATGATTTCGGAACTTTTGTTGACCAACATACGTCCAAAATATGGTCTGAACGGTTGTTGTTGAAGATATCTTGTGCATCAAAATTCCCACAGCACCAAAGATAAGCATAATTAGGTTTATTTCACCACAGCACGCATTTATATCATAATCAATCTAAATTTGGATGTTTTGTTGGTTTGTGTATGATTACAGAACTTTTCTTGATCAACATATGTCAGCTCTCTGAACGGTAGTTGGAAGATATCTTGTGCGCCAAAATTCCCACACCTAAGATAAGCATAATTAGGTTTATTTCACCAAAGCACACCTCTTTATATCATAATCAATCAAAAACATGGACGTTTTAATGGTTTATGTATGATTTCAGAACTTTTGTTGACCAAATGTCAAACAATTTTTTTTTTACAACATACATCAAATGTACAGTAGCCTAGATGCAAATACAGAGCAGCACTAGAGGCATTAAATCATAATAATACATTTAATTTGTTTGATTGGGGAGACAAAGAAAATGTGCAGTGTTGGGGGTCCTTCAGGAGCATAGTAAACACTGCCACAGAGAGTACTGTTGCAGTAGTCCAGTCTGGAGGTGATGAGGGCATGGATGAGATTGATGCATTGGAGAATTAGTTCATCAATATAGAATATGGGGCTATGTATGCAGTATGATGCACCGAAGTAAGCAGGAGGATAGAACAGGTGGTACATTTTGGCCTATTTACCACTGAAGGACAGCTGATTCAACTACCAAAACCATATATTTTTCTAAAAGCCTATAGCTTGTGACAATGACTAACCCTAACCCTAACCCTAACCAGTTCTGTCAATGGTTGGAGAATTATTTAGTGAACTGGTTTGTCCCGAAAATTACTGTCCACATGCTGTCTGAGGATCCGAGTCTGAGCCCTTGACTTGCCAAAGCAGGTCTGCTATAAAAACTGTATATATTTAGCAAAACATATACATCTGAATTTATTTTGCCAAAATTGCACATATCTTTATGTTTTATGGTCGTGATTATTGTTCATGACATGCTCATGAAATTGTACTGTATCTCTGCATATGATATGCCTGGTGTGTGTGTGTGGCAATAAAATTACATATATTTAACCAGATAGAAGGAAGAATCTGAGAAAATTTTACTGCCCCTGGACCCCAGGTTATCTCAGTAGAGCCCACCGAAGGTGTAAAAAATGGCACATTTAAAAGGGCTTGAATCCTTAAAACACTGTCAGATCTTTATAAAATGTTTTATGCTAATTACTTAAGATATGGTTTATAATTATATCGGTTATCGGTCCATCTCGTGTGCATTTATGTTATATGAACCACATCATTCAATGACAAATGATTAAAAGTGAAATTATACAAAATATATCAAAAATGTGTACTTCTGACCCCTGTTGCTAGGCAACACCCTGTACAGCTTGGCTAAAGAGCAATAAACAGGCTGCATGAAACTACAGAACCTTATGATATGCATTGAATTATAATGCATAAGAATCATGAGATTGTTATCACCCAATTACGCACTGAGTCATTGTTAGAAGGAAATAATTTTTATTGTTACTTATGCTATGGATTATCAATACATAAACATTCAATCGGAGGAAGAGTGTCCACTCCACACACATTGGGGGCACACCTGATGTAGTGGGAATAATCTATTTAATAATCTATCAAATAAACTCAGATCACAAACTGCACAACTACCTTTAACAATAAAACACTGTTAACATACTAAATTTAAAAACTATTCCATATTTGTTAATGTAATGCATACTAATTTCATTTACAGACATTGTTTCTTTTAATTAATTTGTACTTTGTTGAATGTTGTCTATTTGAAAGTGACAAAAGTATCTCACAATTATTGTCTTCTCTATGCATATATGTATGAAAGTGACAAAAACATCTCAATATTTGGCAAAAATTGAATTTAATATACATTTAATGGAAACTACAGGGATGCAAGCAGATGACAGGTGGGTGGAGTTGTGTTTAGGCTTAACAGGCTGTTTGATTGGACAGCCGTGTGCTAAAAGCGACATGAGGTAAAAGTGGCACCACCACCACCATTGTCCACTGGAGCATTCTTATCGTCTTGGGTCTTCTTTTTGGGTCCTTCTACAGTCTCACCACCACAATATAACAGGAGAGCCTAAAAATGGGGGGTCGGGGGAGGACAAATATGTAATGCTCAGCTGACATTTACCAGTGGGTGTACAGAAGCTGGTAAAGTAAAAAATTGAGGATGTCCAAAACAGTACAACACTTACTTATCTACCTTACCAAGGACCACTGATGGAACTGAAACCAAATAATGGAGTGGGACCACATCAGCCTATCAGGAGCAGTGACTGGTAAAACATCAGTAAAGGGACAGATGTTAAGGTCATTTAAACCACCAAGAATATAAAGTTTCAGCTAAATCAATCACACACACAACCCCCCAAAACAATCACAAATGATCAAATATTGTAAATAATCACACCACATCCCCTTCTATTGTATGAATGTTGGAACTGTAATGAACTGCCAGGTTTGAAACGTGTTTGTGATGACCATTATGGATATTGCACAATCATTTTAAATAATTAACACTGTCATCTGTGAGTTTTTTTTTTTTTTTTTTACAATAAATTGCATCTAACTTACAGCATGTATTGAAGAGTCTTCATAGAGAGAATGAAGAGTCCTGCTTCCATTTGTGCACACATTTTGCTCGGTTTAATAATTTACTAACCTCTTGATAAACCACATATCAAAAGAAGCACCTGTTTCTGTATGGAGTTAGGCATTCTTGAATTATCCAGTTCTGAAATGGTAGAAAATGTTGAACATCTACCATCTTCAACTCAGGGCTTGTAAACAACACTTTATTTTGAATGGAAATATAACAAAATTACTATAAAAAACGTGATTGAATATGGAATGTACAATAAAAATAAATAAAACTACATATATTACAAAATGAACAAAATGAAAAAACTTAAACAAATGACTCCTTGGGCTCCCAAGTAGGAGTCCACTGTTTCCCACTGAAAACAGAAGGGAAAGAATGACGTTACATGTCATTTATTGTCAATAATGTCAATAATATCAATTATTGGAATATTACCTTCAAACACATTTGCTTATTCTTTAAAACAGGTCTAGGTAAAAGCTTTTGACTTCAAAACATGTGAGAGTGAAATAGAGAGTCAGAGCAATCTTATTTCTGCATTTGTCATATAGTAGAACACGTACCATGATGCACAAGGCTCCCAGTCAATAAGTAATTCTGTTTGGCCCTATGAAAGGAACAACAATTCATGCTTACACATTTTTTTGCATCAGGCTTTGGTAACAGCCACCATGTTTCCTGTTTCATGTTTTACCATGATATTTAAAGTATTTTAGTCAAGAGACTGTAGTATATACTTTATACAATATTTACATTATTAGACTATTTGCCATCTTTTCTTCTGTTATTGATGGGTATTTTAACTTAACATCTTGACTTTATTTTGAGATAAATAGAACAAATAAAGAGTAGTATGGTGTTAAGTTATGCATGTCTTACCTTTCTCACTCTTTCTCTCAGGGCACTCCTAATTGGATAAATACTCAGGCTTGTGTGGTAGGAGCAATCTGAAGGCATCAAAACTCAGATTAGGAACACAACAACATCATTAACATATCCAGGTCAAGCATTCACATCAAACTGATCAAATATCAAGTCTGAATGCAAATGTATTAAGTCATTTAAACTTACTTTTTTGTTTTTTTTTGCTTTTATCCATTTCTGCCTCTGTGGGATAGAAAAATACATATATCCACTCAAAAAAGGCAAACAATTCAGAAACGGTCTGGCTCATCATAGAATTTATTACAAATAACAATGTCATTAAAAAAAAACTGATAAATGCAAAACATGCCTGACTTCCGCTTTCTCTTCCCTGTTGACCCTGTGGTTTTGAAGAAATCAGATGTCAAACTAAGTATGGAGTGGCAAACAATTAAGGACTATCTAGGTATGTATTTTTATACATGTTCATTAAAACAGGCACACACACACACACACACACACACACACACACACACACGTAACCTGTCCACCCACAAAAATGATTGCTGAAAAAGTTGTTGGATACAGTACATACCATACTCTTTCTTATGTGTGCAATAAACTCCATTGGAACAACTGACATCATTAGCTTAGCTTGGCCACATCACAGGAGTACTTAGGCCAATCTAAGCTAATAATTTCAGTTGAAGAAAGAATAGCCTTTAGCTTACATGCTAGTCGGCCCCTCCGACTTCAATTGAATTAGGCTAATAGGGGGATATGTGGAACTGGGATGTTGCATGCAAATACAAAAAAATGATATGTCCCTGCCTAATCTAACTCTCTGGTAGACAGCAAGTGAGCGAATTAACTAAAACACAGTGGAATGTTGCTTTAAGAGCTTTGTAGTTAGCTGTAAGAGTTACCTTTTTTAGGTAGATGTATTTCACCCGCCTTCTCCACAAGGCCTTCTGCCTCCACAGCAGGGCTTTCCAGCCCCACCTTCTCCAAAAGGCCTGCCGTCACCACAGAGGGGCCTTCCAGCCCCGCCTCCTCCACGAGGCCTTCCAGCCCCGCCTCCTCCACGAGGCCTTCCAGCCCCGCCTCCTCCACGAGGCCTTCCAGCCCCGCCTCCTCCACGAGGCCTTCCGGCCCCGCCTCCTCCACGAGGCCTTTAGCCTCTACACCGGGGCTATCCAGCCCCGCCTCCTCCACGAGGCCTTTAGCCTCTACACCGGGGCTATCCAGCCCCGCCTCCTCCACGAGGCCTTTAGCCTCTACACCGGGGCTATCCAGCCCCGCCTCCTCCACGAGGCCTTCCGGCCCTGCCTCTACACCGGGGCTTTCCAGCCCCGCCTCCTCCATGAGGATTTCTGGCCCCGCCTCTACACCGGGGCTTTCCAGCCCCGCCTCCTCCACAAGACCTTCCAGCCCCGCCTCTACACCTGGGCTTTCCAGCCCCGCCTCCTCCATGAGGATTTCTGGCCCCGCCTCTACACCTGGGCTTTCCAGCCCCGCCTCCTCCATGAGGATTTCTGGCCCCGCCTCTCCTGAGGTGCCCTGCTCGACACAGGGGGTGAGGGTCAGGGTGAGGACAGTGTCCTCACTCGCCTTCCAACCTGTTCAAATTTGATTTAAAAAAAAGTAGGAAGGAGGCTGAAATATAATGTATTATAAAAATTCAAACAGGCATATTATATTCCCGCACAAAAGAATTTTAAGAATATATTTCTTATCTTGTATGCATTTACATATTTCTGAAACACAGGCAAAAAATTGGGCTATAGGCTATTTTTCACACTGGGTGCAAGTTTACATGATTTTGGTTAAGGCGTGAATAGCTAAAGGCAAAACAATGGGGAAAACAGGGAAACTTGGTGCAACATACACCAAATATCGAACTGCCATCTAAAGAAAACCCAACTATGTTTTAACAAATTTTCAGACTACACTTGGTAACCTATATTAACAGGACTATGTATTGAACATGGCTGGAATTATAACCTTAAGACATCAGAGTATTGTTTATTTATTTATTTTTCAACTTAGTTTCTCCGCAAAAAAAGTAGTTCTACCTTCAGTGGACAGTGTCTTGTTTGCCACGATTGTCTTGCCATGTAACCAACATTCCACAATGTTGAAATGTAATAAGGTTGTCATTTGTTTTATAAACTATAAATATTTGATAAGTGCTGAAAAAATAGGGAAGGGTTGACAATCAACTGTACACTGTATGGCGACTGAAAAAAATATACTGTACATCTCACCTGCACAAACCAACTCATAGAATGCTGCCATTTTGCTGAGGTGTTGTGTAGCCAGCGGGTCCAGCTCACATCTTGGGGTGAGGGAAGTTATTTTCGGTTTCTTCCCATTGCCTTCCTTCTGAAGGAGGAGGAGTGGCTTGTAGCCCATTGCATGTAGCTTCTCAAGCTGCAAAGACATTTATTTGTAACGGATAAAAATGTATGTTATCAAAAAACCTGAGTGTAAATTCAGTTTGAAGCAAGACTTGAAATTTGTTGTAAGACCAAACATTGACAAAAAAAACTGCACATTTTTACATGTCATATTATACTAAGTTCCTCTGATCATATTGACATAATTCGAATGCACTTATGACCAGCAAAAGCAAAAGGTTAAGTGCTCACGAAATAAATGAATTTTCGGTTGTCTTTTTAATGTTGTCTGGGATTCTGCATTCCGGATGACGGTGGGGAGATCATTCCACCAGCATGGAACCGTGAATGAGAATGTCTGGAGAGTGATTTTTTGGCAAAGGTTACTTTAGTTAGTTCAGTTTAGTTAGTTTAGTTCATTAATGCCTTTCAAGTTAACAGTCAGTGACCTTCATGGTTAAATCTGCAGGCCTGTTCCCAAAAGCCAAAACCAATATGAACTCACACAGGCACTGACTCCACACTCACCCCCCGATCCCCGGACTTCCTTCTACCCACCTACTGTGCAGTATTTATTAACATTTAATACTTTTGATAACACTGATATTCTGTGCAATTCCCTTACTGTTCAATATTTAATATTTAATAATTCTGATAAAATCAAAATCACAGATTACAAACCATATTTATCTTTCTATTTTAATGTATATAGCTTCTTAGAACTGTGCACCCAACCCATCTCCCCCCTCTTTTGCAATACTAATTTTATTTCTTCTTGTCACATTTCTCTTACGTACATGTTGACACTGGAAAAGGAGTTGCTTCAATCTCGTTAAACATGTGTATGATAACAATAAAAGGCATTCTATTCTATTCAATTCTGAAGAATCTGTTTTTAAAGTTAAACTCCACTTTTAACAGCAGTACCTAAATTATAAATATGACATGAATGCCATGACTACATTAAATTCATTAGATACTACTGAAAGGGGGAATCACATGCTCAATTTAAGTCAGTTTTTCAATAAAGATTTACCTGGCCCGCAACTTGGACCCAGTTTTTAATTTTGGACCACCGTGTATTTGAGTTTAACACACCTGCACTAGGCTTTAACTGTGTGAAAGAGAACCTTCAAGTTGCATTTGGTGTTTAAACTGTTTAGAGGTCGGTAAACCCTATATTTCAGAAATCTGGCTTAAATTGCTCTTTTCAAAAATAAAAATAAAAGAATTTGAAAAATATATTATGATCTTGTGTCAAAAATGTCACTTAATCAGGACTGGTAAATGTGGCGACCCTATTAAAAAGGGTAGTGTTAATTGTACACACCAAAATGATGGCTTCATCCCGCATGGCTGCCTCATTGTGGTTTTTTTTAAGATTGCCAAGCCACTCCCCCTTCTTCATATCAAGGGCCTGCAGCCTCTTCATCAAACGAGCCTTCTTGGGCTGCTCTGCCCCACAGGCCTTACAAACCTTAGTGGCACAGGGCATGACCTGGGGGCAGTTGGGGCATTTCTTTTTATTAGAAACCATGTTGTCTGAGAAAAAAAGAAAGAAAAAAGAAAAAGTTATTTATGTATAATATAGGCTACCCATAGAAACATTCTGAATTATCATCACACTATATGATTTAAAATCACACTATGCAAGGGATGCTATGTGCTTTCTTAATTTCAATGGTCAAATTGTAACCAGTCATTCTTCTGAGTTTTGAACTTTTGTTTGTGATGACATTGTTATAAGGGTAAACATTTCTCTGATTTTTAACTGCCATTTATACAATAATACAGTTGTGTATCTCTCTGTGTGTGTGTGTTGCCCAGATGAGAGACAGAACATAGTTCAATATATTGATAAAGGAAAATGTGACAATTTCATGTCTACTGCATGTCAAATGTTAATATCACATTATTAAACAAAAAACGAAAAGGAAGAGTTAAGAAAATGTTTGTGAAGTAGTAGGCTACACTAACATGTGACATGCTAGGACATGCAGTTAGCACTTTATAGGGTTTTATATCAGACAAATGGAAACACCAAAAAACAATGTCATAAAAAGTTAAATAGGGCATAAGGCAGACAATATCCCAGCAACATGACACATACTTGACTACACTTTTGCCTGTATATTTCATCAAATTATATAGGCTACTTGTTCATGAGGTAATAATTTTGACCTACCTTAATCAACGACTCCGGAGAGGAAATAGCAATTGGCGCGAGCGAGCTCCATCATCCGGATATTGTGAGAAAAAAAAAGAAAAAAAAAATTAATTAAACGAATTAAAAATTATTTTTTATAAGAGGGCATCAAAAGAAACTCCCTAGAGCTTTTAAAATATATATTTCGGAGCTTAACTTACTGTACTGTAGCCTACTGTTTTTTTTTTTTTTTTTTTGGGCTGTAAGATGCGCAATGTTTCTTTTTTCCTTTTTATTTTTTTTATTGCATTTTTTTAATTACAGAATTCAATATCAAGTCCTTGACATATTACTTTTACACATTTTCACATTTCGTAACAATATCGTTTAAATAAAAAGAACCACAAAAAAAAATAAAAAAAAATAAAAAACTTAAAATAAAGGGCATCACGAACGTATGTTAAATTAATTTAGCAGAGATAGGCCTACAGATCTTTGGGCTGTTCAATTTTTAAAAAAACTTTAGACTCTAAATATATTGTAAAGGCTACTGTCGTTAATGAACTGCTGATCGCTGTCAGGTTCTGTGATATGAATGTCCGCATTGTATTGTGGCTAACGAGCTTAGAATGAGCCCCGCTTGGCCTGTGTTCTGGTTTACTGTAATATTTGTAATAAGACCGAAATAGTATTATTAAAATAAAGAAATGAATGAATACAATGATAACATCTAAATAAATGTTGATAGATGTAGCGTTATAGTTTTAAAAATAGCAATAAAGAGCCAAGCAATCCAGCTTCAAAATAATAACCGAAAAAGACAGAAATAATAGAATACATAACCGTGATAAGATCTCGTGAATAAATGTTGAATAAACAGATCTGTGCTGCAGCCCGATTGGCAGAAAGAATCGTGCTATTGCACGAAAGATGCATCCAATTGAAATGCATTATTTTAAAAAACGTGCTGAAATTACGAAAATAACGGCAGAAAGAATCGTGCTATTGCACGAAAGATGCATCCAATTGAAATGCATTAGTTTAAAAAAACGTGCTGGAGTTACGAAAATAACGAAATTAACGTGCCCCTGCCACGAATAAATAGATTAAATTACGTGACCATATCACGAACTGCCGTGAGACTGGGTTGTCTTTTCCATAGGTCTTTTCACGATCAGATATCATATCACAGAAAACGCATGAAGTGGCCAGGTGCACTCCAAATCATGTCGCGTTACAAATCAAACAGAATGGCTTTGTGCTGGATCTCTGTCCGCTCCAATATTTGAAAACTCTATTTTCTTCGTCAATTTATTTTTCCCCTTAAACTGACTAAACTAAACGCTCACTGCGGTGAAGCTGTCGCCCGATTACGTCAAACTTCATACGCTCACTGGATGTCATGACAACAATATCACGGAGGAAAACTTTAAATATCTCGCTTTCGCTTTCATTTCGGACCATCTCCAAAAATACATTAAAAAAAACCGAAACAAATTATTTTAACAAGCGTTTATCAAAGTAGGAAATCCACACTTTTAATCCCTCCGGGTCCGGATCCGGACCGGAGTCCGGAGTTTGAGAAGTGCTGATTTAAAGAAATGTCTTGTAATCTTACTATGGAAAAAAGTGATATTAGAAATCAATAAGTTCCCCTTTATACAATTTGTTAACAAGTAGATAATGTGGGATGTTAAATAATAATCACTGAACAAATCACTAATGTGAAGTTTATTTATTTTGTTTATAAAGTGAAATTTGAGAAAATCACCATGGTGCTTCTGAATATATGCACCTAAAAGGATTAGAGAGAGTTTTTTTCTTTGATAAGGTGGATGCTGTTTTGAAAGATTTAAATTCAGAAGATTTGTTATTTTTAGGTGGCGATTTTAATTGTACGGCCAATGATAAGTTAGGCAGGAATCATATAGAACCACACGCTGCTTCTCAGAAAACACTTAGACAATTAATTGAAAGTCATGATTTATGTGATATATGGAGAAATATGAATCAAGATGTTAGACAGTACACTTGGGCTCATAGTACTGAACATACTATCTCTTTGGCACGACTTGACAGAATTTATAGTGTTCAATATCAACGTAATCTTTTTACATTTTGTAAAATTATTCCAGTGGGGTTTTCTGATCACAGTTTAGTTCTGTGTAGTGTTTTAATGAAGTGTGCGAAGTATAAGAGTGCATTCTGGATCTTTAATATTTCATTGTTAAATGATAAACATTTTTTACATAATTTCCAATTTTTTTGGGAAACTTTTAAGCAGCAAAAACATTTTTATGCTTCTTTACTGCAATGGTGGGACTGTGGAAAGATTCTTATTAGAGATTTTTGTCAAAAGTACACTCGAGACATATGAATGTTACTCGAGACATAGCCCAGTCAATGAAGACACTAGAAACGGAAATTATTGTTTTGCAGGATTTAGTAGCATCTAAGAAAAATAGAAAGCATATTGATGACTCGAAGAAAAAAAAAAAAGCAATTTTGATAGATCTGTTGGGAGTTAAAGCTCAGGGAGCTTTAGTCCGGTCACGGTTTCAAACTCTGACACAAATGGACGCTCCCTCAAAATTCTTTTTTAATTTGGAAATGAAAAAGTGTCAAAGTAAAATGATCCATACTCTACGCTCAGCTACAGGACAAGAACTAACAGAGCCTGCTGATATACGTAACCGTGCTGTAGAGTTTTTTTCAGACCTTTATAAATCTGAACTGAGGGAATGGGGTGCAGATGCTGATGATTTCCTTGAAGGACTGCCAAAGGTGGACGAAGAGTCCAACAATGACCTACAACAGACTTTGTCTGTACAAGAGCTTTATACTGCCATGATGAGCATGGAAAATGGTAAATCTCCAGGAATTGACGGGTTACCTGTCGAGTTCTATAAGATTCTATGGCCCGTCATAGGAGATGATCTGCTGTTAGTTCTTAACGACAGTCTGAAAAGAGGACTATTGCCACTGAGCTGCAGGAGAGCAGTCATCACACTGTTGCCTAAGAAAGGTGATCTTCAGTGTATTGGCAATTGGCGCCCCGTCTCACTCTTATGTTCAGAGTACAACATTTTATCTAAAAGTTTGGCTACAAGACTTAGTAAAGTTTTAAGACAATTGATACATTCTGACCACTCTTATTGTATTCCCAACAGGTCTATCTTTGATAATATTGCTTTAATTCGAGATGTTTTAGATGCTTCTAAACTCCTGGGAATTAACTCTGGTCTGATTTCTCTTGATCAAGAGAAAGCCTTCGACAGAGTTGAACATTTGTTTTTGTGGAACACTTTAGAGGCCTTTGGTTTTAGCCACTCTTTTATATCCATGATTAAGGCTATGTATTGTAACATTGAGAGTGTTCTTAAGGTTAATGGTGGTTTGTGTGCTCCGTTTACCGTTGAGAGGGGAGTTCGGCAGGGATGTGCCATGTCTGGTATGCTGTATTCCCTTGCCATCGAACCTTTACTTCAAAAGTTACGAGCTCATTTAAAAGGTTTGATTCTCCCTGGTTGTAATAACTCTTTACATCTTTCCGCCTATGCTGATGATGTTATTGTTTTTGTAAATGGAAATGAGGATGTTTTTAAGTTAGAAAAAATAGTTAATGATTTTAAATGTGTTTCCTCTGCTAAAGTCAATTGGAAGAAAAGTGAGGCTCTACTAGTAGGAAATTGGAGTGGAGATCTTCCCGCTTTACCTGGAGGATTAATCTGGAAAAGAGGAGGTTTAAAATACCTTGGTGTCTATCTAGGGAATGAAAATTTCATTAAGAAAAATTGGGAAGGTTTAATTGAGAAAATAAAAGGTCGATTGGAAAAATGGAAATGGTTGCTCCCTCAGATATCTTATAGAGGACGAATTCTTATAATTAATAATCTTGTGGCATCTTCATTATGGCATAAACTTGCTTGTGTCGACCCTCCAAATGGACTGCTTGTAAATATTCAAAGAGAACTGGTGAACTTTTTCTGGGACAAGTATCACTGGACTCCTCAAAGCATTCTGTTCTTGCCCAAAGAAGAAGGAGGTCAAGGTCTGGTTAACCTGGCAAGCAGAAGAGCCACTTACTGTCTCCAGTATACAGAAACTGTTGATGGGACCGTGTTCACTCGCGTGGAGACCATTGGCTTTAAGCATTTTGAGAAGAGTGGGCAATATGGAAATAGATTTAACATTGTTTTTAATGGATCATAAAAGATTGATTTTTACTGGAATTCCTCCTTTTTATCAAAACTTGTTCAAAGTGTTGTTGTTTTTTTAAACATAGGTGGATGGAACCAGCAACTTCTCTTTATTGGTTGTTGGAAGAACCAGTTGTATTTAGAGCCAGGTTTGATACTTCAGGAGAAGATGTTCCTGCTCTAACAGATATATTATGTTATAAAAAGCTTTTTAAGCTAAAAAACATCATAAATGAATCAGGTTATAATTTACTGAGAGCTGAAAGAGTTGCTATCCTTTTAGGAGTTAGATCAGTACGTCGTTTTGCAAAGAAGTTTCTTGACAAAATAACTAAAAGTTTAACTGCTGAAGAGAAGACACTTTTAGACGAGTTTGGTGCAGGGATTTTAATCCCTGATAGTAAAGATCTTTTTCCAGATCTTGAAATTTGCCCTGTTATAGAGGAGTCTTGTCTTAACAGCTCTTTGTTAAAATGTGGGTTTAATGAGTATATAGATTTTTGTACAGTAGAAGGGAAAATATTGTATAAATGTATGGTGAAAGTTATCCATCAGCATAATTTAAGTATCAAACCAGATACAGTATGGAGAGAAAAATTGGGAATTAATTCTGATACTAAACCTGTTTGGCGAGCACTTTACAAACCACCATTAAAAAAGAAGCTTGATGATTTGCAATGGAGGATTTTACATGGAGCTGTTGCTGTAAATGCCTTTGTATCTATTTTAAACCCCACTGTAAGTGATAAATGTCCTTTTTGTTTTGAACGAGAGACCATTTTTCATTGTTTTATGGACTGTAATCGACTTAACCCTCTTTTTGACTTATTAAGTGTTTTTTTAGATACTTTTAATATTTGTTTTTCGAAGCAAGATTATATTTTGGGTTTCTTTTACAGTTCAAAACAAAAGTTCAAATGTCATGTCATTAATTTTATTGTGGGACAAGCTAAATATGCTGTCTATATCACTAGGAGAAATAAGATAGAAGAGAAGCCAGCACAAGATGTATCAGTTTTTAAAAATATGGTAAAATCAAGAATTCTTATTGATTTTAACTTTCATAAATTGATGAGCACGATAAAAGATTTTGAAATGCAGTGGTGTTGTAACTATGCTCTGTGTTCAGTCGATGATGAAGAAATTGTTTTTGTAAGAGAGTTAAAGTAATTTTTTATTTTTTTATTTTAGGTGTGTGTGTAAAGTTGTATAAAATGTTAACAATTTTTTAATAAATTGATTGTAAAAATAAATAAAAAATCTCTCTCTCTCTCTCTCTCTCACACACACACACACACACACACACACACACACACACTCACTCTCACTCTCTCTCTCTCACTCTCTCTCTCTCTCTCTCTCTCTCACTCTCTCTCTCTCACTCTCTCTCTCTCTCTCTCTCTCTCCCGTCACCTGCTGGATGACAGCTTCTTGGAGTCTCAGAGTCCGAGCCGGATCAATCCGCACGCCTCATCCGTGTCCAACGGCATCTCTATAGGTATCACGACACCCGGATGCTTTTACACAAGCACTGCATGTTTGACACATCTCAAGCATTTTTGGCATAATGTTGATCACGGCAGAAAAATCATTTTTAATTATCCATTTCAAATAAATAAATGCATACATAACATGTGGTTAAAGTCATGCATTTGGAAGTTCACAGGCCTAGCGTGAATGTGAAACTTTTTGTTACATTTTATTTTAATGTGTCTGTGTTACAGTGTAATTATACATTTAATAAGTAATAATCATTAACTACATGTACTTACTACAGGGTTAGGAATAGGGGTTGTGTGTATGTGATTATGCATAGTTTATAGTTATTACGGTTGCACTTTATTTTACAGTACGTGCACTTATGTTTACTTACAGTACTGGTTAATATAAGGTAACAACATAGGTTAAGTTTAGGTTTAGGGTTCAGGGTTAGTACTAGTTATTACCCAGTTTAGGAACAGGACTGTAAAATAAAGTGTTACCAAACTTATTATTATTGTTAAAGCACTTGCATGAATTATTCTGTAAAACTATCATTTGATCTGTAAAGTATCTCAATATTTCAATCAGTACTATACATTTTTACTTTACTTGGTGGATGAACTTCTGGTTGTGTGTTTCTGATGTAATTCCTGAGGGTATTTCAGGTATAAGTGGTGTATTGTGTAAAAGGTACAGTACTACATGGCAACAAGGTTGAAAGACTAGATAACTTTACACTGAGAAAATCAGTGATTCACCACACAGATCACATGCAACACACACAGTAAAGTCTTTTTATCCTACATGCTGATTGGTCAATAAAATGAACATCACTGTAGAGACCAACTAACCTTAGTCATCATAGGTAAGGTTTCAACATGATTCCACAACTCTTTTTTTTTTTTTTTTTACCTAGAACTTTATGCTGTTCTTCTTTTTGTGCCTGATTGCTTCATGATCTGTCAGAGATAAAGGAGTGTGTGATTGTGAGGTTTGCTTGTTTCTCAGGCAGCAGTCAGAGTTCATTCTGTGGTGATCTTTCCCCGGGCCTTGAGAGGTGAGACGTGTCCAAATCTGCTCACATTACAGCTTTATTATGGCTTACTCTGACCATTCTAGAGTAAAACTCAACTATTATGAAAAAGAAACGTTTTCTAACTGGTATCCTTTACAATAAGGGCACATTAGTTTACATTAGTTAATGCATGAATTAATAATGAGCAATACATTTGTCCCAGTGTTTATTAACCTGATTGTAAAGTGTTGCCATACAACCATCATATGATCAACCCATGGATCTGTAAAACTGTAGGTTTAAAATGAGAGTTCTAAAAAGAATGGCTTTTATTTCCTTTTTCATTCAAATTTCAACTGTACTTATTTTGTTTTTGTTTGTTGTTTCCCGTTATAAATGTTTAACATCCATTTATGTCCATTCCACAGGAAAGCGCATAGATATACATACAGCAAAACACAATAACACAACTAAAACTGAGACAAAAGCTGGTCTCAGAACAGTTTCAGGTTTAAAGGGACACTTCACCTGACAATGAAAAGTCATTTATTCCCCCAAAACTTATAACCTCTTTTCTTCTGTGAAACACAAAAGGAAATATTTATCAGATGTTCACACAGCTCTTTTCCATGGAATAGCAGACTGTGACGAACGGCTTTTAAACACCAGGAAAGCTTCATAACAGTAGTTCATGTAACTTTTGCACTAGTCTTAAGTTTGCGCAGGAACATATGAATACAGAAGACTCGATGTATAAACTGCACAAAGAGAATGAACTGTGAAATTATGCTTTTTGGAAGTTGAAAGTAATCACTGTACTGTATGTTTTAATTGCATGGAAGAGAGAAAGTGAGTCAATGATGAGAACATCTAATTGTTGGGTGAATCGACTAGAAATCAAAAGAAGTCGAAATCCTTTTAACATTTGCACAGATTTAATAATTGTATTCAGTTTTTATAAGTCAGTGAGACAGTGTATACACTTAAAAAAAAAATTTGAGCTAAATTTAAGATTTATGCATTTGAATTGCATATAAAATTTCCATCCACTTGAATTACACAATTTTAACTAATAAACTTAATGTGATGCATATTTGTCAGTCATACATAAATGAAACGGGTAAGATTTCTGTGATTGGCCTAATAAACTGAATGTGTTTAAATACACAATAACTAGGTTTATGTATATATTATCAATGCATTCAATTTGTTTCATACATTTTATGCTATTAAGTCCAATAGATGCAAATCTAATTCTAAACTATGCCAAATCTTATAAACTAGTGCAGAAATCTTTACCCGTTTCTTTTATGTATGATTGACAGATATGCATCACATTGAGTTTATTCCCGTTTGATTATGTTAAAATTGTGTAGTTCAAATGGAGGGAATTTTACATGCGATTCGAATCCATAAATGTAGGCCTAAATATTTTTGGAGTGCAGTATCGGCTCAAATTGCACTGACGTTAAACTAGGGCTGTGAATCTGTGGGTAGACAGCGAATCGATTCGATTCACGATTCAGATGTTTTCGATTCAAGAACGATTTTTGCAAATCAGAACGATTCAACTCGATTCGATTAACAAAAAAATTTATTTGATTCGATTATTAGCGATTCGATTCTGGAAATTTTAGTATACATCTGCATCTGAGCAAATAAAATAAATTTTTGGGAAATTCATGACCATTCAATACAACAATACAATGTAACTTGATTAAGGACTTCAGTTCAATAGCTTAACTTAGGACTCAAAATACATTAAGGCAAGTAAACAGAGAAAAATAATACTACTTCTACATATTCAATGCATGGGTGATTTTATTGTAAACATTGCATAAATTTCCTGAACATTTATTAAATACAGCAAAGTGTGTAAATACAGCAAAGTGCAACTGGCCTGCATGGCGTCTGCGGAGATGGTTGTCAAGGTTCGTTGTATTTCCAAAGTATTTTAACTCTGCGTTTACATGGTTCAATCGGAATTAAATCAATCCGAATCCAAACACGGTGTTTACATGAACGATAAATAAAGTAATCGGGTTGATGTGCGCGTTTATATGTAACGTTAACAAGATTAACGTTAAAGGATTAGTTCACTTTTTAAAAAACTTTTGCTGATAATTTACTCACCCCCATGTCATCCAAGATATCCATGTCTTTCTTTCTTCAGTCGAAAAGAAATTAAGGTTTTTGATGAAAACATTCTAGGATTTTTCTCCATATAATGGACTTTACTGGTAGCCAAACCGTCCAAGGTCCAAATGACAGTTTCAGTGCAGCTTCAAAGGGCTTTAAACGACAACAGACGATGCATAAGGGTCTTATCTAGCAAAACGATCGGTTATTTCTAAAATAAATAAATAAAAAACGAAGTTATATGCCTTGCTCTGTTCTGTGATCCGCGGTCGTGACTCTCCTGTTCGAACTCGTTCATCAAAATGAACGAATCTTTTTTTCGAGTCATTTCGTTCATTATGTTCGTTGAATGAATGAAATGACTCAAAAAAAGATTTGTTCATTTTGATGAACGAGTTCAAACAGGAGAACAGAGCAAGCCGAGCATTTGTGCTAATAAAACTTAAACTTTTTTATTTATTTTAGAAATAACCGATCGTTTTGCTAGATAAGACCCTTATGCATCGTCTGGTGTCGTTAAAAGCCATTTGAAGCTGCACTGAAACATATGGACCTTGGACGGTTTGGCTACCAGTAAAGTCCATTATATGGAGAAAAATCCTAGAATGTTTTCATCAAAAACCTTAATTTCTTTTCGACTGAAGAAAGAAAGACATGGACATCTTGGATGACATGGGGGTGAGTAAATTATCAGCAAAAGTTTTTTAAAAAGTGAACTAATCCTTTAACAAATCGGAATTTATTTTTTGACATGCGCACACTGCACGAATATGCCGCTGTTCGCGCAACTATTCGTTTAAACAGCAGACTAATGTTATATTTATCCGTCTCTGGTCATGATTTGGAGACGATGGACATATGAACCGTTTTGCCGCTGCCTAAATATATCATGCAGTAAAGCCCCGCGCCCAAAGCCAGTCGTGTGTGGATGAGAGTCTGAAACAAGGACTAGTGGGACGTTGTTCTGCTGCACTTCACAGATGCCGAGTGAAATGAATTTTTTTTTATAACACCACAACGATTGAGCCGTCAATCCGATTAAACAACTGCAACGGACTTGTCAATCTTTTCATTTACTTTGTGAAAACGTAATCCCAAACCTTTTTATCTCATGTTGGCTGGTGGAAGAAAAGTGAGGCTCTACTAGTAGGAAATTGGAGTGGAGATCTTCCCGCTTTACCTGGAGGATTAATTTGGAAAAGAGAAGGTTTAAAATACCTTGGTGTCTATCTGAAAATTTCATTGAGAAAAATTGGGAAGGTTTAATTGAGAAAATAAAAGGTCGATTGGAAAAATGGAAATGGTTGCTCCCTCAGATATCTTATAGAGGACGAATTCTTATAATTAATAATCTTGTGGCATCTCTATTATGGCATAAACTTGCTTGTGTCGACCCTCCAAATGGACTGCTTGTAAATATTCAAAGAGAACTGGTGAACTTTTTCTGGGACAAGTATCACTGGACTCCTCAAAGCATTCTGTTCTTGCCCAAAGAAGAAGGAGGTCAAGGTCTGGTTCATCTGGCAAGCAGAAGAGCCACTTACCGTCTCCAATACATACAGAAACTGTTGATGGGACCATATTCACTCGTGTGGAGACCATTGGCTTTAAGCATTTTGAGAAGAGTGGGCAATATGGAAATAGATTTAACATTGTTTTTAATGGATCATAAAAGATGGATTTTTACTGGAATTCCTCCTTTTTATCAAAACTTGTTCAAAGTGTTGGGTTTTTTTTAAACATAGGTGGATGGAACCAACCAGCAACTTCTCTTTATTGGTTGTTGGAAGAACCAGTTGTATTTAGAGCCAGGTTTGATACTTCAGGAGAAGATGTTCCTGGTCTAATAGATATATTATGTTATAAAAAGCTTTTTAAGCTAAAAAACATCATAAATGAATCAGGTTATAATTTACTGAGAGCTGAAAGAGTTGCTATCCTTTTAGGAGTTAGATCAGTACGTCGTTTTGCAAAGAAGTTTCTTGACAAAATAACTAAAAGTTTAACTGCTGAAGAGAAGACACTTTTAGAAGAGTTTGGTGCAGGGATTTTAATCCCTGATAGTAAAGATCTTTTTCCAGATCTTGAAATTTGCCCTGTTATAGAGGAGTCTTGTCTTAACAGCTCTTTGTTAAAATGTGGGTTTAATGAGTATATAGATTTTTGTACAGTAGAAGGGAAAATATTGTATAAATGTATGGTGAAAGTTATCCATCAGCATAATTTAAGTATCAAACCAGATACAGTATGGAGAGAAAAATTGGGAATTAATTCTGATACTAAACCTGTTTGGCGAGCACTTTACAAACCACCATTAAAAAAGAAGCTTGGTGATTTGCAATGGAGGATTTTACATGGAGCTATTGCTGTAAATGCCTTTGTATCTATTTTAAACCCCACTGTAAGTGATAAATGTCCTTTTTGTTTTGAACGAGAGACCATTTTTCATTGTTTTATGGACTGTAATCGACTTAACCCTCTTTTTGACTTATTAAGTGTTTTTTTTAGATACTTTTAATATTTGTTTTTCGAAGCAAGATTATATTTTAGGTTTCTTTTACAGTTCAAAACAAAAGTTCAAATGTCATGTCATTAATTTTATTGTGGGACAACCTAAATATGCTGTCTATATCACTAAGAGAAATAAGATAGAAGAGAAGCCAGCACAAGATGTTGTATCAGCTTTCATAAATTGATGAGCACGATAAAAGATTTTGAAAGAGCATGTAACTATGCTCTGTGTTCAGTCGATGATGAAGAAATTGTTTTTGTAAGAGAGTTAAAGTATTTTTTTATTTTTTTATTTTAGGTGTGTGTGTAAAGTTGGATAAAATGTTAACAATTTTTTAATAAATTGATTGTAAAAATAAAATAAAAATCTCTCTCACACTCTCTCTCTCTCTCTCTCTCTCTCTCACACACACACACACACACACACACACACACACTCACACACACACTCACACACTCACTCTCACTCTCTCTCTCTCACTCTCTCTCTCTCTCTCTCTCTCTCTCTCTCTCTCTCTCTCTCTCTCTCTCTCTCTCTCTCTCACTCTCTCTCTCAGTATGATGTGGCATTTCGGTGTGGTGGAGAGTAAAAGTGTGACGTTCCCGACAGAGAAAGCCCGTCACCTGCTGGACGACAGCTTCTTAGAGTCTCAGAGTCCGAGCCGGATCAATCCGCACGCCTCATCCGTGTCCTACGGCATCTCTATAGGCAGGGCCGGCGCGTCCATATAGGCGAACTAGGCAATTGCCTAGAGCGGCACTTTTGTAAGGGCGGCAAAATGTGTGCCAACCGGGAATGAACAATTCACAAAATAGGTTATAATATGATTTACTGAGCTTCCGGCGAGACGCGCCCCTGCTCTCACGAGTCATGATGACTGTTTGCTGAGCTTCCGCCGCCCAGCAGCGCCGGCGAGGACGCGCCCCTGCTCTCACGAGTTATGATTGGGTGATGGGAAGTTCGGATCATTTTACTGACTCTCTTGAGTCATTCGAGTCATTTCGTTTATTTAAGTGGCTTAAATGTTATACTTTTAACAGCCAAATTCCCCGATCACATCCACCTACGCAATGTTGATCATATTCTGAATTAAGAAATCATAATGCAGTAAAAAATTATTAACAGGGAACATAAATAATTACTTTACCTTCCCAGTCTTACGTTCATTTGGGTGATCCGTTCATTGCGTCACGTGACATACGCAATGAACAGATCGTTCATTAATCACCGATCAGGCACAGAGAATAGAAATGGAGGATGCTGTTAGAGCTTTGCTGCGATGAAGGCCCGCCGTGCGCGCTTCTGAAACATAAGTTAAGCTTTATTTGCTCTTTAGTCGTCATTTAAGATGCTGAACCTGCTGATGATATAATGTGCTTGCGGACATTTCATTTGTGTGTGTTTTACGCACAGAAAGTGGTGTAAAGAGATTTGCAAGCAACAGTAATTTGAGGAGGTGAAATGTGATTATTTGGAAAAAAACCTGTCATGACTGCTGAAAGAAAAATGCCAGCAGGCATTTGCCTCCTGCATAAACTTTAATAGCCTATTGTTGACATTTTGGGCACGCGCGCGTTGCGCACTATTTACGTTATATGTAGGCCTATGGCTTATTGGTCTTTGTGTGTTGTTGCTGGTTTTGCGTTATCTGTATATGGCATATATTGGTCTTTATGTGTTGTTGCTGGTTTTGCGTTATATGGCATATGGTCTTTGTGTGTTGTTGCTGGTATAAGTTGCAAATAGAAGGGCGGCACAATTGTTTTTCGCCTAGAGCGGCAGAAGTGCGTGCGCCGGTCCTGTCTATAGGTATCACGACACCCGGATGCTTTTACACAAGCACTGCATGTTTGACACATCTCAAGCATTTGTGGCATAATGTTGATCACGGCAGAAAAATCATTTTTAATTATCCATTTCAAATAAATAAATGCATACATAAAATGTGGTTAAAGTCATGCATTTGGAAGTTCACAGGCCTAGCGTGAATGTGAAACTTTTTGTTACATTTTATTTTAATGTGTCTGTGTTACAGTGTAATTATACATTTAATAAGTAATAATCATTACCTACATGTACTTACTACAGGGTTAGGAATAGGGGTTGTGTGTATGTGATATGCATAGTTTATAGTTATTACGGTTGCACTTTATTTTACAGTACGTGCACTTATGTTTACTTACAGTACTGGGGCCCAGTTGCCCGATAACGCTCACTCTTAGCGCGCTAAGAAGACTAAAAAAGATATATCTTACCGAAGTTGTTTATGTTCCTAAGTGTGTTCCCCGAAGTGTCCCTTCGGAAGCTTCTTAACACGCTCCTCTTACGTTCGACGTTACAAAGGCGCTGTCCCAAGTGAAGGTACTGAATTAGTAGGCATCGATTGCTCAGGAATTGATTTTCCACTTCACGTGAAGGTGCATTACGGCGTTAAGAAAGACAACAGGTTTATATGAAACATTCCTCAAATTATTCCAGTAATATTTATTTTAACATAGTTTAAGTTATCAGTTTTAGACTATTAATTAAATTATCAAATTGTGATATGTCAAAAAAATTTAGATGACCGATCAAAGCAGGATTTATGTTCACAGAAGCGCGAGCCGCGCGCGAATCCCAACGCGACGCTTCACGAGATAAGATGCAAGTGTCAAAACTAAACAGCTGTTTTACGATAGAAGTTTTAAACGACCGACATAAATAATCAGTTTGCAAAGACTGTATCAATCAAAGATCAGCTTCGGGAAGGGGATATTTCAACGCAGTCTCATGAAAGTGCGTATCAATACCACGAATGTTATTTCTCGTGTCATTTATACGCCAAAAATGTTTTTTTTTTTGCGTGTAAATGCTACGCACTGAAAACCGCTTGGGTAGGGTTAGGGGGAGGGGGGAAGGGGGTTGCGTGCGTATTACACGCCAAAAAGTGCGTATCATATGCACGCGAAAACTGCGTATCATATACACGCAAAAACTATTTTTGGCGTATAAAATGGCACGAGAAATAACATTAGTGGTATTGATACGCACTTTCATGAGATCGGGCTCGATATTTACAGGTAAAGATAAAGAGACTGAGAGAAGAGGAACGAGAGAAGGAGATGGAGATAAGAGAGGAGAGCAGGTAAAGCAATAGCCTATTGCATACTGTGCCCACAATGAGAATAACTTTATTGCAATGGATTCCTATTTAACATAGATACACATAGCCTAAGTTCTTTGACAATGACAGTGGAAAAATAATATGCCCCCGAGCAAGATCACTTTTGGGACCTCTGTATTTATAAAACCCTGTGTATGGCTTTTGCACTGAATAGAAAATTATATTTTTGAAAAATACAATGAATTACAATGCTGTACAGAAGAGTGCACTATTGCAGACTTATATACTGAGGTTTTAATTACATTATTTTAATATAGACAGTCGGGAACTAAAGTGGGCCGGTCTAAGGCATGAAACTCCAGGGCTGAAAATGAGTCCCACTCCGGCCCTGAAACCTCTCACTCAAAGTGCAAACCTACACACCACATCTACAAAACCATAAGCTATTTCTCAGCCTTTGACTCAGTTTTCAATTGCATAAAACACTTTTTCAAAACACTACATACAATTCTCTACCTAAAACACAAAAATATAGCAGGAATTTACTTGCTTTCCTTTTCCAAACACAACCAATCAAAATGTTACACTTATTCACCAGGTCACACACACACTCCTCATATGTTCAAACACTAATTGCTTTACTGATAACTAACCAATCACTGCTTTACTGTAGTATAAGCCTATAATAGGTCAAAGGTCAGATTACCTGTTTTGAACAATGGATGCCAATAATGGACAGAGACCCCCCACACTCAATTGTGTTCTTTACTGTATTCTAAAGAATTTACTTTTGGTTTACATGTATATGTTTATGGTTTTGTTGTATGCTACTGTATTCTACATTGCATTGGTGATTACAGTGTACTTGATACCCCTCTCAGAAGATTACTTTCACTGTAGAACATTGTATTGAAATGTAGATATAAGTGTAAGAATGACCAAAGAGCTTTAGATGTAGAAAAACAATGTTTACAAGGTATATCCAAAAATGCACTATTATGAAATAAATGTTTGCCATTTGATGCAAATGCTTCATTCTGACATGTTCATGGCATTTTGAATGCAGTGTTAAATTTTTTAAGGAGATGTGAGGCATTTTGCATTTTGTGTGTGAAGTTTTGGGAATTGTGTGTAGAGTTTTGAAAAAAATATGACATAGTTGGTCAGTTACTAGACACCACCATGCTTACCCATTTATAGATCTTAGCCATTTAGAGCCAAATTGTTTGCCAGATTTTAATTAGCCTATCAAATGTGATTGCCAATTTAAACGCTTTAATGACATTACGAAATAGCCTAGGCTAATTACCACCATATTAGTTCTACTTCTGATACCAAATAAAGTCAACTTCATAAATAGGCCTGTATCCATTGCGAACATATTTTATTATTAGTCTTAAAATGTCCATAAAATCATTGTTGAGACACAACATTGTCAACAGACCATAGTTTGACTTGTACTGCACTGCGCTGATGTCTAAAGACTGCTGCACAGTGGCGGCGACTAGCGTCTCAAGCTCAAACAACGCTAAGAGAGAGATTACGAATCTTCCAGACCAACCTTACGAAAGTGTGACTTACAGAAGATATACTTAGCGTACGAACGTGTCGGGAATCGTGCCATAAGGTTAAGAGAGAGGTTAAGAACTACTTAGCGATAAGAACGTTTTGGGGAACCGGGCCCTGATTCCCTAAAAGAAGCCCAATATATATATCATTGGAGACCTATCACTCTATTAAATATAGACTATAGATTGTTTGCACTAGTGTATACAAAAACATTAAAAACTGGATTAAATTAAATCATTAATGAGACTCAAATAGGTTTCATGAAAAATAGCCACATTAGTAATAACATTCACCTTATAATTAAGTCTTCTAGACTGTTCTGGGCTGCGTTTCCCGAAACCTTCTTAACGCTACACTGTTAAAAAAAGTTCCGTTAAAAAACGGAAAAAGTGCTGGTAATTAATTACCAGCACTTTTTCCGTTATTGTACGGGCACTTCTGTAAACCTTAAAACGGATATTTCCGTAGATTTATATGAGTTTTTCTGTACCATTGACTGACATTTCCGTCAAACCTAAAATGGAAAATTCCGTATTTTCCGTAAATTTTTTGCGTTATTGTACGGACAATTCCGTAAACCCTGTAACAGATATTTCCGTAGATTTACCTGACTTTTTCTTTACCATTTACGAACACTTCCATCAAACCTAAAATGGATTTCCTACAGTAAAAATAAAACAGATGAATTTAGGCAATATACCTACAGCAAATAGAATTTTTACTTTTCTGTTAGTTAACAGTGTAATGATAACTCTTGTTGAAAACATTTCAAACAAATCTTCTGTGATTAAAAAATATTTTTATTTACTTATAGATCGACAACAATTCCATGAAAACTAAAATATAAAGGAAAAAAAACACAAAAGGGAAAAGTATATATAGTTTCTCATCTCTAAATTGTTTCAAGTCTGCTAATTCATGACACTCTTTGTTAACATTACAACAATTGCATCCACTGAATAAATTTTAAAATGTGTGAGGGGGAAAAGGTTTTTCAGAGGAACATGGATTGGGGGGGGGGGGGGGGGGGGGTACTCTTCTTGTCTTCAGGTAAGATGAAGGCTGTAAAAGAAATACAAAACACTATTACTATTACAGAATGTGTCAAAAAAAAGATTCTAGGTGGGAAAAACTCACTCACCAAGAAATGTGTAGTAAAATCTTCAGAGCCACCGGACTGATTGGACCAGGTCCTGGTAGGACTGCAGACTCGGGTTTAGCCACCAAAAACTACAGAGGGGAGGGAACAGTATGTGGCCAAACCATCATGATGTTTCAAATTTAGTTACCATGTACTGTAATGGTTCTGTCTGCGGTTAACCGTACCTGTCTGTCTCGCGGCGAGAGGCCTGCATCACGGCCCAGATGTCCCTCCAGGTTGTCGTTGTTCTCTCCGTGCTGACACAGGTAGAGGGTTCAGGGCTGGACGTAGATGTTCATCAGGTAGATTATCCTGGATCTGTTTGATGAGGAAGTGCTGATCCCAGTCTATCGCCTAGATGAAGAAGTGATCGGTATGTTCAGTTAAAGTCTCATTTTGAGAGTTGACAAAAGCTAATACTTTACATTGTTTTTCAAAGTTGTTCATACAGGAACTTCAGCAGTCTTGGAGGAATGTGTATACGTTTGGTTTCCTTCATCTCAGTCTTTTCGACCTTCGTTCAGGATCTCAGCACAGAAAAGTTGGATATGAAGAAAAATTAAAGATATATTTTAGCTACACAAGAAATTAAATGAAGGAAAATTAACTACAAAATATCATGCAGACCAGGTTGAGGTTGAAAAACAATTGTACAGTATTTTACGTTCGTTAAATTATCAACTAAAAATAATCAGCCATCCCTAATTCTTTTTACTCCAATTGCATGTCATGTTAGCTTGTCTGCTCAACTATACATTATAATATGTTTAATTATTTTCAACTAAATAAACAGAAACACAATAACAATCTATAAATCATTTAATTAAAAATGTGTTGCTTACCTTTATATGAACTCCAGGAAAAGTGCCATTTTCTTCAGGTATTTTGAAGCTCACTGCCTTAATGGGGTAGAGATGTGGTCAATAATAACTTCTTGAATGACAGCAATCCTGAATGTCCACCACCTTAAACAAAAAAGATATTACAAAATGATATTACATTAATAAAGATATTACATTACACGATCACTTCAGAAAACTGCTTTAAAGGGGTAGTTCACTTTAAAATGGAAATTCTGTCACCATTTACTCACCTTCAAGTTGTTTCAAACCTGTATGAATTTCTTTCTTCTGCTGAACACAAAGGAAGATATTTTGAAGAATGTCAGTAACCAAACAGTTAACTGGAGCCATTGACTTCCATAGTAGGAAAAAAAAATACTATGGAAGTCAATGGCTCCAGTTAATGGTTTGGTTACCAACATTCTTCAAAATATCTTTGTGTTTAGCAGAAGAAAGAAACTCATACAGGTTTGAAACAACTTCAGGGTGAGTAAATGATGACAGAATTTTCATTTTAAAGTGAACTATCCCTTTAAACATAGTTGTTTAAATTTTCCCTATACAATTTGTATTTCTACTGACCATGTAAGCATACACATCTTTGAAGGGGGTATTCAGCAACCAACTTTTTCTATCAACACTTTTCCTCAGACTTTAAATTTAAATGTGTGTTGCCCGTATTGAACACTCGTAGTAATTAATTTAAAAAAAATGGTAATAAAACAAAATACAAACCCATAAGCAGCATGCAGGTGGTGCTTGGTATGCAAACTACACCAGCAATGTCCTGTCAATAGATAAGAAAACAACAGAAAAACTATGAATGAAACAAACTGAGGAGGGATATGGTAACGTTAAAGAATGACTAACGTTACAGGCAGAAGAGTAGACAGCAGTCATGTAAAATGTAAATTAATATTTCATGGTCATTATTTGGGGTTTAAAGTCGTGTGTGTGTGTGTGTGTGTGTGTGTGTGTGTGTGTGTGTGTGTGTGTGTGTGTGTGTGTGTGTGTGTGTGTCGTCTAAAACAAAAACAAGTCTAACGCAAACAACGTTAACTTACCTCATTTGGCAGAAAAACTGGTGGTGTTTTCCATGATCCAGCTGTAACAGTTAAGTTCTCAAGCAAGTGGTAACATATTTAACCATTTAGCCTATTAAAATCACAAACATTTTAAATTAAAACCTAAAATTGACAAAAACAGCAGACGCATACATTTTATTTTGTATAATTTAAATCGTTATACAATAAATCTAGCATATGTCACAAAGAACTTGTTTTTCCACCTCCACGAATGAGACGAGTGTCGTTCATTATGTCGCCTTGTTGAAGTAAATTGTAGTTACAACAACTTCCTGTTTCGTGGCGTTAATCGCATATGACGTTATTAGCACTTAGCAAAGTCTTGCATGATTTTGATTGAACATGTTTCTATCATATTTGGTACTTCATGGCATATTTTAAAGGTAGCCTACATTTGTGTAGGAATTTCTCCCATCTAGCTGTGAAATTGTATTTTGCATTCATATTGCTCTCTAGCGCGTCGCTTTTTCAAATGCGTGTTGCAACTAACTATGGTAACTGTTATGTACCTAAGAAGTTATGACAACATGTCTTCCAATAGCTCTTCATCGAGTTTAACTATACATGTTCTACTTTTATGCTGCATATATAATGAATTACATAACCAAGCAATGAAAAAATACTTGTAATTTAGACCGTAACATTGACTTACCTGTCGAGAAGAAAGCAGGCAACTTCAGCATCCCTTTCAGTGTCTTTCTACTTCATTAGTTCTCCACCTGGGAAAAGCTATCCCGATATTTTCCCTCGCCTTGAATTCGCCGGTCACGTTTCCTTTTAAATTAAATTTTGTCGACGAGGATTCCTTCTCTTGTGGCTCAGCATAAGTATGATCCTGAATAATGAAATACCGTGCAGTGCAGCCTTTCAAATTTGCCGGGGCAGTGACACGCATTAAGCCTCTCTCCTCGTCCGTTTCTGCTGGTTTCAGTCACGTGACGCTGGCTCTGAACGAAAGCGCGTTATGGAAACGAGTTGAGGTAGCCAAGTACTTTTTGTCCCTCTCTGCAATTATAGTTTTTCAAGATGGCCGAACGACATGGATGCAAGGGGGTAATCCACCAGCCGGAAACTGAAGTCTGCCAGGGGGCCGTCATTGGCTAACAAGCCTTCACCTGCTGTTAGCATCCCATTGACTCCCATTCATTTTGGCGTCACTTTGACAGCAAATAACTTTACATCTGAGGCGTTTAAAGACTCCATTTGTTCATTGTTTATTTCTAAAGAAACACGACAATGTATAAAGGGCTCCATTACCTTAGCAGTTTTTGTAAAAATAGGCTAACGATTGCGTCATAACACGCGACTCTCTGTCGCACCGTAGAGAAATTACCGTACAGATATGAGGAGAAGCTCGCGGGCAATCTTTTACTGTCTATGAGGCAATTGGGGGGACGAGGAGGCATAAAGTCCGATAAAGTCAAGAGAGAAGCCCATAGAGAGTCCATAAAAGCAACGGGACAAAATATTTTCAACAACGTTTTGAGGAATTCAGATTTGTCTTGGCACAGCTAGTAGAAGATTTACCACTGTCAGACAGGTGTCTTACGTCACATCTACGTCGTCCAGCTCAGTGTGAGCCTGTGCAGTACGCCTGGCGATCAGGAAGTGAGTGCTTCTAATTGACTTCACTTTTCTCCATTGAAGTCTATGGGGTCGCTGTGTCCATTTCTTTTACTGTCTATGCATGGAAGTCTCCGCAGAGGTAATTGTACACCATTGAGAACATATTTATAAATAAAGACATTGATTTTAGCTAAAAAAAACTACACAGTGTACCTATAAAATGTTTCTTGGAGTGAATTACAGAGTAAAGTAAACTTCCTATTGCCAGGAGGTGGCGCTATGACTAACTGAATATTGGGTTTCAGTTTATTTGGATGGTCCCTTTAACACATTCTGTTGACTATACGTAACGTTGCTCCTACATGTCTACTAACTCTCATTAGAGTGTTAGTAGAGTATTAATAGACTGGTAGGGTTAGGGTTAGATTAAGTTGACATGTAGTTGCAAAGTTACTTATAGTCAGTAGAGTGTCTGTTTGAGGACCATCACAATAAAGTATATGCAGATATTAAGCAGACAGTCTACTAATACTCCAATGAGAGTTAGTTGACATATAGTTGCAAAGTTACTTATAGTCAACAGAAACAGAATGTTCAAAAGGGACCCTGTCAAATAAAATTTCCAAGCATGAAGGCATAGAGTAGAAGCTTCCAGTGTTTATGATCAGCGGCGTCTCCATGGCACTATCCACGAGGCGTCAGAACAGCAAATCCGTCAACAAATTAATTTTTAGAGGTAGGTTCTAGACCGGATCATTAATGTCAGTTTAGCTCTGGCATCAAACAAGCTCGCATTTCGGGGACACTTTAAAGAGTAAAGTCAAGTCAAGTCATCTTCATTTATAAAGCGCTTTTAACAATGTAGATTGTTTCAAAGCAGCTTTACAGAGATAAACATATCATTTAAGGTAACAGAGATTGTTTTGGCTTTATAGCGATTCTTGAATAATGTTATTTTCCAGCTAAAGTTAGTTTGGATTGATTCACTTCCGTTGAAATGATCATTTGTTATTAAATTAGGGGCCGCTAAGACGACGCCGTTCTATAAACAGACTTTAAACGCGAACCTGTGATAAACGCTGATGGCGTTCACATATTATTAAGAATTGATTCTATAGTTGAATGTGCGCAGGTTTGTAAATCCCTACAAACCATGCCTAAACAAACTACTTGTCTTGCCTTTAAATGACCTATAAAAGACACTGAAAGTCTCAACAAAAGTAATTTTCTCTCCATCATCGACCTACTTTGATCCATATTTGAAGAAGCTGCTCAGTCGCCCTGCTGGTTCCGTTAAGTATCTCAGCCCAGAAATCCCAAATGAACTGATTGGTATACTCCCTGAGTCTGTCCAGAAAGAAATTATCAGAGAAATTAAGGCCGCGCTGTTTTTCTAAGTGATCATGGATACGACTCAAGATGTATCCACAGTGGATCAGATGAGTCAAATCTTTCGGTATGTAAGCATAGAGAGATAGCCAGGGTTCTGCAATGGCTGTGAAAATCAACAAGTCTTTTCTGGGATCCCAGTAAATGGCTGACTCGTCCCCTGCCGCAATAACCAATGAAATTATACGTTTGGTTGAGGATAAAGGTTTTGAAATTTCTAAATGTCGTGGCCAAGGATGTGATGGGGCCACGAACATGAGTGGCATATACACGGGAGTTCAGGATACAGGAGAGACAACCAAATGCCACATATGTACTGTGCTGCCCATAACTTAATCTGGTCCTCAATGATTCAGTTAAAGGGTTAGTTCACCCAAAAATTAAAATTCTGTCAGTAATTACTCCCCTTCATGTTGTTCCAACCCCGTAAGACTTTCGTTCATCTTCAGAAGACAAATTAAGATATGTTTTATTAAATCTGAGAGCTGGATCACTCCTCCATAGGCTTCTAAGGGACTGAAACTTGTTCCCCCGAAAAGTTATTAAAGACATCGTTAAAAAAGTCCAAGTGACTACAGTGGCTCAATCTTCAGTTTATTAAGCAACGAGAATACTTTTTGTGCGCAAAAAAAAACAAAAATATCGACTTTATTCAACTATTAAATTCCTTCTCGGTCGGCCTCTCGTAGTAAAACTGCGTAGCGCTTCTGTGGTGGACGTCACACGCATCACACACATGACCAGCATCAGCCAATAGTGAGCCTGCGTGTGACGTAGCCCTACGCTATCACACTATGTTAACTGACGAGGCCCACAGAGAAGGAAATTAGTAGTTGAAATAAAGTCATTATTTTTGTTTGTTTTTTCGCACATAAAGTATTCTCGTCGCTTGATAAACTTAAGATTGAGCCACTGTAGTCACTTGGACTATTTTAACAATGTCTTTAATAACTTTTCGGGAGAACAAGTTTCAGTCCCTTAGAAGCCTATGGAGGAGTGAGACAGCTCTCAGATTTAATAAAACATATCTTAATTTGTCTTCTGAAGATGAACGAAAGTCTTACGGGGTTGGAACAACATGAGGGGGAGTAATTACTGACAGAATTTTCATTTTTGGGTGAACTAACCCTTTAAGTCAATAACAGAGCTGAGAAAGTTTTACAACACCATGGAAAAATTTTACGTGTTTTTTAACCTATAAAGAGGTGGAATGTATTGGTTGAGATTACTGAAAAACCCACTCCGGGTGTCACGCCGAAAGAAAGGTTCAGAGAATGCAACTAAAATGGGTGAGTAGTTTTATGTTTTTACATTTTGGGCCGCCGTGCCAAGATCAGTAGTTTATTATTGACTTTGGCTGAGCCTTGGTTGTTTTAGACTTGTTTTTGTTCCATTCTGGTTGTGAAAAGTGGTTGGGTAGAGTGTGTTTTTTTTAATGGTATTGTTTGGTATGGTATTTTCTTGATGCACTACAGTGAATGTCTATAAATGTCTCTTCGATTGGGGGGTTAGGGGGGTCCATACAACTTATTTTGCATATGGGCCCGGGACCGACTGGCTACTCCACTGCAGAGTTTGTATGTGTTAAGAGAGTTTTAGAGACTGTACTCATTAAGTGATAAAGGGTTATTAATTTATTATAGTAGCTAATGTGTTTTAATATGACTGGAGCTCTGGATTGACCAATCAGCATCCAGTTTAGTAATAATGAGCACTTGTGCTGTTTGCTATATGATACCAAATGACCAGGACAAAAACTTATTTTTCTTAAGAGCACTTTATTAATTCATTGGAACAGAAACAATAACTGACAAGAATACAAATATTTGTATTTAAAATTTACAAAATAGCTAATACAATATTTTGCTGATTTTCTTATTAATGATCAGCTGTTGATAAAGGTCAATCATGAAGAAACAGATTGAAACATTTTAACATTAAACAGAAATGAAGCACAAACTTTACCGACCTCTGATTATCTTATAATGGCACACAAATCAGATTTTGCAGAAAAACTAATAATACCTATCGATTTTAAGTGATCATTAAAGAGAAAAAAAGAAATTAAACAATTTATTGTTAAATCAGTTAAGTTTAGTCTGTATTTAAATTGTTATAAGTTGTGTATTAAGTAGCTCAGAGTTAAATTTAGTCATGTTAGCGTCTGGATCTTTTTTGGCCAATGATCGCACGAATCTCTTCCACCACTTTTGCTTTATTGTTTGTGATGTTTTTTCCAGCGACCTCCATTAGATCAGTGATCATCTCAGCAGTGTAAGGACCTTGAACCGTGGCATATCTCTTCCTCCAGTCCTCAATTTTATCTGAAGAAACAATAACACACTTAAATCAGAACACAGTTGATATGTTAGATTTTATTCAGGATATTGTAAGATCATAACCTGCCTCCACAGTTGACCACATTAAAGAGAGGGATGTGAATCACAGTTGGAACGTTTTTTCCTTTGAACACATAGAAGTCCTTCGGTTTCTTTGAGTCCTCACTGGGAATGACGACCTCAGGGAAAGGGATGCTTCGTTCCCTGCAAATCTTGGCAGCGTCCTTCACTGTCTGCAGTGGGAAAACATTGCAAATCACTTTATTAAAACTTTAGTATATATATACACCACATAAAGATGGTGAAATTTAAACTTATTTAAATGGTTTTCTTTCTTTTTTTTTCCCCCAGTTAAAATGCTACAAACCATTTTAGGTTAGTGTGACCTCTGAGGGTCATTTTGTCAGCAAGTTTCTTAAAAAAAACCCCGTCTTTTGTGAGGAAAGTCAGCCATACAGGTTTAGAGGATGAGAGAATGATGATTGAATTTACATTTCTAGGAGAACTATTCCTTTAAATTAGCTGATATGAGAGTATGTGTGCATTATTAAATTGGAGAGAAGTATATAATACCGTGAAAGGATCGTCTTCACTGAAATCCAGGGAAATTATGAGCTCAGTGTGTCTCTCTTCTCTCAGCACTGAGAAGTAGGGCGAGTTCAGCAACAGTCCAGCGTCTTCATAGTCTCTCGTCTTACTTTTCAGTAGAGCGGCGGGCACTGCTTTGGCTGAAAGTTTAAAGAGTGAGAGATCAAAAATGAGTCACATTGAGTCATGTTTATTATTCACATTGAATTGCCAGTTATCAGGAAGTCTGTTCTCACCTGTCATGTTGTGGAGAAAGTCATATTTTCTGCCCCAAATCCACTGATCCATGCATTTACAAATGCTGCACCAAAGATCTGTACCACAAATACACTCTTTAAAATAAAGTTTCTTCAGAGGTTCTTTGGACAGTCTTTGGAGATTCAAGAAGTTCTTGATGTTTCACTTTCTTCAGATCAGTGTTTTGTTTTTGTTTTAGCATTAAAGAACTAGTACATAGATCGTTAAATAAAAATAATAATTTAAGAATATCAAAAAGCATCATTGTATTTACATATTTCCGACATGACACACAAGAAGTATTTTGCAGATCAACCAGGCAACTCCTCATGGACTAAACACAAAACAAATGTACAGCGTGACCCGTATAGTCCGATTCATGAACCAATGATTCAAATTAACTATGAACTAGTTCTTTTATTAAATTATTCAGACTTACGTTTTGAAACAGTCCGATTATTCTTTCACTGATAAACATGTATTCTCTCTTTACCTGCATTCCTCAATCATCACACAGTTGTTTTTATAGCTTGCCACAACAATCCTTATTCTAATGCAATGAAACTAAGTAGCCCTCACTTTATCTAATAATATGGCAATAAAAATGTTAATGAAAAGAGAACAAATGCAGGTTCTTCTTCACTAAAACATAACTGTGTTTAGCAGTTCTCAAGATAAATTATATATAATTACCTGTCACGATTTGGTCTTGTCTGTCACGTTTTGGTTTGTTCATGTCATGTTTCCATGTCTGTCATGTGATTCCCTGTTTGTCATGGGATCCTGCCATGTGTCTTGTCATTGGATTATCGTCTGTTCATTGTTCTCAGGTGTCCCTTGTCTTGTCATTAGTCCTGTGTATTTAATGCCGCGTTGCAGGCAACCTGTAACCTGTGTTTTTCCAACCTTAAACTCATGAAAGTGCACTGGAACGGCAGTCAAACCCGTGACTTCCCACCCGTGAACTCGTACTAGATCGATGTACTCCCAGTTACGAGCTCTGACGTCATGGGTATAAGGTTGGAAAAACACGGGTTACAGGTTGACTGGAACGCGGCATAAGCCCTCATGTTTGCCATGTGTCTTTGTCAAGTATTGTTTCCTGTAACCTCTGTTGTGTAAGTTCATGTTTTCATTTTGAGTTTTTCATGCCACGCCATGTTTTTGTTTCATGTTATGTTTTGATCTTGTTATTTTTTATTAAACTGCACTTGGGTTCTCTCAACTTGCCTTCAGTGGATATCCTTACAGAACCACTCTATGGTCCTAGTATAAGAAAGTTTGGCATTAATTCACACTTGCTCAAACTGGAAGCTCAGTTACGGCTATTTAAAAAGATTAAAATGTTTTGTTGGGTAAAGTGGCTTATACATTAATCTGGCTTGAAAATCAAAAGTGAAGTACATATCAGTTCAACCTACCGATAGGCCAGAAACTGAACCAAACACTCAAATTGTTGCATACATCTTTGGTGAAATGCTTCGTATACCGGTTTGCAGATTCTTTATCAGTGATATCCAGTTTCCCCACTTGAAAAATCAGCTGACTTTTGTCTGGAGCGAGATCTGTAAAAAGAGGAGAACATAACTGAGTTCTTCTTATCTGACAACATATAATTCTAGTTTTCTAGATTAATCAGCTTCATATCATGTTCGTTGGCAGCATCCTGAGCTTTCTGATGTAATATAGTGTGTTTGCTTATAAAAACCACACATATTTGCATTTGAATTATCATCAGTAAACTCACTGAAAGAGATTCTGGAGTCTGGAGAGTTAATTTCCTCAACTTAATGTCTTTACACTGATCAACTGTCTGCAGGGGTTTACATCAACCCGGATTTAATTTATTGCACAAATTAAAGCTCAGACACAGGGATAATATTTTTGCATGTTGCCATTTCAATTTCGCTGTTTAGTTTTTGTAATATTTGTTTGTTTTTTATAATATTTTTACTTTTTAAATGTTGCTGAAAAGACATTAAATATCTGTCTCATCATAATAATATATAATTAATTTTAAACATAATTCTATTTGAATTGAAATAGTCTTTCAAAAATAAATAAGACTTAAATAAGTGTCAATAAACAGCAGGATCCTGTTGTGACTTACAGTAGATTACATATTTAATTTGACATAAACTTGCTGTGAGGGACGTATGGTGTGTTCAAGTCCTTCTGGGAAGTTTGTACATACGAGGTGGGAAGTTGTGTTTATGACGGCATGTGCATTCAAGTCATTTTTGACGGAGTAAGATGGCGGAACTTTCTCTTAATTAATTACACAAAATTACATTAAGGTTCTTAAACTCTTGTTCTAGAAAATGAACAAAGAAATGTGAATCAGGTGTACTTATTTAATTAATTTATGAATTATGAATTTATGCCACTGGCAACTTTATCGTTACATATTGCATTGTTATATTATAATGTCATCATTCTGTGCAGGCAATTAGCTTACTTCGCTGTAAATAGAAAAGCCTGAGAATATCACTGCTAAATACCTTTAAGTACTGTGGTATTCTGCCATGTTTCTCACTGACACGCCCACAACTCGTAAAGATCGGGGCTTAAAGATAATCCTGTTCCCACTGGTATTTACGACATTGTGGCGGCGTTCATGTATGTTCAACTCGTAAATATGATCTGTATGAGATGACTTGAACGCACCATTACTGTCTTGCACTTTGGGTCAATCATTCAGCCGACAAAACGAGGACAAAAACTTAAGAAAACATGCACTGGATATTAGACTTGATCTGACAGTATAAACCACTGAACAGATTGTACATCTGTCCCCCATTTTCATTTGCATCAATATTAAATATATTTGTTGAGTAATAACAGTGGAAATGTTCAATAACCTTTCTTTGTTTATTTGTGTCTCCTCAAAAATGTAACACTTATATATTAATTCTAACTTTAAAAATGTTTACCGGTCACTGTTTTTCTGATGGAGTGCTCAAGAGTAGACGGATCTTTGCCATCCAAAACCCAGAGATGCATCTCCACAAGGTCCAAGAGCACCTGCAAACACTTTTGGGAGTCTGGATCTTCTGAAGAAAACACAGTGAACAAACATGAAAACACTGAAAAATGTTGTATCAAATATTTCACCACATTACTTATCAATAAATAAATGCAACAAGAAATGTTTTACCTTTCCCCGTTCCCTCAAGGAGATTAAAATTATTCAAGAAATCTAAAAAAAATAAAATAAAAAAAAAAACAGAGTTGATATGACAATAATTTGACTCTCTTTTTTAGGCAGAACTGATTCTTCAAAACGAATGTAGCAGCACCATATATCTTTTTCCAATTCTCGTCTCCATCAGCTAAAGCGCTGCCGCACAGACCTGGAAAGAAACACAATATCATCAACAAACAGGAAGATTAAAATAAATAGTACAAAAGCCTATAATAATTTTTTTTTTTAAAGTATATACTGTATATATAATAGTTTGCTGTGATCAGATTAGGTAAGGTGGAGTAAGAAATCTCATTTCTAAATATTTATTGAATAATTGCTTGACTTTTCATCTGAACATTTGTGAGATTTATTCCATCTGAAGAGTTTTGAGGTTAAAGGATAATTTTGTATTATTATTATTTATTTTGTCATTAGATAGACGTATCTGTAACGATGTAAGCAGGGAAGCTGAAAACAGAAGACTCAGGTTCTCACGAAACACAAATAAGTTTAACTCTTATTCTAAACAAAAGCAAACAGGCAGTACAAACACATTTAAACATAACAGAGACTGGACCAAGAGTGAAGGCAAGGGTGAGGCTTAAATAACAAACTGAAAGTTAGCTAATAAAATGACACAGCTGAAACCAATGCACCAATAATGGCGGTAACCATGCAAACTGAACAAAGGAACAGGGGAAACTCAGACATGAACAATATCAAAACAAACAAAACCCTGACACTATCATTGATCTGGGAATTGATCTAATGTTAGACATCAAAGGTTTTTATGTCAGTTTGTTAATTGGGGACACTTAACACATTTAAGCCCAGTTCACATTATTTCTCAAGTGCAGGCAAGGAATTTCTGCAGAAATTTCATATGATCTGCTTGTAACCACATGCATGAATATAATAAAATGATGAGTGGAACAGAAACTGTTAGCAGTCGTAAGCCAAGTTCAGACTGCACGATTTTCAAAGTAGTCACTGTTCTTTTCACACTGCATGACTATCTGGGGTAACATTCAGTTGCTGCTGTGTTCACACTGCACGATGGGTCAGCGACAGGAGGTTTAACACTGACTTTAAAAAAGAAAGAATCGCCGACAACTTCTGTCTGCTCCGCAAACTACATTTCACAACCACACGCGAGAAGTGATGATAAGGAAATAACGCAAAATCACGCGTGCGTGAGCGGAGTTCTCGCACGAGACTCAAATTGTTATTTATAATTGTAGCCTGCAAGAAGCTTGCGATCCCAATTGTCTGTGTAATATTCTGGTAAGCACTGAATATTTGCGACACTGATTTACGACGCCACGGCAAAGTTGCTGGGCATCATGGGGATTACAGCACATGGAGATGGATACACGTTAAAAAAAAGGTTCCAAGTGTGTTCGGCACTCGCTGTACGTCTCCTTATTACTGCACGTCCTGTGCAATACAAAATAGTAAACAAGAACAAGACATGGTGTCAGAGTAAAAGTAACTAAAATGGATTTTGCAGCAGTACCGTCGCCGCACATGAATTGGGAATCGTCTAACTTACCAGATGCATGGCGCAAGTTCAGACAGCATGCAGAGCTCATGTTCGCGGGTCCGTTGAAGACACGAGGTGAAGACGAAAAGTGCAGTTATTTACTCCAGTGGATAGGAGAAAAAGGAAGAGATATCTTCAACACCTGGGCGCTGATGACAGATGAAGCAAAGGTACTGAAAACATATTACGACAAGTACGAAGCATATGTGATGCCCAAAACAAACATAATTTTCGCCAGATATAAATTTCATGAGTGAATTCAAGGAGCCAACGAAAGTTGAGCAATTTATGACTGAACTAAAACTATTAGTGAAAGACTGTGCTTATGCAGACAGCGAGGAAATGGTTAGAGACCACGTCGTGTTTGGCATTCACTCTCCGCGAGTGCGGGAGAAACTGCTGAGCGTCGGCTCGGAGTTAACGTTAGAGAAGGCCATGGATATAGCCAGATCACATGAACTTGCACAAGCTCAGCTCAAAACGTTCTCAAACAGCGCATACAACCCCCGCGATCAAGCAGTGCACGCCGTTATCTCGCAGAAAGAGTCACAGAAGCGAACAGCTGGAACTAAAGCCTTTCGTCGTAGCAGCAATGACGTCGCGGAGCGCGGCAGAAATTGCGGTTACTGTGGCAACCAGGCCCACGGTACTTCTGGTAAATGCCCTGCAAAAGGTAAAGAATGTGGCAAATGCGGGAAACCAAACCACTTCGCCAAAGTGTGTCGTTCGGTTTACAAAAGGAATGTTCATGCAGTGAGCAAAGAGGCTTCTCATGATGAAGAAGACACACATGCAGAGTTTTTTTCTGGATGCAGTATTGAAAAAGTCATGTGACACGGAACAAGCATTTGCGGACATACTGCTGGGAGATAAAAAAACTGAAGTTAGTTTTAAGTTGGACACCGGAGCACAGGTGAATGTCATTCCACTGGACACATTTAAAATGCTAAAAGGTCGGTGCAAGCTCACACCGACTAAGCACAGCCTCACTGGATATGGTGGTCAAATGCTCACAGTAAAAGGGACCTGTGTATTACAGTGCAAATACAAGGACAAAGAAACACTGATGAATTTTTACATAGTCAGCACCCAAGCACCACTTGTGTTAGGTCTAAAATCATGCCTGGACCTGGACTTAAACAAGCTAGTGCTCTCAGTGAACGCCCTTAAAGACGACAAGTTTATCATGGAAGATTATGCTGATGTATTCGATGGCATCGGATTATTTCCAGGGGAGTGCACAATCCATCTAAAACCCAATGCAACTCCAGTTGTTTATCCAAGGATTCCTCTGGCTCTACGTGGCAGACTGGAAGAAGAGCTGCAAAATATGGAAAAACAAGGAGTCATAGTCAAGGTAACAGAGCCCACCAGAGTCGTGGAAAAACCGAGAACCGGCAAACTCAGAATATGCCTAGATCCCAGCGACCTCAATAAAGCTATCAAGCGTCCACATTACCCCTTGCCAACGATAGAAGACATCATGCCCAAACTAACGGGTGCAAAATACTTCAGTGGTTTAGATGCCCGTTCAGGATACTGGGCAATAAAACTAAATCATCCAAGCTGACAACATTCAACACTATACTAGGACGATACAGATTTCGTCGTCAGGTCAGGATGAATTTCAACGCAAAATCGATGAGACATTTGAAGGTCTAAACGGTGTTGTTGCAATCATTGATGATATCCTTGTTTACGGACGAACCAAAAAAGAACATGACGACAACTTGCACGCAATGTTGCAAAGGTCTCGTGAGAAAGGGGTGAAGCTCAACCAAGAGAAAAGCATTGTGAGCGCCTCTGAGGTTCGCTACTTCGGCCACTGCTTATCCGCTGAAGGTCTCAGCGATCAAGCACATGGAGCCACCAAAGAGCAAAGCAGAGCTCGAAACAGTCCTGGGAATGGTGAACTACCTGTCTGTAACGATGGTGCGGTTGAAGCAGAGATGAGGCAGGATCCAACTGCAGCACACGCTTTAATGAACAAACTTTACATGACAAGACTGGATACAGGACTCGAGAACAGGAACAACCAACATCACGTTAGACATTAAACAATAAACAAGAACTCACAAAGACAGGGCAGAAACACAGGGCTTAAATAATAAGGGACAAACGAGCTTAACAAGGGGGCGTGGGAAATCAGAAACACCTGGGATAACTAATAGACAAGACAGGGAACCACTGAACATGACAAGACACAAAACCACATCATGACACTGTCTAAGTTTGCACCCTGTTTATCGGACATTAATGCACCACTTCGTCAGCTGCTAAAACAGTCCAGCGAGTTCATTTGGGATTCCCAGCACGACACCGCATTCCAAAAAATTAAAGATCTCATAACTAAGGAACCTGGACCAGTACTTGCGTACTATGACCCACAGAAAGAACTGCACCTTCAAGTGGATGCATCAAAATATGGTCTTGGTGCAGTCCTGCTGCAGGACGGAAATCCGCTCAGCTATGCTTCAAGATCACTGACCAAATGTGAAGTTAGCTATGCTCAGATAGAGAAGGAGCTCTACGCTGTCTTATTCGGCTGCAAGCGCTTTCATCAGTACGTATATGGCCAAAAGTCATATTGGAGTCTGATCACAAGCCACTTGAAGCCGTGATGAAAAAGCCACTAGCTGCAGCTCCGCCACGACTCCAAAGAATGATCCTGCAGCTCCAGAAATATGATATCACTATCACGCACCGGCCAGGAAAGGAGATTCCTGTGGCAGACACCCTCTCTAGAAAGTTCATAGAGACAGAGCACGACAATCTCAATGAAGGAATGGACATGCAGGTTCACATGATATACAAAAGCTTACCTGTCAGTGACACAAGGCTGCAACAGATCCGTGCTGAGACTGAGTTAGACAGCCAGCTTGTCCAGCTCAGACAGGTGATTCTGGATGGATGGCCTGGAGAGATGAGAAAATGCCCTGCAGACATTAGCGACTTCTGGAATTTCCGAGACGAACTGTCGTTGACCAACGGAATCATTCTCAAAGGTGAGAAGATAGTCATACCATCCTCACATCCAGAAGATAAGCTCACACGCATTCACGTCGGTCACATGGGCATAGAGAAGTCGAAGCAAAGAGCACGAGACGTGTTATTCTGGCCAGGAATGGGTAAACAAATAGAACGCATGGTCGAAAGATGCGATACCTGCCTGGAGCGATGCTGTTCAAACACCAAGGAGCCCATGATTCCTCACGAAATACCAACCAGACCATGGCAGGTGATAGCTTCAGACCTCTTTACCTGGAACAGTGAAGAATACATGGTTACAGTAGACTACTATAGCCGCTTCTTTGAATTGGACAAACTCCACACGACCACTGCTGCCACTGTCATCAGCAAACTCAAAGTAATTTTTGCAAGGCATGGCATCCCAGAGAAATTTGTCTCCGACAATGGTCCACAATATCGGGCCAAGGAGTTTGAAGACTTTGCAAAGACATGGGGTTTCATGCACACCACCACAACCCCTCATTACCCCCAGAGCAATGGTTTGGCTGAGAAGACTGTGCAGATCACAATATCGATGTTGACAAAAGCCAAGATGGACAGGAAAGATGCCCATCTCAGTTTGTTAGAGTATAGGAATACACCTGTTGACAACTTTAAGTCACCTGCCCAGCTTCTTATGAGTCGCAGACATAGATCCATACTGCCAAACACCATTAAGCAGCTCCTACCTGAAATTGTCGGTTTCACAGAGGCACGCTCCAAAAGAGTAAAGCAGCAGCATCATCAGAAAAAGTATTATGATCGCTCGACTCGCCCACTGTCACAGCTTCACATTGGACAAGGTGTTCGCATTCAAGAGCATGGACTTTGGAAACCAGCTGTACACCCTGCCAATACCCAAAGATTATATCATGTTTGCACCTCAGATGGTCGGGTGTATCGCAGGAATCGTCGTCATCTTCTCAGCATAAAAGAGGAGCCTGTGGAAAACACCTGCGTTTCTGCAAACCTAGAGGAAGAGCAAAATAGCACGGCCACATCAACGCAATGGTACACAACATTCAAATGACAAAGAGATCCAGCCCATGCAATACTATACCAGATCAGGTCGAGCAGTGCGACCGAGATCAATCCTTGATTTGTGATTGGTAATTCGTCTGGGGTTTAGGCGGATCGCTGCCCCCATGAGAGGAATGGAATCTAAGATTTGGTATGGGCTGTCAGAGAATAATGGACGTTTTGTTCATAAGTACTGTTGCATCTTGTGTGATACGTTAAGTGTCAGAGGTGTCTAGATGTTTTGTGAAATGCAGCAACCTCTATGTTTAGGCTAGAGTAATGTTTCAGTCACTTGAGTAAGTTGACAATGTTTTTTTTAGTTTTTTCTTTAAAAACAAGGGGGATGTAATATTCTGGTAAGCACTGAATATTTGCGACACTGATTTACGACGCCACGGCAAAGTTGCTGGGCATCATGGGCATTACAGCACATGGAGATGGATACACGTTAAAATAAAGGTTCCAAGTTTGTTCGGTACTCGCTGTACGTCTCCTTATTACTGCACGTCCTGTGCAATACAAAATAGTAAACAAGAACAAGACAGTCTGTGAGCTGATTTGCAGCGAAAAGGAGAAAAGAAAAACAGATTATGCAGGAGGGAATGATTGGGGAGACGAGAGCAAGGATTGTGTGTTCTGCAAAGAGAGTTGGGGGTAAAAAAAAATATTTTGCAATGTGCTACTGGTCAAGCAAATGTCTAGGCTACTTTGTTTCTGTTTGATATAAATGTAAATATATCTATTAAAATACTGATATTCTGGTCTATAACTCCTCCCCGAACTCCCCGCTGCCCTGTATCTTGCTCTCTCATTGGCTGTCGGTCATCGCAGATGTAGTTTTCAGTCAGAACACTTTCACACAGCAGCATTTGGAATCGCAGACAGGTGATCGTGCAGTCTGAACTTGGCTTTCGGTTGCGTTCCATTCCAAAATTGTCCTGCCCTTCACTCGCTAACTTCCCTCCGTCTCAGATGTACATCATTGCTTACGTTGCTCGAGTGCCCACTACTGGCGGAAACTGCAATGGGTTGAATAGGAACGTCCTAGGCCCTTGATCACTTGGAATCAGCTGTGGAGTTCATGTATTATTTTTTAAAAAGAATTCCTTTAAGAATTTGTTTAATGCAGCATCCAAATGTATATAGGTGTGTTTTGGTTGTTTTAAATAAAATAAATAGAGTTGTTTGTGATGGTGGTGATTACATCTGAGGTGACGTCACAATCGTGTTGCATTGTGGTATATGGAGCTGCCTATAGACTCCCTCTGTCAAAATCGAGGGAACGAGGGTCTGTCCATATAAACTTCCCTCGTCAACTTCACCAATGTGAAACTCTTCAGAATGGCGGCAGGGATTCCCCCGAGGGGAAGTGCTTATGAAGTTCACAAGTGCGTGTCTAAAAGTGAACTGGAACGCACCCCTAGTGAGTTTGATTCATTGATAGTTTTTGTTAAGGTAACACAAAACAAAAACACAAAATGGATGCACTATTACTAATATGAATCAGTGCATCATCCTTGCATGCATATTAGTGCACCTACTCCTATTAGTGAGCCTACTCGCTTAGTTACCCATGTTAGTAATATGATGCAATGACCAGTTCAACACTGCTGCAGTTCCTGTTTAAACAGTTTCCTCTGCATAATGTTCATTATTAGGGGCAATAAAACTGATTATTTGTCAGTTTTTGGCAGTATCAGTGAGTTTAAATTGTATATCGATAGATTGTTTATGAGCACTGCTGTAATTTATGTAATTACTGCATTTTTTGACATTTTAACACATTAGTTGACCTCTCAGTAATCTAGCCAGTAGTGTTATTTATGTAGGACTTTAATGTTTATCTTTAGATAATAGATAGTTAGACTATAATTGCAGTTAGATAATGGGAGCAACACTTGAACAGAAACCATAACCAGATGCTAGACTCAGGACTCCGGACTGATCAGCCCGAACATCTTTTCTGTTTGTGTTATGTGGTTGTGTGCTTCTTGTTATGTTTATCATGTCTTCTTTTGTTTGTCATGTCTTTACCCCCTCGTTTCCTTTTCATTAGTTCATTTGCTTCACCAGTTATCTCTTATTACCCTCTTAATTTGTTGCCTTATTTATTTCCCTTGTGTGACACCAGCTCTGCTTTATGTCCCTATTTTGGACTCTTAACCCTATTTTGGAAATTTAAATGAACGCCTCTCCGAGACCTTGCTCCACACCACAACAGGTAACAAATATTATTTGGTGTAAAAGAGGCTATTCTGTTAGCTATTAAATTGGTCTTCCATTATTCGACTATTTAACTATTTTATCAAAATATATACATTTACATTAAATATTTGATTTAGTATTTTACATTAATGACATAACATTTAAAGAAATAAATCATCAAAATTGTATCACATGTATTTTATATATTCTACAAATCAGATGATAGGGATAAGTTTACCGGTGGCTTCTTGCCCTATAGGTAGGATGTTAGTTTTCCCTATTCGTGAGGCAATCTGGTCTTGTTTTGAGAAGTTCAATTTTGTGCAATTACTAAATTAGCAAATGTTTTCATTTATTTCCCCTAATAATATATTGGACATGATAAACTCCACTCTAAATACTCAATGTGCGATTGAAATTGATGTCTAAACAATTTTTTAACATTTCTACTAATGATGTTATTTTTATGACTTGAGCAAATGAGCAACTACAGACCTGATCACCGGCTGATCACAGAAACTGTCGATCTATTAGTCACCTTGCAGGTACAGCATGTCAATTTCAGGCTGATTCTTCATCATGGAGCCATTTTCAAACTGACTGCCAAAGCTGGAGACTCCCACAAACGCTCCAGTGAGAGAATAACCTGCTTCATGTGGAGTGAACTCGAACCAGGGGTCTACAGACACAAACACATCCATATAACAGCTGACACAAACACATTAACTCTCTCTTTCTTTCACACAAACACACAGACCTCCTTCATGTTCCTGTTTGCATTGCTTGTCGATCACTGTGTAGATTGGATACGGGTCTTTACTCTGCTGGTTCCACTGCTCTGTAAATGGTTGTTCATTGATCTATAGAGAACGTTATTGTAGTGGAGACATAGACAATTAGAACATTATTAAGAAAAGTATTTATAGTAAAGGCTTTCACTGTAAAAAGGAAAAAAAATCATTTTGGGTTCCTCAGATCGCCACAGTGGAGGATCCCTCTGAAGAGGAACATCTCTGAGGAACTTGTAAATGTCCATATGTTCATGCAAGAACTATAAAGACCTCATCATAAAGAAAAGGAAATATACTTGAAATATACTGAGGTTCCTTGAGGTCATTACAGGATATTATGTGTTCTGCCTGAACCAAAATGGTACTATGGACTTTACAAAGAGAGAACATGTTTGAGTAAACTTCACCACAATTTCATTCTCAGGTCAGTATTCTGTTTTTTTTTTTACAGTTCACTTACTTATGTGTTTAGCAACCTATAAGTGCACAATCTAAAATGTATAATCTTATATTTCAAAATGAGATTATAGTTCCCATATTTTCATTTTTTGCATGTATGTTTCCTTTACCAGAGGATGTCATGTAGATTTGTAGTACTGTATTCTAAACAATGTTACAATATTGTTGCTATTAAATACTTATATTACAATCTATTAAAAATATTCAACACATAAAACTTAAAACCACATCATAAATAACTCATGGAAGTCATGGAAGCTGTGTTATGAATAGTTACAGACCTCTTTCACAAATGTTGTGACGCCCATCGCTGCCCAGAAGTCAGTCATGCTGAAGTTGTCTTTCCCATAGTAATATTTCTTCAGTTTGGCTAATGAATCTCCCCAGCTGACGGCAGGACCGTTGAGTCTCCGGATGATCTTGTCTTTCACAGACTCTAGTTTGGTGGACCAGTCTGGCTCCTTATATAAGGAGGCCATACACCTTCAGAGGAACAACATACTGTCATTTTGACATTCTCTCTGTGTGTGTGTGTGTGTGTGTGTGTGTGTGTGTGTGTGTGTGTGTGTGTGTGTGTGTGTGTGTGTGTGTGTGTGTGTGTGTGTGTGTGTGTGTGTGTGTGTGTGTGTGTGTGTGTGTGCGTGTGTGTGTGTTCTTTCTCAGGTTCATACCAGGTAGATCCAGAGACTCCGCTCAGATAATGGACACAGTCCAGAAGACTGGGGGTTTTCTGGAGCTGAACCAGAGATCCCAGCAAACCCACCATGGCTCTTTCTCCTCCTCCAGAACCCAGTAATGCAATGTTTGGCACTTCATCCTGAAACACACCGATTAATTTTGCAAACATTTGATGTTAAGCAGCTACAAAACCATTTACCTAGTAGGTTATTTCAAATAGGTATAGCCAGGCAGAGATATAAAGTATAAGATGTTTTACCACACTGCAGTCTATCCCATTGTTCTTCAGGCTTTGTAGAACAGTGTTTCTCCTTCTGACTCTAAACTCCTTCTCATTCTTATTCAGAGTGTGATCTATTCTCACCTCACTGTTGCAGAGACAGGCATACCATGAACATCATCATCACCACATACTGCTATATTGGGTTTCATATTCTGGTCCCACTTTATATTAAGTGGCTTTAAGTACTATGTACTTACATTGAAGTTACTACTTTGATACAATGGACTTATTATGTATATACACTACCGGTCATAAGTTTGGGGTCAGTACGATTTTTTATGTTTTTAAATGAAGTCTCTTCTGCTCACCAAGGCTGCAATTATTTGATAAAAAATGCAAAAAAAAAACAGTAATATTGTGAAATATTATTACAATTTAAAACAGCGGTTTTCTATGTGAATATATAGTAAAGTGTAATTTATTCGTGTGATCAAAGCTGAATTTACAGCATCATTACTCCAGTCTTCAGTGTCACATTTTTAAAATTATTATAATATGAAATTATTATAATATGATGCTCAAGAAACATTTATGATTATTATCCATGTTGAAAACAGTTTTTTACATTTTTATTTCAGGATTCTTTGATGAATAGAAAGTTCAAAAGAACAGAATTGATCTGAAATGGAAAGCTTTTGTAACATTAAATCACTGCCATTCAAAAGTTTGGGGTCAGTAAGAATTTATTTTTTATTTTTGGGGGAAAGAAATTAGAAAATACTTTTATTCATCAAGGATGAGTTAAATTGATCAAAAGTTATACAGTAAAGACATATATAATGTTAGAAAAGATTATATTTTAAATAAATGCTGTTCTTTTGAACTTTCTATTCATCAAAGAATCCTGAAATAAAAATGTAAAAAAACGGTTTTCAACATGGATAATAATCATAAATGTTTCTTGAGCATCATATTATAATAATTTCATATTATAATAATTAAAAAAATGTGACATTGAAGACTGGAGTAATGATGATGTAAATTCAGCTTTGATCACAGGAATAAATTACAATTTACTATATATTCACATAGAAAACCGCTGTTTTAAATTGTAATAATATTTCACAATATTACTGTTTTTTTTGCATTTTTTATCAAATAATTGCAGCCTTGGTGAGCAGAAGAGACTTCATTTAAAAACATAAAAAATCGTACTGACCCCAAACTTTTGACCGGTAGTGTACATGATTTTACATTGTACTTATATTTTGAAAATACCTGCATGTAATTACAACTGTAATTAATTTATGTAATTACATTTGTAATTACACAGTTGACCCTTCCCTTACACCTTAACCTACCCTTAAATCGACCCATACCACACATCTCAATAGCAGCAAAAGTGTTTTACAATACAACCTGAACACAATAAATACATTTTACTTATTTTTCTATGTAAGTACATGGTACTTAAAGCCACTTAATATAAAGTGGGACCCATATTCTTGATTTGAATACAATTTAGTCTAATGTTCATTTTGAACAGTTTACTCTCAGAATTATCAATTTTGTCATAATTTTATAAGTAATGTAGCAGTATATGTAATGAAGTGCACTTCTTCAATCATAGGAATCTGAGCAGGATTACATACCTCTCCTGGAGTTTGGATGAACTCATCTATAAAACCGTAGAGTTAATCAATTACTCAAAATATAGCAATTCAGTAATATCTGGAAAAAAATGTCTTCACGGGGGAAAAACAGAGTAAATGTGAAAAATGACAACATTATACATGTGTGCAGATCATTGTTATGTTATTTAATTGAATTACTACTGCTGTCACATTCCAATTATAATGATATATATATACTCACTATTCTTGTATAGTCTTATACATCTTGAGAATTCACCAGCAACTCAGCAGTCGTTTTCTCTCTGACAAGGCAGAAGATGAAGAAGCCTTTTATAGGGCTCTGGAACTAAACATCATTAGGGGTGGAGATGGTGGCCATACATTTGTACACACACACACACACACACACACACACTAGGTCAAGTTCGACATTACTTCCTTGTAATTTGTAATTCACCTTGTTTACTGCATCTCACTTCACATTTGATATATAGCCAACTTGCAGTAGAACACGTTGTAAATTGTTGCACAACATTTAACATTCAAGTCGTCACCTTTATTTATATAGCGCTTTATACAATACAGATCAAAGCAGCTTTATAATGATAACAGTAAAAATTATATGATGATGCAAACAGTTCATAAACTGCTCTAGACAGTTCTAAAAGAAGTGTCATTTTTCAGCTGAAGTCATTTAAATCAGTTAATCATCAATTATTAAATTAGTTCATTTAATCTATGAAGCAGTTCTGCAGAAAAACAGTGATGTCATCATCCAGCTCAGTTCAGTTCCCATACAATAGTGTTAGTGCAATCGCATCAATAATATTGTTGAATATTGTACATTCTTTTTCCATTTAAAAAAAAAAACTATGATAATCTGAACAAAGTGTGAAATAAACATGCCATAATTAAAATAAAATGGCATAAGATCCACCACAAGCAACAATTTTGCCCCTAATAAAATTGTAGCAAAAGTTAAATTTCACATTCATGTCTGAGTTCTTCCTTGTAGCAGCCCGATGCAGATCTCAGTTACGAAGTGCCCTCACTTGTGTCAACAGTGCTAGATAGTAACTGATTACATGTAATCTAGATTACGTAATCAAGTCCAAAAATCAAGTACTTGTATTTAGATTATATTACATTTTCAAATGCTTGTAATCAGACTACAGTTACTTTTTTATTGATTATATTATTACATGTTATTTTCACAATGACAGAAAATCATTCATAATTCATTGATTCTCCCTACTACTGTCACAAACACAGTAAGAGACAGACAGGTTTAGGTGCACAAAGTGTTTATTAAAAGCAAAGTGGTGGTGGAACAACAGGAACCAGATGATCGTGAGTTCCTCACCTCTCAGGTGAGTTGATTAGTAAGGATTCTGCAGTGTATACTGCAACGAGACCAGACAAGGAGTGAAAGGTTGAACGGGGCATATTAAGGGTGTGTTGATGAGGGAGTGCAGGTGCAGTGAGGCAGTACTGATTGACTGAAAACTCCCAATTAATTTGGGAGCTCATAATTCCCAATATGAGCTCTGTCACTACTAGCCTCGCGATAACTGCCACCTGCAGTAGCCTACTTTAGCTGGCAGTTGTCGCGAGGTCAGTGTGTGAAGTCAGATGATGAGTGACACGAGACGGAAAAAACTGAGACGGATGATGGACGCTACGACAGAGATGGAAGGCACTCCTGCCAAAAGTCTGCAACACATTTTTACAATAACTCACTAAAAGAGTAGGCTAAAGAAAAGTTATGTGAAATGAAAAGAAAAACTGTAAAAGAAAAGCAATATGAAATGAATGTGTGGAATGGAAATAAAATGTAAATGTAAAGACAAGTAATGTTAAATTAACAGAAAATATGCAAATAAGCCTTTTAAAAAAATGCTCTTCATACTGTATATACCCTTCTGTGTTTTCATTTGAGCTATAACACCTGTCTTAATGTAAGGGATACTTTACTTTACTGTACTTTGGGGGGAAGGGGGGGGGGGGGGGGGGCTGCTCTTGGTGTGTGCCGGAAAATTTCCCTTATTTTCAAATCCAAAACTTGACAGGTATGATCTGGAAGAGGAGGTACTTTGTCTGTGGTGGGTTCTGTAGGGGAAGAGGACAGAGGTTCAGTGAAGGGTTTCAGGACCGAGACATGAAATTAAGGTGAAATACGGTAGTGAGGTGGAAGGTTGAGCCTGTTGGTGACCTTGTTCACCTGCCTCTGCACAGTGAAGGGACCTATGTAGCGGGGACTAAGCTTACGGCAGGAAAACGGATGTCGTGGGTGGAGAGCCAAACCCTTTTTCCCGTCTAGTATTGGGTGGCTTCAGCTCTACGGACATCCGCTTGGAGTTAGTGTCTTCGAAGGGAACAGAGGAGGTTGGTAGTGGGGGATACATTGGAACAGAGTAAGCCCAGTGGTGGATTGGAGCAGGGAATTCTGGGCATACTCCGCCCAGGGGAGGTAGCGGCTCCAGCTCTCTTGGTGCTGGTGGCAGTATGACCGCAGCTATCTCCTGATCTCCTGGATCTTGCGTCTTCCAGGTCCAGGTTTAGGTCTTTGGCAGACAATATGGATTATTGTCGGTCCACACTGTAAAAGTGTGGCCCTTCAACCAGTGGCTGAATTTTTCACAAACACTCCATTTTACCAATCACACTGAGACACTTAAAATGATACCAAACATGAAAAGGAAAAACAACAGATTCACAAGATACATCAGTGATGGGCAACTTCGGTCCTGGAGGGCCACTGTCCAACAGAGTTTAGCTTCAACCCCAATCAAACACACCTGAACAAGCTAATCAAGGTCTTCAGGATTACTAGAAAGTTACAGGCAGGTGATTTTAGGGTTTTTTTTGGTGATTTTTTTCAGGGTTGGAGCTAAACTCTCTTGGACAGTTTCAAACTCTCAGACCAGGACTGATGTTGCCCATCCCTGAAATACATTGTATATGATATATAGGCATTCTTAATAAACTTTCAGTGACTTGACTCAGGGGGAGAGGGGAATGCAGAGAAAATGGAAAAGTGTTTGGACAGGACGATGTCCTGTGCTCTGTCTTTGCGATCTTCTGTCCAGGGTGCGTTTTATTGCTTTATGGTTGTGAGTTTTATCTCAGCTTTTGTCTTACCAGGAAAATCAGTTCTTACAGTATCTCGGCCGCTCGTAGCCTCCTGATCTGAGGACAGAAAAGCCCTTGATCTCTCACTGCATTTCGATAAATAACCAGAACCTCTTTCACATGGAAACATGCTAACAATGGTAATTTGCATTCAGAAGTTACACCTTTTGGAGTAAACATTTGCATAACTTCCTTTGTGTGCCAGTTTCTCTAAACTTCTAAAAACCTTATTACCTTGTGTTTTACTCTTTGGGAATGAGACATTTGTACCAGTCACACCAGTCAGACATTTTATACTAAACATGTATTATACTCAATTATAATCATTCACAGTAAACCATTTATATTTTTGTGTGCGTTTTAGATGTGCATGACAGAGAGAATGAAATGTAGATTAGGTCAGACTACATGAGGGGAGGGTCAAATGTTCATTTCCAGCAAGGTCCTTTGTCTTATTGAGCAGTGGTCGTTCTTCAACCAGTTTTTCCAGTCTTACAGAATCCCTCCTTGATCCCGTGGGTCACATTCGGATGAACACTTACGGTCACAGTAAGATATCTGTTGTAATCCTTGATATCTGCATCTGTAGAAGCTCAGAGGGCTGTGTTCACCTGAGGAACACCTGGTCTCACCAGGTGTATGTAGCTTGAGTCCAGCAGGTGGATGAATGCGTTCAGGTTTTCTTCCTGTGATGTGAGCAAAGATCATAGTCAATCTGGACCTTTTTGACTTGTTCAGATGACGTGAATGGTACATCTGATCTCATATGTTTCTCAAGTTATATAATGTTTTATAATATGCATTTAATTTTACCTGATTTGCTCAGTGACTCCTATATGAATCGTTCAGAGATTCATTTTTCCAAACCCCGCCTTTGCGTGACGCTAATCTATGGTGATTGGTCAGATGACCCAGTCAGTTGGTTAACACGGAGTCAACAACCAGTCAGTTGGTTAACACGGAGTACAGTGTACAATTGTGATAGAGTGAGGTATGTAGCTCTTGGTTCAAAGAATCAAACAAAGGGTTTTGTGATCATGAATTTTATTTACTGTTTTGTCGCACACATGTGTCGAATGGAAGGTGCACATTCCATTGCGACTCATGTTTGTCTGTCTTAGTCTTTTGTGCCTGGAAACAAGTAAAGGAGAATATAAGTTACACAAATACTGATATGTTTGTTAATGGTAAATCTCTTTGTCTTACCTTCTTCCTGGAACTCCCTAATAGGAGGGGCTCGCGACCAGGAAGCCTGATTTATACTTTCCCAAAGGAGGAGGAGTTCAAGAATTGAGAATATTGAATGCATGTCTTTTAAGAGTCTTGTTTCAGTGACTTGACTCAGGGGGATTATTATGATGAAAATAGAGCTGACAAAGAAGATGCTAATATTCATGTTTGAATGTTTATGTTAAGTATAATGTCAGAAACAAGCTATGTAAAATGTTTTTGAGAGAGCCTTGCTATTGGAATGTTTGAATCTGGGGGGAGGAGCCTCAACTTTAAAAGTCCAATTGTTTGGACAAGAGGGAGAACAAAGGGTGACTGTTGGGCCAGCAGCCAACGTGTTTGATGTTCCTCATGTAAATATTATTTTGCTATGTTTTTTCTTTTTCTTTTGTTTGTATTTAGTTAGTTTTTTTCTGTACTGGAATTTTGGTGGCTGAACCACCTACAATTTACCTGTTATCCTGTTTGGAGCATGCCCTGAAGAGAAATTAAATCATCTCAAGAGACTTCAGAGATTTTACTTTTTCTTGCTGCCTGTCTAGCCACAGTTAAGACCATCTTTACCACAACAATGCTTTTATCAATTACATTGTGTTATAATAATGATTATAGTGCACCGCTTTGTAGTAAAAATTCAAAATAAGATAAGGAATTCAAGTTGAGTTATGTAAGCAAGTTCAGTGGTAAAGCACATTCAGTCTTTGTTTGCGTTAGCCCAACGCATAAACATATTGATAATGCAGTACTACGAGGTATTGCTCTATTCTTTATGACTCCAATAACAACGACAAACACTTCACATATTTCAATACAATTGACATTGAATACTAAGCTGCGCTGTGCGTACACAACACACAGAATAATTATTGAGCATGCTACATAAAGCAAAAAAGCAACAATTATTAATGTTAATAATACTTACAGGTTGTGATTTGGAGGAGAAAGCTGATCCAAATAAACTTGGTAACGTTACTGAACCTGAATTCCTTCAGCCGGCTCGCAAATCCATATTTGATAGCATTTATGTTTGTGAAGCAATCATCTTCAAAATAACGCTAACAAAGCACAAGGTTCAGGCTATACTTCTGTGGTATAAGTTAGTTGTATAAATGAACTGTAGCCACTTAGTCTTCAAATGCTCCTCCCTGGGCAGATGAAAAAAATTCGCTTTTGCGTCGCACTTAACACAGCGTCTCGTCGAAATGATGTTTGTTTTCAAGATTTCGCTGGCGTCTACGAGCGCAATAAGTGGGCGTATCTTATTCAAATAACTTGTCAAGTTGACGTCATCTAGATAGAGAAAAAGCATCGTTCGTCTATCGATTCATATCAAAGGAAAGAAAAAAATAGAAATACACATCTAAATTAAAAGAATGAACAAAAAAAATCATAAAAGAAGTAATGTGGGAAATATGCTTTAAAGCAGGGGTGGGGAACGTTGATCCTGGAGGGCCATTGTCCTGCAGAGTTTAGCTCCAACCCTGAAAAAAACACTCACCTGCCTGTAACTTTAGCCATCCTGAAGACCTTGATTAGCTTCAGGTGTGTTTAATTAGGGTTGGAGCTAAACTCTGCAGGACAATGGTCCTCCAGGATCAACGTTCCCCACCCCTGCTTTAAAGGCTGGGCAAAATATGGATGAATTAAAAAAAAATCTGTCAATGACTTTCTGACGTGCACAAACACCATGTACTGGGCATTTCTTGGGGATCTCCTTCCCTGATCTTTAAACACCTCTGGTTGCAGCTAGTTTGCAATGTCCTCCCAGATGTTTTGTTTTTCCTTATTTGTGTGGTGTTCTTTTAAATCTGTTAAAAATAAAAAATCTTTGTTTCGCTCTATCTCCTCTAAAAGGACATTCATTTTATCTTTTTGAAAGGTTTTTTTTTTGTTCAGCCATTTTATCAGTGCCTCCGCCTGTATCGGTGCTTTATATAGAAATGTCTTGATTTCTAATCCACAACAAATGACGATTATTAGGTTAAACGTTCAGAATACGATTCCATATAAGGTTATATTTCAGCACTTCGCGAATGGACAGCGACGCTTAAGTATAGCACGTAGAGCGCGAGTTCTACTTCTCGTGAGTTCATGTTAAGTAAGTGCATTAACAACCCTGGTTTGTAATGACCTGCGGTTGAGATTAACAAGATTTCAGTTCATATAATAGTGTAAAAAATACAGTCTGTATATTAGGAAATGTTTTAAAATTACATTCATTTAGACCGTCAGGGCAGTCTTACAATTAAGAAATGAATGTTATTCACGCTTTATACTGTTTTTGTATGTACATTTTTTTAATGTTTATTGTTTCAGCATAAAACAATTTTAGTAAAGTGAAGTGAATGTGGTGTTCACATCTTCACATAAACACATTGGCACTGAGGGTTTGAATGTTGAGTTCCCGGGCTGGTATGGCAGCTCATTGTGTGTCTGTTATTAAATCAGACAGACTATTTTCTGCATGCAGTTAGAAGTGTTTGGGTTCCAGAGGGTCACTGATGTCTTTAGGGTACTGGACTCCAATCACTGTGTCTGTAATCACTCTAAGGCCGCTGCCATGAGATATCATTACATGAAGGTACTTATCTACTCCGACCTCCACCTGAGAGAGAGAGAGAGAGAGAGAGAGAGAGAGAGAGAGAGAGAGATTTTCACACTTGCATTTTAAATACAGATATCAATACACTAATGTACGCGGACGACACTGTTATTTATGTACATGCCAAGACAAAACATCTGGCTGCTGTTAAACTTACTACAGCTATGAATCAAATCACCAATTGGTTAAATCGCTCGTGCCTTCAATTAAATGTAGATAAAACTGTGGGAATGTTTTTCACTAAGAGACAATGTAACATTGTGTCAAACATAATGATTTCAGGTCAAAACATTAGTATTGTGCCACAATTTAAGTATTTGGGCGTTATTATTGATTCTAATCTTTCTTTTAAAACACATATTAAAAATGTGTGCAAAAGGGTCAAGTTTAGTTTAACTAATTTTAGACATATTAGAAATGCACTGACTTTTCATGCTGCTAAATTATTTATGGATACTATGATTATGTCACATCTAACATACTGTCTGACAGGTTGGGGTCAAACTAACAGTTTATCATTAAAGCCATTAGCAATTCTTTATAAAAAAAACTCTCAAAGTTTTGGACCAGAAGCCTAATAGTTCCCATCATTGTATAATTCTTAAAAATCATAAACTGCTAAGCTGGGAAGATGTAATTAAATACAAAAACATCTGTTTGGTCCACAAAATTAAGCACAATACCGCTCCAGCTCCTTTCAATTCATTTATAATCCAACGCCAAGACAACGGTCAGACTACCAGAAGCACCACAAGAGGTGATCTTATTATCCCATTTAGGAAAAGCACATTCGGTCAATTATCATTTTCTGTTAAAGCGATACAAAACTGGAATTCACTGCCCACTACAATCAAAGATATGCATATGTATTCCACCTTTACTATACATCTTAAAAACTGGCTGTCTGACAATTAAAGCTGCACACACTAATTTGACAGATGTGTTGTGTATTTGATGTGACATGATCATGTTGTTGCAACTTGGTCTCTGCTGCCTGCCTCAATGTTATGTCCAGTATGTGTCTTAATGTGGCCTCTGTGTGAATATTGTTTTTGTCGTGTTGTATTGTTTTACTGCATGAATTGTTGCTGTGCCTTTGCAATCTGTGTCTGCTTGTTTATTTGTTTGAATTGTGTGTCACATGTTTAGTATGTCTGTCCCCTCTTGATAAGTCCTGCTGTAAATATAATTGTAATGTATTTTATTGATGTATGCCTATTGACAACTGGCCAGGGACTACAGCTGGAAATTAGCCGTAGAGGCTAAAGCTGCTCTTTTTCTTTCAAAAAGGGACTGTCCACGTTATTATAAACTAATAAACTAAACTAAACTAAAGGTGCCCTAGAATGTGAAATTGAATTTATTTTGGCATAGTTAAATAACAAGAGTTCAGTACATGGACATGACATACAGTGAGTCTCAAACACCATTGTTTTCTCCTTCTTACTTAAATCTCGTTTTTGAAAAACCCCCCTGAAAAATAGGCGAATCTCCACATAACACCGACTGTGACGCAACAGTCGGGATCATTAATATGTACGCAGGGGCGGACTGGCCATCGGGAGCCTTTTCCCGGTGGGCCGCTGGCCAATGTGGGCCGGCCCACCCAGAAATCTTGACGAAAAAAAAAAGACTGAAATCATTACATTTCTTTTCTACGCAAATGGATGAATGAGTCGATCGCGCGGGCGCGGCCGACAAGTGTTTTGTGTTCAAGTGTTTTGAGTTAACAGTATAGCCCTCCCTGTTAATTAGTTTGGTCTACTCCATTGCGTATCTTGAAACACGCCCCCTTTCACGTCCTGGAACACACCAAGCCGACGGCGATGAACGAGTGCTGATGAAAGCCGACTGTGTTGTCGCACTTTGAACACACCGAGAGAACTATACAGCCGAGTCGACTGACAGCTAGACTGCGCGTTCTGCGCGCCTGCGTGTAAAGGAGACATCTGCCTATTTCTGCAGATATATTCATCATTCAAAAAGAGAAACCGACGCTGCCGGCTGCATACACAAACCGCAAACAAAGCAGTGCGTGCTTACCATTTTGAATATCAATCCTGCTGCTAAACACTTTCTTTATTCCACTCCGCTGATGTTAATTGAAATATTCGCCAAGGAACTCTCAGTTAAGATGACGTAACATTAGAACAGCCTTCTATCTGTGCCGTTTTAACTTTGCTCGCTGTTTTGCTATTATTATATTATCGTGCACTGACTCGTTCACTAAGCTGAACAGCCAATCAGAGTTCTCTCTTTCACCGACGGCCAGACACCGATTCAACATGGTGTTCCAGGCTTAAACAGAGAGAGAGAGATTGATCCTTAAAATCGAATATCACTGAGCAGATAATTACAAACAATTGTCCATGGATGAAAAGAAAAAAGTGGAACTGAAAAGTTACGCGTAAAAAAAAAGCATTAGAGGTAGATGCTGTGAAATGCTTCAAATTAACAGATTATAGGCTACAATTGGCGCGAAGAGTAGCAGTTCAGCAGCTCTGACGGCTCTAGCTCCCCCTAGCTGATATGCTGTCTTGATAGTTTTATATTAATAATGTTGTGTCTTAATGTTCTTCTGTTTGTTTCCCTTTGTTTTACAAATATGACCTAATCAATGTTGTGTTACTTAAATGAATGTTTAAATAGCATTTATTTTTGTATTGTGTTATATTTTTATGCTATAAGTGGTGTTAAAAATTACTCTGGACATTACTGTGTTATGATATGGGATGTGGTGGGCTGCTGTGGGCCAGAAAGTCCAGGGCCACTTTTTGGTCCCAGTCCGCCCCTGTATGTACGACTCCAAAGCTTAAAAGCTTAAAAGATGGATAGAGCACTACAACTGTAACGATGCGGGAAGGATGAAGCGAGAAGTGAATCCAATTGCAAGCACATTTAATGATAAAACAAACAAAAGACACTCAGACCAGGAACACGGGAACAGCAACCATTACAACATTAAGATCTCACAAAGACTGGACTGAAACACAGGGTTTAAATACAGAGGACCGGGTGAGTGAAACAAGACACAGCTGGGCAATTAACTAAGAACACAGGTGGAAAACATGAACACCAACGAGGAGCGGGAAAACTAGACAGGACTAAACCAAATACACAATAATGGGGGGAACACAAGACAGACAGGAACAAGACATGAACCCACACCGTGACATAGCCCTCCCCCTATGGGCGGCTCCTGAAGCCCATATCAATAACAAAGTTCAGGAGGGTGGTGAAGCGGAGGCGGTCTTGGGGGAGGGACTGAGGGCCAGGCCCGTGCAGGGGAACGGGACCAGGAGATAGCCAAGGCGGACCTGGGCCGCAGAGTGTGAGCGGACCAGACTGGACCGGTGACCAGGGCGGAGCAGGATGAGGCGAAGGCCAGGGCGGAGCGGGCAGTGCAGCTGACCAGGGCGGAGCAGACAGTCCAACGGGCGGCCGGGGCAGAGCAGACAGTCCATCAGGCGGCCACGGCGGAGACGACCAGGGTGGCACCGGCTGTGCAGGCGACCAGGACAGAGCAGACACTTCGGGCAACCACGGCGGTGAAGACCCCTCGGGCGGCCACGGCGGTGAAGACCCCTCGGGCGGCCACGGCGGTGAAGACCCCTCGGGCGGCCACGGCGGTGAAGACCCCTCGGGCGGCCACGGCGGTGAAGACCCCTCGGGCGGCCACGGCGGATCCGGCAGTGCAGGGAGCCAGGGCGGATCCGGCAGTGCCTTCATGGTCCCATCAATGGACCTACTGCCCCCCCCCAAAATTTTCTTGGGGGCAGCTATAGGGTTAAGGGCAGGAACAGACACCGGCTCAGGAACAGACACCGGCTCAGGAACAGCAGACACTGGCTCCGGCTCAGGAACAGCAGACACTGTGACGACGACCATCCTGTCCGTAGACACAGGCTCGGAGGCGGCCATCTTGTCCGTAGACACAGGCTCAGAAAGAGGAAGAGGCTCAGGCTCCACAGGACGAGACTCTGGACGGGCGGACGTGACGTGACGCTCAGTCTCTGGATCGGCAGAAGTGACGTGAAGCTCAGTCTCTGGAACGGCAGAAGTGACGTGAAGCTCAGTCTCTGGATCGGCAGAAGTGACGTGAAGCTCAGTCTCTGGATCGGCAGACGTGACGTGGGCAGTCTCTGGCTCGGCAGACGTGACGTGGGCAGTCTCTGGCTCGGCATGAAGCTCTGGCTGGACGTGACTGACGTGAGGCTCTGGCTGGACGTGGCTGACGTGACGAGGCACTGGAAGCTCTGCTGGGACGTGACGAGGCACTGGAAGCTCTGCTGGGACGTGACGAGGCTCTGGCTGGACAGGCTCTGGGAGACGGGACCCTGGAACGACGGTCTTCTTGGCCCTCCGTACTGACATCAGCGACGGCTGTGCCAGGGTGGACATCAGTCCTGGACACCCATAGACCGATGCCATGGCTAGCTTGACGGCTGAAGTGATGAGAAGATTCTCAGGCAGTGCGGTCGTGATAACATCCTCCTCCACCTTCCCTACGGTGAAGGGGGATCCACAAAACTCCAGGACAAAGTCAATATACTGTGCCAGGTTCCAGCTGGGGTCTTCCTCTGGTAAAGTTGAGCTAATGTCCTGGTCTAGTCCACTCCAGAAACAGTCCTTTAGCATAGCCTCATCACCAGGAACGAGGTGACTATAAAAAAGAAACTCCTCCACATAATCCTCAATGATGCGATTGAATTGATAAATAGAACACAGTTTACTCAGCGGGCTCTGGATGGTACCTGTTAGATCCATATTCATCAGTTGTGCTGCTGGATTCATTTTTGGTGAGATCTTCTGTAACGATGCGGGAAGGATGAAGCGAGAAGTGAATCCAATTGCAAGCACATTTAATGATAAAACAAACAAAAGACACTCAGACCAGGAACACGGGAACAGCAACCATTACAACATTAAGATCTCACAAAGACTGGACTGAAACACAGGGTTTAAATACAGAGGACCGGGTGAGTGAAACAAGACACAGCTGGGCAATTAACTAAGAACACAGGTGGAAAACATGAACACCAACGAGGAGCGGGAAAACTAGACAGGACTAAACCAAATACACAATAATGGGGGGAACACAAGACAGACAGGAACAAGACATGAACCCACACCGTGACAACAACGAGCTATATATGGAACAGAGGGAAACGCTTGCCGTCAGACTCTCTTAAACCTCCATCAATCTCAAATCCATAATCACCTTGAACGTGCTTGAGTTTTACTTGTTTGACATGAATGAACCGAAAGAAATGATGACCACATTGTCAACTGAAATTTACTGAGTTTAGCTAAAATTAGCTAGTAGGCTAAAAGTTATTTTGAACGTATACAACGGTATACCAGTATATAGTATGTTTAATGATACTGTAAAGTCAAAGTTATTACTGTAGCTTATTAGTTTAGCCTTGTGAAAGTTTCTTTCAGAAAGTAAATTATCTGAAATAGAATGAAATGTTTAGCTGGATTTGAAAATGTATGTTTTGAGTAACTGCTTTAAAAATAAAAGCAGAACATACAGTATTTTATACAATAAAATAAACTGTAATGCATGTTGATTACCTTTTTCTATGCATATTGATTACTTTTTTCTAATGTTACTTTCATTCATGATTCATTCATCTTGTTCCATGTTTTTTTTTTAATTTAGCTGTAGACCATACAAATATTTTGAAAATAATTGCATATCTTTTACCTCAAATTTTTAATTGTATTTATTTTAAAAATAAAGATATTCTCTTCCCTTAGATGCTGTGAAGAGGTGGAGCCCAAACGCTACAGACTCTTGAGATTGATGCAGCAATGGCAGAACACCTGAAACACATCCAGGAAGAGCTGGGACGGTGGATACAAACAATGAACCAAACAATGTGTTTAAAGGGATAGTTCACCCAAAAATGAAAATTGTTATAATTTCTTCAACCTCATGTTTCAAACCTGTATACCTTTCTATGTTATGCTAAACACAAAGGTGTTTGGAGAAATGTTTGTAACCAAGCAGATGTCGCTTCCCATTAACTACAATAATATTTTTTTCTTCAATAATGGTAGTCAATGGTTTCTCTATTTGCTTGGTTACAAACATTCTTCAAAATATCTTCTTTTGTGTTCAGCAGAAGAAAGAAACTCATACAGGCTTGGATCATGAGGGTGAGTAAATGACAGAATTTTCATTTTTGGGTGAACTATCCCTCTATATAATAATTCAGTATTTTGTAGAGATGCACCGATTGATCGGCTGGTGACCGGATTTGGCCGATTTTCACGTGATCGACCATGACTGGCGATCGGCCGGTCAGTCTGACATATGCCGATTTTATGCCGGTCAAATGCACTCTGGCGCCCCATGATTAACCAGCATCACACGTGCACACGAAACGCACATGTAGGAATCCTCGTGAATTACGGCCGTTCAGACCGCAATCGCATATTTTTTTGTCTTGTGCATGTTAATCAATGAGTGCGTTCACACCGGGTGCGGGAGCAGCGGGGGAGCGTCGCGTGAGCAGCAGTGAAACGTTTCCACGCCGAGTCTATTTCTGCACTGCTCACGCTCAAATAAAGTGAAAGCACACTTTTGATGGACAAAATAGCCTCACACAAAAAGTGCCCAAAATGCACAGAATTATGTGCTTTATCAAGAACTGGAGTAGGCTATGTCAGAAAAGAAACGTAGACTCAAAAATATTTATAGAAAATTAACCCATTTAAACTTGTTTTTATTATTCAGTTTGTACAAGTGATTGTAATAAAGTGGTTAGAAAAAATGAAATCGGAATCGGCTAAAATCGGTATCGGGAGGTCAAACTTAATGAAAATCGGAATCGGCCTAAAAATAGTAATCGGTGCATCTCTAGTATTTTGTAATTGGTATTTTAGTTTGGTTAACAAATGTTAAACGTTGAAAAAAATTGGGAGAGATTTTGGCTGTTCAAGATCAATTATATGTTGTGCTAAATCAGAACATGCTTCTTTTTTGCTTATGTCCACAAATAATGTGTTCTTGTTTGTGATGTACACGTGATTAAAACGTTTTATTGACGTTCAGGTCTGACTGGACCAATTTTGGACCTTTTTAGAACCTTAGTCGTGTAAACCTCAATACTTCATTGCCTTTCACGATGTTACACAATGGGTGTGTGATTACTTTATATGCAGGCTTATATATATACACTTAAATTATGCAGCAACACATTTAAACACACAGATGACGATGCATTTAGACGTCCAGGGACGCGCAGAAGAGACGTGGAGTTCACGGTCAGATGACGTCGAAGACGTCGGTTCAACTTTCATTTTGGAACTATTTTTCAACCATGACAGGACGTGTCGGACGGACGTCTTTTCAACGGTCCTTAAACGTCCAAATGTTTGCTGGGAAACACCTGGTTTCGGGAGGAGAGGATTATCAGATATCTTGAAGAGACACCATCCAAACAGGAGAAAATACTTCGTTTTCAATCTTTCTCATGATACCATTGACTGTAATGGAATTAAGACACTTTATCAATCAAAAACATGACCTGAAATGACCATGAGTGTGATTATCTACCAGTGAAATTCCTTAGAATTTTCCACTTTTAATATATAACCAATTTCAGCCCCTTCATTTAGATGTGTCTGAATGACGGCACAAGTCATGTGATTTTGGCAACATAAATATTGAATCAGAAGGGAGTCATACATTTACATTTACAGCTCATTGATAATAAATTTTGATCACCAGAACACTGCAGAAATATCAGATCCTGAGAATGGACTCCAGTGGAGCCTGTCACTCCAGAGGTGAAGAACATCTGCATTAAGGAGACAGAACATCTCTCATGCAGTAAATATGTTTTTCTTATAGCATTAGTAAAATGATCTGGTGCTGTGGACATTATTTGTTTTCATTTTTAAGAGAACTTGGTTTTACTTTTCATTTAAAGCCAATTCATTTTATGTGTTCATTTTATCGGTCTTTATTTATTATTATAATAATATAGATGAATATAATATGTTTATCTATTTATTCAGGTGAAGTCAGACGAGAAGATGGCTGGAACTGATGTTGATGTTTACACTCCTATAAGCTTTGCTACTCAGAAGCTTTATGGAGAAAACCCATATCTGGTCAAGGTAAATGAGTGTTTTTTTTTGTGGATTTGGAATTGGTATCACCTATTCCTCAGACCTTTGTTCAATGTTACATAAAATAAGGGACCACAAAGTGTTTTATACAATAATATTTTCACATACAAACTCATCATGATCAATAGTCAAACATCTGGATACAACATTGCAATTCTCATGAGAACTTTCGTTAACTCTATAATAAGTAAATTGTTAACACTTCAGAATAATGGTCCGTCATTAATAAGTAACTATGCAGGATGTAATGCAGGACTAATGATTAATACTTCAGCTACTTCTATTAACTACTATAGAAACAAGCTTAACTAATCAGTAAGTAATATCAAATTTAATATCATCAGTAATATAACATTTCTTTATGAATTTTAATTGGTTGCAGACCACAATATTCATGTAAGCTCTTGCAAAGAAACAGCATTCTGAATTTCACATTATCTTATTTTGTAAATCCCTGTTATTATACTATCATCAGTGTGATCAATGCTCAATCATGAATTTATAGTTTAATGATAGCAGGCAATGATAGCAGGCAAATCTTTTAATGAAAAATAAGACAACGCCTCACAGGCTGAATAAACAGAAAAAGTCTCTTTCACAAAAGGTAACTGAGTGGTGCTCCGCTGCAGTTCAAACGAAGATAGAGGATCTCAGCCGGAGAACCTGATGGTTCGGGTGTAGGCTACTGAAGTCGGGACAGCGGGCTTGACGACGGACCCTCTGCTACACTCCACGGAGAAGGCTGGGTACGGCACAGAAGTGGTGTCAGAAATTAAAAGACTTCCAACCAAGTGCCTTTTTCTCTCCGTCCTTTTATTAGGTTGTGAATGAATAATACAGAAGACCAGCGCTGGGAAACCATTCAGAGAATAGCTTAGCTTGTACTTTGGGGGTCCCGTAATATATAGTGAAATATCAAGAGGAGTAACATACATCTAACCAATAAGAACATACATTCCTTCATTCCATATAACAATCCCATAAATGGTAAAGAAAAGTTAGGTCTCCTCTGGAACCTAGAGATTGTTGGAGAATTTCATCTGTCTCATACATGGGTCTAAATGCTGTAATATTGGATAAAACCAGGCCTAAGGATATGAGATGAACAGAAAACTAGGCCTGAGGGGAGGAGATGAACAGAAAACTAGGCCAAAAGGCAGGGTAAGTAAGGACAGGAGAAGAAACTGGGTGAAAGGGCATGGAAAAGTACCTAAGAATCATGTATGAAGCCATTTTTAAAAAGATACGCATGCGCAAAGAAGGTTGCCCCAATTAAAAATTAAATAACGATGCAGGTGTTTTAGTCAAGGCGGAGTAATAAGGAGGAGCAAAGAGATAAAAGATAACGAGTTGAGCGCTAATTGGGTACCAAAAGACAAGAAGAAGGTATAAGACTTGAACACTGACCATTGTAAAATCAGATGTCCAGCTGGCTTCTCACTTTGTTGAACTGCTCAATAAAGTTCATTCTTCTGAGACCTGAAACTCCGACTCTGAAAGATTTTTCTGAGACCTGAACCAGACTTTGAAGATTTGAACCAGACATTGAAGGCCTGAACCAGAGATCTTGAATTTGCCACAACAAGATCCAGCAGACCTTCTATAATACACATCTTCTATATGGACACACACACACATAACTGTAAAGGGAGAGGGCTCTTCAGCTCCTTCCTTAATGTAACAGATGTTTAACTTACATGCAAACATGGAATGTGTGTAGACTAAACATTAACTCTGGACAGAGCTGAGAAGGAGAAAATACAATTCCTTACAATGCCCCCTTTGATAATGACAGTTATCCTATAACATAATTATCACAGTACATTATTCTCAGCATGTCCATTATAACAGAGTAATACATGAAAACATACTTCAACCATTTTCCTTCAAATCATTAGGATTTGCTAGTTCTGTTTGCTAAAGAATACTGAGAGGATACAAAAGTATTCATAGAACGATAAATCAACATCCTAATGAATGGAATAATACAGCAAACAATAAATGCAAGGATTAACAGTATAACTCCTATTGGTATTAAATCAGATACAAGCATTTGTTTCCAGCTTGTGATCCAATCTGCAAAACCACCTCAATCACTCACTTCTCTTCTTTGTAATTCATCAGCAATTCTTGTCATATTCTGTATTCCATCCGCTATGGCGTGACCGTCTTCGTCATTTTCTGGTATATATGTACAACAGGAGATTCCAACGATGACACAGACGCCGCCGCGAGCAGCGGTAAGTTGATCTAGGACTAAACGGTTTTAAACGAAGTGCTCGAAGCTCTTCTCTGACAGCAGCTAAGGTGTCCCTTGTAGTTTTAATAAAGGAAATCAACTCATATCTTGTAAATTCTACTTCAATTTTAAGACTACTAACTCCAATTGTTGGAAATATTCCTTCAAAGAATTTTTCCGTACCAGTCCACAATCGGTGTTCTTTTGGAACTGGGTTGTCTCTTCTCAAACTACTAGTCGAACTACGGTCAGAGAGTGTGTTTCGTTGGTTCATCACATTATCATTCCTGTGTGGTCTAATAATCATAGAATATTCTTCTAAGGTTACTAAAGCACATCGTCCACTCCAATTAAATGGTAACGAGGTATAAACCGCGTGTCCACATAACCAGAACCAATCTTTCAAACTCTTGTTCCTTTTACAGATGGAACATACCTATTACAATTTCTTCCTGCGTACAATCCACAATACTCTTCACATAACTCTCGAAGCTCAGATGTTGCTACTGCATAAGCAATCATAACTGAAATCGGAAGAGGAGGTCTTTTTAAACATGCGACCAAGTCAACTTTTCCTTCTCCATTCAAACAGCTATGACAACAGACCGAGTTTCATACTTCACAACGGCGATATGTTTGATTACATTTACTCTCAGGAATTGAACCCATTGTTGCGGCTCCTACTTTTCTTTCTATACATAACAATGAGTCGGGAATGGGACCTACAGTTGCCACTTTAGCATGTACTTGTACTGCCACTGTCAGTATCCTGTTATCAGGACAAGTCCAATTCCCCGTTGAATTTTGAGGTGTAATCGATCCCACAGTACTAAGAAATAAAGGACAGAACAGTTCTTCATCTGTCGTTGGTGATTTAACACTTACATGAGGTCCGGAAGCACTTTGTGGCATTTTTGTACAAACATAAGTGTCACTCTTTTTTCCTGTAGCCTTAGCAGTGAAGTTGGCTAACCTCCACCACTTATTGGAGGCAAACGCATGTGGTTCATCTTCATGTCTCAGCCAAGTTTCATTACCACTGCTAATAAGTGCTTGTGTATAAATGAGTACGTTTGTCAGCACAATCAGGTATAACAGCGACTGTGTAGACATAGCGTAATGGACTCAATGGTACTTATTGCTAATTTCAATCAGCAATCTCGTTCTTCGTCTACTTCTCTTCTTAGTTCTCCCTTCGATCAGTGCTGGATGTCCACCTCCGCATAGGCTTATGCGTTCCCTGGGGACGGAGCTGCCTTCACTCTGCTAGCATGGATCCACTGTGGCTGGAGGTCCAACGCATTCACCTGTCCTCGTCACGGCGATCACTGTGGCAGGACCCAGATAATTCGGTTCCCCAAGTTTCGTGGGTTTCAGACACCTTATCAGCACCGATTGTCCTGGAACGAAAGGATGAGTTGGCAATCAGTCTTACTTTTCTGATTCAAATTAAACTGTTCTAACTGTTTATGTAACTGACTTTAAAAAGTTAGCACCAGTCTTGAAGAAAAAAATGAAATGAGAAACTTTTAATACTAGTCTAAGCAGTTTTTGCAACTGGCCCCAGGTGTGTGTGAGGAAAGCACAGAGAATCATCAGAGACTCCAGCCACCCGAGCCACTGACTGCTCTCACCGTTACCATCAGGCAGAGGTTATCGCAGAACCCGTACCAGCAGACTGGACTCGTACCAGTAACACACACACACACACCACCACCCACCCCCCAACCTCATATACAGTTACACTGACTGGACTCTGACTCAGTATTATTCTGCACCCTGACATACTATTTTCACTCATTCATACCGTACTGCATATATGTATACTGTGATTATTGTGTTTATTATTGTTTTCATTTTTCCATCTGTGTATATAATATTGTACCATAAATTGTTCTCTACTTGTATTGAGTCCCTTATATACTGTGTATATTAATACTGTATGTGTCGTGTAAATATTCTATACTTGTCATCCATACTGTCATTCTGCAGAGTTTGCAAAAAAATTATTTCATCACCTGTACACACTTGGGTTCATGGTTTTGTGACAATAAAGTGATTTGAATTGATCACATCTTTTGTTCATCATTTGTACTGTACTGTGCTCGATAACAATTGCAAATTGCTTAGTCATGGAAGAAGAAGATTTTGATAGGAGAGAAAGAAGAAGAAAACTAGTATAGCTCTGATGAGAAGGAAACTGGATGTGATTCTGTGGTGCTCAAGACATTTCACCATGCATGCATTTCACTGATAATTATCATGATTATAACATAACCCATTTTCAGTTCTCTAAAATATCAATATAAGTCTTTATATGCTACTTTATCTGTATTTATGCTGTATTCTCCAGTAAAGTGTTGTACATGGTGTTGGGTAACAAAATATGGTGAATATTATTTATTAAGTATTGTGTTCGGTAAATACACAATTTGATTTTGTAAAAAGACATATAAGATTGTTTTAATTGAGAAATTAACATTGTCATATTAATTACTTTTGGGAAAATCTTTTGCTAGAATGTGACCATTGTATATGTTTTAGGACTAAGATGCTGTGTCAAATACAGTAAATATGCCATATTTCAGTTATGTGAAGTGAAAGGCTAAAAGATACATCACACGAGACCGCATGACCTAGGCCTATATTTTTATGGGCACTTCAGGCAAAAGATCAACATGGATCCTGAACTAAGATGACCAATCAAATTTCTGATGTCCAGAACTTTACATCATGATGCTTTGCAGTGCATTCCTTTTTGTTAAATTATAATATTTTTAATTTATTTATTTATTTTCTCTTCCTTGCCTTTCATGGTTGTAAATATGATTTGAGACTTCATTGCTGTTATTTATTGTGACTTGCAACTATGTCTTCCTTTTGAGAATTGTAAATTATTAATAGCCTATTATTTGTTCAATGCCTATTTTGTATGTAAATTGGTTTATTTCTCCAAAAAAAAAAAAAAAAAAATTTCTTCCGCTACCTCACAAACAACAAAATTAATAAATAAATGCCCCAATTAAAAGTGGTGTAAAAAAAGCCTATGTGATCATTTTATTAAAATTTTATTATATAACATAATATGATATACTAGCACACGGGAAGAGTGTTGAAAAATACTTTTCCTTTCTTTTTTGCTGTTTCTTCAGAAAAATAAAAAAAGTTCCAAACTCCACAGTTTTCTTACTGAACGAATCAGAAGCCTATTTGAACGAATCGTCTGAATTAATGATTGAACTCACTCGTTAAGACAGTGGCTTGGCACCAGGGCCGTATTAAGACAGTGTGGTGCCCCCGGGCACTATACCTCAAAAGGCCCCCCCTACCCCAGTATTTTGTAGGTGGATCACGGTAACTCTAGGGGGGTCTGTGGGCATGCCCCCCCCGGAAGAAAATTTTGTACATTTTAAAGATAAATTCATTAATCTGGTGCACTTTGGGTCCCCCGAATCCGTTGTTAAAAATAAATAATCCACCCGCCAACCGCACAAACATATGATATTCTCTGATTTAGAAATCTGATCATTGCATTACAATTATTCAAATTATCAGTGTTAAGCATGATAATATGGTTAAATATCACATTGAAGCTGATTTAAAAATGACATTTACTTAAAATAAAAGTTCTTCTTTTGGCAAAATTACATTTCCTTAATAGCCTAAAAGTCTGTCTTACTAAAATAAAACTTTCCAATTGAAAACCTTCAAACTTCAAGGTTTTAAAACTACTTCAAACTTTCTAGTTAGGCTTTTTCAAGAGAACTTAAAGTTTGTCTACAAACTTTTTTACCTACACTCACCGGCCACTTTATTAGGTACCCCATGCTAGTAACGGGTTGGACCCCCTTTTGCCTTCAGAACTGCCTCAATTCTTCGTGGCATAGATTCAACAAGGTGCTGGAAGCATTCCTCAGGGAGTTTGGTCCATATTGACATGATGGCATCACACAGTTGCCGCAGATTTGTCGGCTGCACATCCATGATGCGAATCTCCCGTTCCACCACATCCCAAAGATGCTCTATTGGATTGAGATCTGGTGACTGTGGAGGCCATTTGAGTACAGCGAACTCATTGTCATGTTCAAGAAACCAGTCTGAGATGATTCCAGCTTTATGACATGGCGCATTATCCTGCTGAAAGTAGCCATCAGAAGTTGGGTACATTGTGGTCATAAAGGGATGGACATGGTCAGCAACAATACTCAGGTAGGCTGTGGCGTTGCAACGATGCTCAATTGGTACCAAGGGGCCCAAAGAGTGCCAAGAAAATATTCCCCACACCATGACACCACCACCACCAGCCTGAACCGTTGATACAAGGCAGGATGGATCCATGCTTTCATGTTGAATGTCGCAGCAGAAATCGAGACTCATCAGACCAGGCAACGTTTTTCCAATCTTCTATTGTCCAATTTCGATGAGCTTGTGCAAATTGTAGCCTCAGTTTCCTGTTCTTAGCTGAAAGGAGTGGCACCCGGTGTGGTCTTCTGCTGCTGTAGCCCATCTGCCTCAAAGTTCGACGTACTGTGCGTTCAGAGATGCTCTTCTGCCCACCTTGGTTGTAACGGGTGGTTATTTGAGTCACTGTTGCCCTTCTATCAGCTCGAACCAGTCTGGCCATTCTCCTCTGACCTCTGGCATCAACAAGGCATTTCCGCCCACAGAACTGCCGCTCACTGGATGTTTTTTCTTTTTCGGACCATTCTCTGTAAACCCTAGAGATGGTTGTGCGTGAAAATCCCAGTAGATTAGCAGTTTCTGAAATACTCAGACCAGCCCTTCTGGCACCAACAATCATGCCACGTTCAAAGTCACTCAAATCACCTTTCTTCCCCATACTGATGCTCGGTTTGAACTGCAGGAGATTGTCTTGACCATGTCTACATGCCTAAATGCACTGAGTTGCCGCCATGTGATTGGCTGCTTAGAAATTAAGTGTTAACGAGCAGTTGGACAGGTGTACCTAATAAAGTGGCCGGTGAGTGTAATTGTAAAGTGTTACCGAATTATGGTAAACATCATGTACACATGTTCCAACGCTGCCTGATTCAAGCAGATCGTGGCGGTTAATGCATGAAAATACAAATTCAGCATTAACAATCACCATGTTTATTTTAAATTGAAGGGCTTTGATAACATATCTATGACATTACGTATAAAAAAGATTGAAAATAGTGCATGTTTGTGCGGGTAGTTAATATTTTCAATTTACAACAAAACTTGTTAATTATTCAACGAAATAGGCAGAGTTATTCATCAGTGCAACACAATTCGGATACTACATGACAACTTACTGTGCTTGACTTTTTCGTGAAAAAGGAGTGAAGAGTTTTTTGCTGTTTTGAACTCTATGAAACTGATGGATTCGGCGCGGGTGCGAGCATCCGCGTGTCGTAGGCTAATGCACGAGTGACTGATTACCATGGAAACGTGAAAGTCACGTATGTAGATAGACTAACGTTATCCTTTCTTGACTCTTTGGATTTTAAATCTCGATGTAGGCTATACACACCCGCGAAAACCTCAGCTTGTCGTAGACACACTTGCTCTATGAAAAAGTGCGATTTAGATTCATTTTAAAGCCGTTAAAAAAATTACACATTTGCGCATACTTGTTTTGGACCAACTCAACTCTGACAGATTGGGGAGGGAGGGGGGGAGTGACAGTGGTCATGTAATCTTTATTTATTTATAATGTAGTATTATTATTATTATTGTTAAATTAGAGTTCATAAACGAGTAATGTAAGGATTCTTTCAAGAATTTCAAGTTAATATAACAATTTACGAAAAATATTTTTAAAGCTTGTGTCATGTGGTGCCCCCCTAGTGGTTGTGAATGGTTGGTGCCCCTGGGCACTGGCCCAAGTGCCCTTATGGATAATCCGGCTCTGCTTGTTGGCACCACATACTGGCTGATGTAGTTTCTTACTTCACGTATAGGCTATAATTTCATCGATTCTATCATTTCATATTTCAATATTCAAAAAGTTATATTTAAAAAAATGAATTTCATAATACGCATTGTAATTGCAGTGTAAATGCACCTATGGCTCCTCTGCATTAACAGTCTGTGTAAATAATATCTAATCGCACCGTGTAACGCTTTGGTCCGTGTACGTTGCGTTCATTCGTTTTTTTATTTAATATTGAAAGTAGAAAAATGAGAAAACAGCTCCTGATTCGTTTTTTTATTTTTCCCAAAAAACGAAAAACAAGAATTCAGCTTAATTTTTCGTTTTTCGTTCTGAGGTCGAAAAATGAATAAACAGCTTAAATATTTGATTCCTACACGCAGGCGGGAATGAAACCCCTTTCCTCTGATTTGTCAGCCGAAGATCATCCCATACCATCTGGGGCACGTTCAAGATCACAATGGTGCGCAACGTTTTGCTACGGTTTCCGGGTTGAACGTCATGTTTCCTGGAAACGGCTTGCACCGGTGTACAACGGGGTTTGAGATGCGTTTTCTCTTGTTTGGTGGGCGTGTCAGAACTCCAGTCCAATCAGCAGCAACGTGTATATACAGCACGCGGTATTAAAGTGAACGCGCACAATGGAAGTAATTTACAAATGTGTTCGATAGGCAACAACTGAGGATATTAGAAGACATATTTGTCGTAAGTTTTATTGTAAAAATATAGGATATCAACATAATGATGTAGTTGTTTATATTTTTTAGCTTCATTGCAAGTGTATGACATTTGGTGTAGAAATAAACAATGCAAGTAAAGTGCTTTTCCTAAAAATGAGAAAGAAAATACAGGGTATTAATAAAACAGTATGAACAACAAATAAAGTCAGTATGTGAGGCCAAATAGATGTGTTTTAGTCTTTATTAGGTGTGCGCTTCCATTTCAGTTTCCACAAATCCCTTCACTTGATTGGGATGTTCTCTTGTGTTCTGGGCGGAACGTGCAGTAACTGTAACATCGGGCATATTTTGTAGTATTAAACACATATTTATACCGACTTCATCATGCTCCGAAAATTCTTCACAAAGAACACAAAAAGCCTTCTCAGCTGCCATAGTTGCAACTCTTGCGTCATCACAACAGTGCGTTCAACGCGTCACCGTTTCTGTTTAAAAAACGTTCTGCAACGTTTTGTCGGGGCTGAACGCAGCCCTGTTCTTCCTCCTGTTCTTCCTGCAGAATAAGAGTCCTCCGCTCCTGCAGCTGATGTGCCGATTCTTATCTCGTTTATTGCAACTACATTTAATCTTTTTCTCATCAAAGAACCAGACTAACGGATGGCTCGACACAACCCGTACATGGGAGGAGCCTAGACAGGGCTTTCTTCTGTAGATATAAATTCAGCTTGGTATGGCAGGGTAAATGACGGCTGTTAGCATTGTCTCCCTCGTAAATTAAATATTTAAAAAACTAATAAAAAAGGAAAGAATAATGCATTGACTAGCTTGTGCGCGGCGCACTGGGTCAAGTTGAGAGTAAAACACGCGCGCATCACAACCTTGTAAAAAACGCATTTTATTATTAGCCTATTCAGAAATAGTGTAAAAGACCGGTAAATAAAATACAAAATTAACATTATAAACACTATTAATAGCATAGGCTATGCATATGTTACTTCCCCTTACTGTATGTCAAATCCTTTAAGGGGTCATATAATGCCATTTTCGTATAGCTAATATAATTCTTTAGGGTCTAAATTAAAAGTTTGTAATATACTTTAATTAAAAATTCTCATTAGTATTGTAAGAAAACACTTATTTTACCTGGTCAAATACAGCTCTGTTTTCAGCACGCCGTTTCAGTGCATGTACCTTTAAATGATAATGAGCTTCGATCACCCCGCCCCTCTGTTCCACAGTCTATGCCAGGGTTCCTCAACTTCGGTCCTGGAGGGCCGGTGTCCTGCACAGTTTAGCTCCAACCCTGACGAAGCGCTTATGGCCCAGATCTCCACACTCAAAGCAGCGTAGACTGTCAGTAGTGGCGTAAACCATAAACGAATTCCCACCTTGGGTGACACGGAAATAAACTTCCAAAGTTCGCTCCGGTGAATTTAAAAACATGTAAACATGGCGTCTAAACGAAAGTACATGTTTTAACTCTGTGTTTTTACACCCTAAGGGAATCATTCGGACGGCCGGCACCCGCGATTTTACCAAATCGTTGCAACTCTTTGATGATAACGTTGTTAGATACAAAAGGTGGAATATTTGAAATTGTGACTTTAGTTGCTGGAGCGGATAGCGGGGTTACCGGGACATATGCTTCCTTCACCCATATCCCACTGACAGTCAACTGATTAACTAGCGCCTCGGATTTTAAAAACACAACAACTGCTTTATTCATCCGGGAAGCCGATACGACATTCTCAAACTTTACCTGCTCTCCTATCACCAGCAGCAAATCCTCCACTGTCACGCCAGGCTCCGGCACACACCTACACCTGCACCCGTTACGCAGTGACAGTGTTGGCGTTCCTGGCGTGGGAACAGACGCCATAATGGCGTCTCAAAAACGCACACACACTGAGAGAAAAAAACCTTTTCTCTCCTATTCTGTGTAAAAACGAGGGGAAAAGAAAAGAAAAAAGTCTGCAAATGCTCTCAGCAAACACACTCAGCTCCCACACACACTCCCAGCACACCGGAAACGACGAGAGAGAGAGAGAGAGAGAGAGTGTGTGTGTGTGAGAGAGAGAGTGAGAGAGAGACTTTGACTTTTAACACACTTTATTAAAACATCTTAAAACCGAACACTTCGCTATACTTCACACATCATGTGTCCTCAAAGAGACAAACAAAAATAATAGTACTCATAAACAAATAAAATAAAAATCCACTCCAAATGACCACCATACATCACCAATTAAACATTATTCCTCCTTCCTCAGAAACTGTCAGTAAAGCTCCATTTGCACACCATTTGAACTCAAACTCAAGCAAGTTATTTGTCATTTGAAAAAAACTATGTTCTACTTTTATTCTGGACTCCACCAAAGCAATAAAAAGCAGAACAACATCTACATTTCGCCCTTCAGCAGCCAGTCTGCAAGACTTCCAAATGGCTAATTTGGCTTGTCCAGTTATGAAATTTGCTACAGTACACTGCTGTCGGTGTGCTCTTGAATACTTGCAACCATATATAAATAACGTCTTGTTAAAAACAAAACCTAAATTCCCAAATAGTCTTTCAAGCAAACTAAATAATGGAACCAATCTAGAACATTCAGTAAAAACATGAAAAACAGATTCTGGTAAAGAACAGAAAAAACAAAACGGTAGTACATTCAGATTAAATTTAGAAACATGAGAATTAGTAGGCAGTGCACAATGTAATAACCTCCACTGTAGGTCTCCCGATCGTTTAGGTAGAGGACCCTTATAAAAAAGCCTCCATGAAGGAGAAAGAGCTGCAGGAACTGTTAAAAAATCTCTCCATTTTGTATCATCCCTGTCCTTAATATTCTCAAAGTAATCTACTTTAACACATAACTGATATAGGTCTCTTTTTCCTACTAACTGAAAATCAAGCTCTTGTAAACTGTTAAATGTCATCAGCTTTCCTACATGATTATCTTCAAAACCCACCTTGGGAGAAACAAATAACTTGGGAAACAAAACTTCAGAAGGACCTCCAGACAGAAAACTGTTAACAAACAGGAGGAGTGTGGAGGGAAAAGCCGCTTTCAACCCACCAATGAGCCTCTCCACCATCCTGACCGATTTAATACCAACCTGATTAGCAATCTCTATAATTGGCCTCCATTTTTTAGACAAGGTATCAATCAAGTCCGAAACTTTAGTCAGTCTTTTTTCCATAAAGATATTAACAACTGTATTAGATGTCCAAATGTTATCACCCAGTATTGGGTTGTGAAACAATGGTTCTTCAAGGCCAAAATGATTATTTCCATTTCTAATCAATTTAAAACCTGTCCAGGAGTTTAACACAGAAGTATAAAAATTGTACATCATCTGGAAACTTTCCATTATAAGAAGACATTAAAAACAATTGCCTATCAAAACAGAACCCACCAAAAGTTCTGAGCGACGCCAGACCAAACGATACCCATGGCTTAAAATCCACAGGGTAGAGTAGGCTCTGAACCGTCTTTAGCCTCATAGCTTTAACCTTAGCTGCCAACTCAATCAAGCCTTGGCCCCCTTCATTAACTGGCAAATACAGAATTGCAGGGGGAAGCGAATGGTAACCATCCCAGAAAAATTCAACAAAAGTCTTCTGTAGACGTTTCAACAAATCTTTTGGTGGGTCAAGCACATTTAAGCGATGCCACATCATGGAAGCTGCTAAGTTGTTAATGATGAGAACTCTTCCTCTATATGACAGTTGAGTTAGTATCCATCTCCATCTTTGTATACACCCAGAAACTTTTTCAAACATTCCATCCCAGTTTTTTTGAATATATTGATCAGTCCCAAGAAAAATTCCCAGCACTTTAAACCCCACTAAGCTCCAAGAACAGTTCTGAGGAAGTACTGGAGGGCCTCCGTTCTCCCATTCACCCAGTAAAAAAGATGCACACTTTTGCCAATTAATTCGAGATGAGGAAGCTTTCTGATAAACCTCCAAAGAATCACTCAAAATCCTAACATCCTGAGCAGATCTAATAAAAACAGTGACATCATCAGCATAAGCACTAAGCTTAACAGTTTTGAGGTCTGAGGTGGACGGACACACTGATGATATGCCACCCAACTTGTCTCTCAGTGCGACCAAAAAAGGTTCAATTGCAATTGCATACAGAATTCCTGAGAGACCACACCCCTGCCTTATGCCTCTGCTTACTCTGAAAGGTCTTGTAATGGTACCATTAATTTTCAGCATGCTGTAGGTATCAGTGTACAACAGTTTTATATAGGCAATAATAGATGGACCAAAACCAAAAGCCTCAAGGCACTTAAACAGAAAACCATGATCAACCCGGTCAAATGCTTTCTCCTGGTCCAAAGACACAAAACCAATGTCAACATTTTGTATATTTGCAAAAGAAATCAGGTCCCGAATCAAAAAAAGGTTATCAAAAATAGTCCTTCCCGGAATGCAGTATGACTGATCTGGATGAATCACTGAGGAAATGTACAATTTAACTCTGTTATTTAACGACTTTGAAAGTATCTTGTAGTCTACTCCGAGTAAGGAGACCGGACGCCAGCATCTAATGTCTTCAAGATCCCCCTTTTTAGGTAATAGAGTAACCACAGCTCTTCGTAGACTCAAAGGAAGTGTACCTCTTTTAAAACTCTCCATAAAAACAGCAAACAAATCCTCTCCGATAACTGGCCAGAAATGTTTATAAAACTCTGCATTAAGTCCATCCAATCCCGGAGCTTTGCCAGAAGACAGTTCTTTAACAGCAACAGATAGTTCATCAAAAGTCAATAGTTTATCAAGCTTGGTTTTCTCTCCTTCTGAAAGCTGAGTTAAATCCTTAAAGAGAATTCCAGCCATCTCATCATCGCAAGGTTCAGCTCTGTAGAGATCCTCAAAAAAAGACAGTGCGTAAGAAATAATCACATGACTATCAGTAACTTTCCTCCCCTCCGGAAGTCTCAAACAGCCTAAAATCTTCTTATCCACTGTCTTCTTCTCTAAGTTAAAAAAGAACGAAGTAGGAGAGTCCATGCTATTGAACGATGAAAATCTTGCACGGATCAGCGTCTCCTGAGCTCTTTCCTCCAGTAGATTCCGCAAAAGAAATTTATTCTGTTTCAAAGACTCAGTATCACGGTCCCCTTCAAAATTAAGTAGAAGTATTTCTTGTTCAAGCTGTTCCATCTTCTTGTCCAGAAAACTTTTATTGTAAGCACTCTGGCAAAACAATTTAATTTGAGCTTTGCCAATATCCCACCACTGGCTCAGGGACTTATACTGTGTTTTACTCTCTCTCCAGATCTCCCAGAAATTAGTGAAAGAGTGCACAAAATTTTTATCTAATAATAGTCTATTATTAAATTTCCAAAAAAAATGTCTTACACGTGCTCTCTGCAGTAAAGAAATTAATAGATACAAAATGGTGATCAGACAAAGCAGTAGGAAGAATGCAGCTATTATAGAAATGATCTCTTTTGCTTTTTTGTACATAAATCCTGTCCAACCTAGCCCCAGATACCATATTAGAATTTATTTTCACCCAGGTGTATTGCCTAATCTGAGGAAATGATTCTCTCCAAACATCTACAAGGTTATGATAAACAATTAAAGACCGAAGCATGTCTGCAGATTGACTGTGAGGCTCTTCATGATTCCTATCCAGAGTATGACTTAAAGTGCAATTAAAATCTCCTGCCAGAACAATAGTCCTATCATGCGAGATATCACTTAGAGCAGTTTTAAGCTTTTTAAAAAAATGAACACGTTCTGACCCAATATTGGGTGCATATACATTGACAAAAGAACAATTATTACCCTGAACAGTTACATCAACTCTCAGTAAACGCCCAGAAATGAGTTCAAACACACTAACAGGTTGCTCTTTATATTCAGGTGTCAGCAAAATAGCCACCCCTGCACTGACATTAGAGCCATGACTCAAAATAGCCTGACCCTTCCATTCACTCAGCCACTGTATCTGGTTGTTCTCATCTGTGTGCGTTTCTTGCAGAAAAACTACACTGGCGCTTTTCATCATTATATAATCAAAGAGACTAGCTCTTTTCATAGCATCACGACACCCACTAACGTTCAATGAACTAATCCTCAAAGGTGCCATGAAAATAAATATAAGAAAAACACACAATAAGCCTACAACTAATCGACCAGAGTTTTTAAATAACCAAATTATATTCATTTTTTCCCTTGTAAGTTCAGAGAACTTCTAACATTACTAAGAAGCTTCTTAAGACGGTACCGTTTGGGTTTGTCAAGCTCTTCCAAGGAAGCTTTTCTCATCGCCATGGTACCAGACAACAAAAACAATTTTGCGTCCGGAAAGTATAACTCAATTTTCGGTTTACGGTGTCCCTTCGTTGTATCCAAAAAGTGATTAATCTGCTGAACAGAATAAAGTTTTATCTTACCTCCAGAGACAAACTCCGAGTCCTCCGCGTCATTTTCCATCTCTGTATAATCATGTTCATTGTCAGAGTCATCCATTAAATCCACAGATTCTTGAGATAAAATATCATCTTTACCCGATTTTAATGAATCATCGGTAACGTTAATTTTATCATTCTCATTCTCATCAGGCTTCGTTTGTTTCCCTTCAGAAATAAAATCATTCCCAGACATTGCTTGCAAACACACCTGTCCCGAGCTCGCCTCTGCCTGCGTTACAGCGGGAGCATGACTCGGGCCGGCCTCCTCCTCAACGGCCTCCGCCAGGCCGTCTCCGGAGGTTTCCAGCTCCGGTCTCTCCTCGGGCAAGTCACCGGGCGCAGAGATCGCTCCGCTCGGCTGAGGTTCTGACGCCACAGCGGTCGCAGCAACATCCGCGCCGGCCGCCCTCTCGCTGTTCACCGCACCTGCAGCCGGAGCTGGCCTGTCTCGCCTCGGACAAGTTTGCCTGACATGTCCAAACTCACCACAAACAAAGCATTTCATCGACTCCGAACTAATAAAAACGGTGTAATCTTTGCCATCGATGCTTAATTTGACTGACAGATTTAATGGATCACTATGAGAATTTAAAATCATCAAAACCTGACGCCGGAAAGACATTACATGTCTAATCTCAGGATTTTTACATCCAAGAGGGATCATTTTAATAGTGCTCACTAGTTTACCATATCTCTGAAGTATTTCTTCTAATTTTTCATTTTTAACAAACGGTGGAATGTTTGATAAAATAACTTTCTTGGCCGGGCTTGACAAAGGCAATACAGGCACAAAAATGTCCTTTATTACCAAACCAGTTTCAATCAAATCGTCCACCATTTGGCTTTCACTTAGAAAGAACACAATGGCTTTACATTTATCCATTTAGCTGACGCTTTTATCCAAAGCGACTTACAATTGCTATACATGTCAGAGGTCGCACGCCTCTGGAGCAACTAGGGGTTAAGTGTCTTGCTCAGGGACACATTGGTGTCTCACAGTGGATTCAAACCCGGGTCTCTCACACCACAGGCATGTGTCTTATCCACTGCGCCATCACCACCCCCTGCTGCTTTATTCTACTGAATCTTGCTTTATTCATACGGGAGGCAGATTTGATGTTTGCACCACCGATCGCCGCACTCACAGCTATCAGGCAATCCTCCACTGACACCGCGGCCTCAGGCATGCATTTACACCCATGTTTGATGGTTAACCGTGAGAGATCCCCCGTTTCCGACCCCATGGGGAGGGGGGGGGGGGGAGAGGGGGGGGGGGGAGAGAGTGAGAGAGATTTAACACACATTTATTAACATCCAACAAACAAAATAAAAACACTACATTTACATAAAATCACATGTAGGCCTACTCAAAATCTCCAACGAAGTGCAATGTGTCATTTTCAGTCCAACACAACATTCTTTGTACACACCAGACCTCTTCAAAGATTTCCAATTTTCTCATATGAGAATAAAAAATAAAATCATGTTTTATTCTTGCTTTTATAAGCCCCTTAAACAACAATTCAACATTTTTACTACTACCAGCAATTTCATATTTCCTACTAAGATAAACTGCCATTTTAGCTTGACCTAGGATAAAGTTTAACAACCGTCCTTTCTTCATTTTTCCTTTACAAACTTTAAAACCAAAAATAAACACGATCCTTGTAAATATTTCATTCACATTTGTAAATAAAACCTCCAATAAACAAAATAAAGGTCTTAGTCTCTCACAATGCATAAAACAATGAAATATGGTTTCTCTTTCACCACAAAAGGGACAATTATCTTGCACATTCGGATTCAACAATGAAATAAAAGCATTTATAGCAACATGTAAAATTCTCCATTGAAGATCACCCACATTTTTAGTCAATGGTGGTTTGTAACAAGAGCCCCAACATGGTTTAACATCAAAATTAACACTTAAATGATCTCTCCATGGTGTATCTTCCCGTTTTAATTTCTCTTTATTTATCACCTTCACACAAACTGCATATAAACTCTTTCCCCCTCATTGTATCAAACATTATGTCTCTCGAATTCTCTGGGGTCATTAAAACATTTTCATTTTCTATTACACTTTTAGATATCACCATACTGGGAAAATGATCCGTCTCATCAGGAAGAGCTTGACTTGACAAAAAGTTCCAGTCTTCTTCACTCAAATTTTCTCTGCACTTATTTAATAAAAAATAGACTGTCCTTGTTGATTTCATTCCAAGTCTCTGTGCGAGTGCATCAGCATTGTCCAACGCGATACCAGCAACTTCTATCAAGTCTTTCATTTTGACAACTTTGGCTTTTGTTAAAACTTGCATCAACCACAAAGTTGTATCTCCACATAAGTTGAATCGAGCACCATTAATCAATGGCTCCTCCAAAAACCAAAACAGTGACTGATATGACAATGTTCTTTTGGCCTGTACCATACACCATGCTTTTCTTAAACTTTCATAGAAGGAAGAGATGGATTTCAAATTAAAACTCCTACAATCGGTCCAGAAGATATTTCTTCTGAAACCCCACCCACCAACCTTACTCAAAAGGGAACAGGCTGGTCCAAACCACGAAATACTGGGACTGTATAAAAACTTTTGGACAAACTGTAGCATGAACGCTACTTTCCTGCTTACAAGGTCAACAACCCCTTGTCCCCCTTCTTCCTTTGGAAGGTACAGAACACTCCTCGGTAACCAATGTAATCTATCCCAAAAGAAGTTGATCATCTTGGCCTGTATTTTTCCAAGAACCCCTTCAGGAGGCTCTAAAACTGTTAATCTGTGCCATAATGAAGAGGCTACTAAATTATTAATAATCAATGCTCTCCCCTTAAAGGACATTTTAGGTAAAAGCCATTTCCACCTTTCAAGTTTTCCTCCTACATTCTCAAGAATATTTTCCCAGTTTTTTTGCATTATTATTTCATCACCCAAAAAAATTCCAAGATATTTCAAACCTCTTTGTGACCAAACCAATTCACCTGGTAATACCAGTTCTCCTTCATTCCATTCCCCAACTCTATATGCTGAACTTTTGGTCCAGTTTACTTTTGCAGATGAGATTTTTGCATAAATGTTAACAATATCAACCAGCTTGTCAACATCATTCTGTCCACTGGTTAAAACTAAAACATCATCTGCATATGCTGATAACTTTATAGGTGGAAATGTACTCTCATATGTAAACCCATCTAATTGAGTCCTAATTTTTTTTAACATGGGTTCTATTGCTATGGTGTAAAGCATACCTGACAAGGCACATCCTTGTCTAATCCCCCTTTGTATTTTAAAAGGGCAACTCAAACCACCATTTATTTTCAGCACACTTTCAATATTTTCATAGAGCACTTTAATCAAGGCAGTAAAGGCAGGTGGAAAACCAAAAGTTTCAAACGTGTGCCATAAAAACTGATGATCCACCCGATCAAAAGCCTTTTCTTGATCTAGGGAAATTAGACCACATTTTTTCCCAAACAGTCTAGACACTTCCAAAATATCTCGAATTAAGGATATTATCCACAACTGATCTATTAGGTACACAATAGGATTGATCTAAATGTATAATCTGTCCAATTACTTTCTTCAGTCTGTTTGCCAAAGCTTTTGATAAAATCTTGTAATCAGTGCATAATAAAGAAACTGGCCTCCAGTTTTTTATTTCTTTGAGATCCCCTTTCTTGGGGAGCAAAGTCAAAACAGCTCTTCTGCAGCTTAGTGGCAGTTGTCCTTTATCCAAACTATCACTTAAAACCGTAAGTAGATCATCTCCCAACAAATGCCAATATGCCTTGTAAAAATCAACAGGCAACCCATCCAATCCGGGTGCTTTTCCATTCTTCATACTCTGCAAGGCATTAAACAATTCGTCTTTTGTTAAGGGACATATCAGTTCTGCATATGAATCTTCATTTATTTTTGGTAGATTGGACACAAAATCAGCCATTAACTGGCCATCCACCACACTTTTAGAATACAGCTCTTTATAAAACCCGACAGCCCTTTTCCGAATATCAGCGGCCTCAGTCAGAGCTTTCCCATCTTCCGCCCGTAAACACTGAATACTTTTTCTTTGGCCATTTTTCCTTTCTAAACTGAAGAAGAACTTGGACGGGGCATCCATTTCAGAAAGACTTTGAAATCTGGATCTAACCAACTGAGACCTTGTACCTAATAGATCTGCTAAGGCTGCTTTTTTTCCTTTAAGGGCCTGCAATTGGTTTTGATTTGCAGAGGCTTCATTTAGAGCCTGCAGTTCAACAATATCCATCTCAAGACTTCTGATGGATTGAACCATGTCTCTAGAAACATTGAAAGTGTACTGATTACAAAGTTTCTGTATTTGCACCTTCCCAATCTCCCATCACTGTTGTTGAGATGTAAAAGAAGACTTTTTAGACTTCCACCCCAACCAAAAGAAGGAAAAACACTTACAAAAGTGAGCATCTTCAAGTAAAGCACTATTAAAATGCCAGTAGGCACTCTTATATTTAACAGAATTAAAAAAAAACACATGCTACTACCATTGAGTGGTCAGAGAAACCAACAGGACAAATATCACAAGATTTAAAACATTGTTTCTGATATTTAAAACAATAAAAAAGATCTAATCTTGCTAAAGAGATGCAGTTTTCTTTCACATGAGCCCATGTATACTGTCTTTCATCGCAATGAAAAGTTCTCCATACATCACAAAGTTGACAAGTTTTAATCACATTTATTAATTTACTTCTTGAAGCCATATGAGGCTCCATATGATTTCTGTCTAAGTCGTTACTTGTACAATTAAAATCTCCACCCAGTACTAACATATTTTCTGTATTACATTGCTTAATGCTATCACATACATTTTCAAAAAACAACATTCTTTCTGTTGATTTTACAGGCGCATAGACATTTATCAATTCCATATTAACATTTTCAAACTTTGCTATTATCTTAATTAGTCTACCTTTTACTACTTCTGTAACATCATACGATATTGGTAGACAAGTCTTTGAAAACAAAACAGCCACCCCAGCACTCAAAGAAGTCTTATGACTCAGGACAATACTTCCTTCCCAGTCTTTCATCCATTCAACTTCATTATCCTCTGTACTGTGAGTTTCTTGCAAAAACATGACATCTATATTTTTTAATTTCATTAACTCATAAATCTGCGCTCTTTTGCTTGCATCCCTCGCCCCATTTACATTCAGGGAAGATATTTTAAAATTACTCATTATGAGGGATGAAAAAAACACAAAGAGCCAGGTCCATATCACGCTATTATTCTTGTAACAAATCATTATTCAATGCTTGAGGACGCACTTTTTGTACAATCTTTTTTAGACGATACAGCTCAGGATTTGACAAACAACCTTCACCTTTCTGTTTCATTAAGATTTTTACCGAGTCAATAAATAAGGAAAGATCAGGAAAATAGTCTATGACCTCAACATTCCTCATTCCCTTTGTACGCTGGAGAAAATGTTTCATTCTTTCCAAACTGTAACCACTATAGTCTTGTCTCACCTCTTCCTCAACTTGAACTTCAGAAAGTTCTTGCTCACTCTCTGAGCCAGACACATCATTCAACACCTCCCGAGAACTTTTAGTAATGGTTTCAACTTGTGCCTTTTTCTTTGATGAAATTACAATCTCACCAAGATTAGACTTCCTTTTCACTGATGGCACTTTAAATGCTGCTTCGTCCTCTTTGAGTAGATCACCCACCATCTCATCCAGCTCAATATCCATTATCTCATCGTCTTTTTGAATTCGTTTCTCACTACACTACACTTCACTACTTCCTGGTTCTTCATTGCCCACACCAACTTCACTTTCTTCTTCCACCCTCTGACTTTCATTTAGATTTTGAGATCCACTTTCCTCTTCTGTACCATTTGACGCATTTTTGTCTGGACACGCGCGTACCAAGTGCCCCACTTTCCCGCATCCAAAGCATTTCATACTCTCCGTTGTTGCAAAAATTACATAATCAAAACTATCAACTTTGAATTTAAAAAGCGATATTAAGTTCGTCAATATCACTCCTCAAAATAACATATACTTGTCTGCGGAAAGACACAACGTGTTTCAACAACGGGGATTTACACCCTAAAGGAATTTTCTTAATAGCCGAAACCAACTGTCCATATCGTGATAATTCACGTTGCAGCGCTTCATCACTGATGAAAGGAGGCACATTGGAAAGCAAAACCTTTCTCGCTGGGTTAACAAGTGGAAAGACCTTAATCAAACTATCATTGAGAACTATCCCGTTTTCAACTGCCGCATTCACTTTTTCAATTTTGTCTAAAAAAACCACCACAGCACCGTTCATTCTCGATGCCGAACGAATGCTGCTGTGACCAACACCAACCACCGCTCCTACCGCTAAAACACATTCTTCGACTGAGCACTCAACTCCAACCGGCACTTTTATTCCATGCTGCCGGGTGAGTTGCCCATAACTCGTCGTCTCCGCATTCGCCATGGCAGCCAGTTTAAAAACTGGCTAATCCAACTCTCACCACAATGTTCCCAGTGCTTTGTGACCATACACAGTAAAAACCAGTGAAAGAAACAACATATAAGTAAAACAGACCTTTGAAAGTGAAGAAAGACTCCACAGTCACGCTCCGATTCACACTCCGCACTCACTCGCTCAACAAACGCCCACGCATGCGCGAGAGAGAGAGAGAGAGAGAGAGAGAGAGAGAGAGAGAGAGAGAGAGAGAGAGAGACGTTTAACACTTCATTTATTTTTCTATCACATTATACAATAGTCATCACACTTCTGTAATTAATAACAATACTAATAACAATAAGTAATAAATAACATTATAAATTCAATATTGATTACTTCAAATTTCAACAATACCAATAAAACACTAATTTGTCATCATCATTCACAAAAATAAAATTTTCATTTATACACCACTTTTTTTTAAAAAGTAACATATCATTGTTCATTTTATAAAATTCATACTCTATTTTAACTCTGGATTCTACCAAAGCTTTGAACAATCCTACTATATTAACTCTTTTATCTTCATTTTCAAGTTTATATGCTTTCCAAATAGTCAACTTCGCTTGACCAATTAAAAAATTGGAAAAAGTGCAGGACTCACTTTGAGACTTAATATATTTAAACCCAAAAATAAATATTGTTTTTGAAAAATTCCAACCAAAACCTTCAAATATATTTTCTAAGAGATTCAAAAGAGGTACAATTCTATAACAATTGAAAAAGATGTGAAACACAGTATCCGATATATTACAAAATTTGCAAACTGAAGATGTACTAAGATTGCACTTGAACAAGAACGTTTTTGTTGCTAATGCGCAGTGCAGAATACGCCACTGTAAATCTCCAGATCGTTTTGGCAATGGACTCTTATAAAACAAATGCCATGAAGGTGATTGAACATCAGGGACAGATAAATAACTCCTCCATTTTGTATCCGTCTTATTTTTAAATTGTTCACAAAATCTTGACTTAGCGCAGGCTATATACAAAAGTCGCTTACTGCTTTCTGCAAATGACACATGTTGAAGTTCTTTTAAGGAAAAAAGTTGTCTCATATCCCCATTATCCTGCCAATTACATGGTGTTACAAATAATTCGGGAAAAACACTTTGATTTAAACCATTGACAAAATAATCTTCAAGAAACTTATTGAATGATATAGGAAAAGATGATTTTAGCTTGCTTAAAACATTCTTCACTATCCTTTCTGATTTCCTGCCCATTTGTTTGGTTATTTCTTGTGCACAAAACCATGTACAATGTTCTGTGTCAACTAAATCTGCCACTTTTAAAACACCAGATGAAATAAAAGTGTTGATTCCAATAGTTGGCAATTTAGACGGATGGCATAGCCAGGAGTTATGAAAAAGTGGTTCTTCAAGACCGAAATGATTCTCTCTTTCCACCGTAAATATACTCCATGCTCTCAGTACAGACTGATAGAAACCATTTATACCTAAACCTTTGATTGCATTGTTAGAAATAAGGAATAGTTGTCTATCAAGTCCCATTTTACTAACTGCTCGTAATACTGCTAAACCATACACAATCCGTGGTTGTGGATCAGTGTTATACAGCAGCTTTTGAGCTGATTGTAACCTCATAGCTTTCCATTTAGCGGTTAGATCAATGAGACCCTGACCACCCTCAAACACAGGTAAACTCAGTATGCCTGGATGAACCCAGTGATGTCCTCCCCAGAAAAAGTTCACAAAGTGTTTCTGGAGTAGCTGCAAAAGTCCAGCAGGAGGGTCTAAAACAGTCAGTCGATGCCACAACATGGAAGCAGCTAAATTGTTTATCACTAAAACTCTGCCTCTACATGATAACTGTGGCTGAATCCAGTTCCATCTTTTCAATCGTCCCAATATCTTTTCAACCACTCCATCCCAATTCCTTGTCATGTACTGTTGAGCGCCAAAAAAGATTCCAAGGATCTTCAACCCCTCAGTGTTCCATTGGCACTGTTGTGGAAGATGAGGTGGAGCTTCTTCCTTCCACTGACCACGAAGTAAAGCTTCTGTTTTGTTCCAATTGACCTTCGCCGAAGATGCTTTTTGAAACAAGTCCAGACACTTGCTCAATTGAAAAATATCTTCTTGAGATCTTATTATGACCGTTACGTCATCAGCATATGCAATAAGCCTCACATCCGTAGTTTCTGATATGTTGGGATTAAGGACTGAAACACCTTGTAGCTTTTCTCTTAGAACTCTCAGTAGAGGTTCGATAGATATTACATATAAGAGTCCCGAGAGGCTGCACCCTTGTCTTACACCTCGCCGCACAGGAAAAGTTCTAGTTAAAGTTCCGTTGATCTTCAACATACTAAAAACATCTGTGTAGAGTATCTTGATCCATGAGATGAACTGTTCTCCAAAGCCAAAAGCTGATAAGGCATTAAGAAGGTATTCGTGGTCGACTCTGTCGAACGCCTTCTCCTGGTCAAGTGATAACAGTCCCACATCAAGTCCATAAATCTCAGTAAAATGCAACAAGTCTCGAACAAGAAAAAGGTTATCGAAAATAGAACGTCTTGGGATACAATAAGACTGGTCTTTATAAATTATCGAAGCCATAACATTTTTCAAGCGGTTTGTTAATGCCTTCGAAAGTATTTTATAATCTATCCCTAAAAGAGAGATAGGGCGCCAGTTCTTTAAAAGTCCTAGATCTCCTTTCTTTGGCAATAACGTAATTATTGCTCTTCTGCAACTGAGAGGAAGGATTTTTGATTTTCCACATTCAAGAAACACAGAGTGCAGATCTGGTCCAATCAATGACCACAAAGCCTTGTAGAACTCGGCTGTCAGTCCGTCCAGTCCTGGAGCTCGACCCACAGACTGCTGTTTAGCAGCCTCGCTCAACTCTTCAAGGGAGAGTGGCTTTTCTAGTTGCGTCTTCTCATCTTCATTCAATTTTGGAGTTCCAGTAAGAAAATGATCTGTTGCTTTAGAATCACAAGGTTCAGCACTATACAGTTCTTCATAAAAGGATAAAACTTGTGAAATAATTTCTCTCTTATCTGTTGTCTCTCTTCCATCGGACAATTTTAGATGACTGATTGATCGTGCAAAGTCCTTGAAATCCATTCTGTGTTAAGGTAAGGCATTTTATTCCCAATTCTGTGTTGTGGCTGGGTTGTTATAGGGCTGTGTGACTCTCTATGTCTTAGGCCTAAATAAACGGAGGAATTATGGTATTTTTCTGTAGCCTGACGAGTAATTTTTACCCTTGTTCAAGTGAACTCATAGACAGCCAACTATTTGTGGGTGGCAGTTTGCTGCTTGACTTATCAATTTGTGTTGATAAAGTATAATACACTCTAAAAACTGCAGGGTTAAAAAATAACCCAACCAGCTGTTTATTTGTCAATGACCCCCTTAAAGGTGCCTTGTGTAATGTTCGCCAAAAAATCAATTCATACTCCACATTCCATACCAGTTGGGGGCAGTATACCTCCAGAAAGTGAGTTGGTCTGCTCTAGAGTAACAAACGAGAAACGGCATAGTCTCTATGCTCCGCCCTTACAGTCTATGGCTCCGCCCCTACAGTCTATGGCTCCACCCCTACAGTCTATGGCTCCGCCCTTACAGTCTATGGCTCCGCCCCTACCTTCACAACAACCCTAGAAGCCGAGCCAACTCCTAATAGAGGACGTTTTGACTCCAGAGCAACGTTGGTTGATGTCAAGTGATTTTTAAATATGACATCTTCAAGCTACTCCCCTTCATCTTTACCAGTGAATATGTTTATATTAATTTTGTTCATATTACATTTTTATTGTTAGTTTGAATTACATTCATTTGACAGACAGCGTTCGCTGATGTTGACCAAGCTTGCGCCATTCAGAGCTATGGAATACCAAAGCTGACTTAATTAAAAATAAATAAATACATAAATAAATATACGAAGACATTTATTCATTTATTTATTTACACTTTTATTTATTTCCACATTCATTTATGTATTTATGTTTTTATGTCTACATTTATTTATTTTCACATTTATTTATTTCTACATTTATTTATTTCCACATTTATTTATTTATACATTTATTTATTTATACATTTCTTTCTTCGTATGCTAATGAGGGGGGCGTGTTTTAACTCAGACATCAACAATCGAGCTCAGAGTGGCAGTGCTGAAGCTTTGAGGCCACAGTGACACCCTGTGGTGTGTGACCAAACGAAACGCAAGAGGTGTGCGGACAATATCACATTTTAAGTCATGTATATCACCCTAACTGTATGTAGGGTAGGTTATATAGGGTTAACACACATAGCACACATGAACAGAAATTGCAAATCTCCAGGCCTATGCCTTGCCTATGGTTCTTTTCTCTCTTATGCTGGTTAATCTGACCGGGTTCGCAAGTATGAATATGTTCATCACTAACTATGCAAGCCCTCCTCTCCTCTATGACAGGGGTGCTTATATCCGGCGAGCTGTGGTTTGCTTCCTGTCGCTGGATTTCATTCGACTGACTTGACTAAGTAAGAATACGCTCAAGTTTCTTAATGCAGAACATAATTCCTCATATATATCTTTTGAGTTGTGGTGTGAAGTGTGACCTGGTCATGTTTAGCTGAGATTTATCCTGGAAAACATGGAGTGACGTGCAGATGTAATTAACTGAAAAGAGTTTTGATTTTGAAGAGATATCTATTCTTTTATGTCGGATTATATCAGTTTAGTTAAGAATGTGAAGCATCTGACGGCAGGAAACAATGTTTTAGCGTTTAATATTGATTTGAGATGATCATTCAGATCGAGTGATAGATCAGCACTGGGTAATAATGTAGTCTCTGTAAGTTCATTTCTTAAATTTCGTTCTGTGCAGGACTGGTGATTGTAGTGTGTGTGTGTGTGTGTGTGTGTGGTGTGTGTGTGTTATAGAATGACGTTGAACTCTTATAGAGGTGTGTGTGTCTGTCACTGAAGGAGAAACACTGGACACACACTCCACAATCTCTGAGTACATTCATATCAGCCTCAGAAATCTGACATAAAGCAGAATCAGAGGAATAATTCTCTTCAGAAGGAAAATTCTGTCATTATATTCTCATGTTGTTTGATCCAGTATGCTGGTTTATTATTAAAGGGCATATTTGAGTTTTTCCATATATTGACCATTAAAACCCCCAAAATAATAAAAAAAATATAATAAAAGTGCTCTATGTGTATCATGCACATCGTGTACTTTTGTGGTATTTTTCTAATCATTTTTTTAGTTTTAATTGTCAGTCTGTGGAATAAGTTGCATGAATAAAGATTTTGTATGTACTTTTCCTTGGAATATAGTGTTGGTTTCAATGAGACTACTGTACTTTATATGAGCTTGATAGTGAATCACAATGACCTTTAACATGGAAAAAGCTCATCAAAAATGTCTCATTTTGTGTTCCATTTAAATAAATAAAAACATACAGTTTTGGAACGGCATGAGGGAATAATGACAATTTCATTTTGGTATGAATTATCCCTTTACAGTGAATTGTCAGATTTATTTAAAACACTCTTCTGAGTCTAATAATATCGCACCACACAAAACTGACTCTTGATAGTTATTAGTTGCGAGCATTATTTATCTAGCATCAGTTTTGCCTTTCTGTGTATGAATTAAACTGTTTTTGTTGAAGAGACACGTTTTTATTTCTGTATTGTCCGAGCGTTCGCTTTCATAAAACACACACACATGTACAGATGCGCTACATGTACGTTATGACTGTGAATTCACTCTTGTTGTGTTGTCATGTAAATATGTTGCTAAATTATTTCTTGTTTGCCATCGCGGTACATTGTTTATCAGCTAAAAGCCTGATTCTTCTGTACAACCATTAAATGCAGTGAACACAGGATTGTCTTGGTCTGCACTTTATTTTCATTTTTCACTTGACATCAAAGAAGTTAACATTTGTGGTTTGAGATTATGAGAATGGGAAAGATCTGTGGTTATTGGATTTATTGGTGGTTATGCACTCGAGAGGCATGTTGGTGCAATATCTGCTAAAACAATAGCTAAAGATATCACTCAATATCTGAATGATGAGTAAAGAAAATTGCATTAATTCTTCACAATTTGTAGTTATACATTTCCGTTTTATAGGCATATCATAAAATGTGTTTGTCATGTAGATTTACAAGTTACTAATATAATTGCAAGATAACAAACATGTTTATGACCTGATAATGGGCTACTAGGAAAAAAAAAAGCAATTTATGGACTGAAGAAGATTGATGGTTTTTATAATGCTTGCTCAATTTAAATTTATTTAACAATATTTCATTTTATTTTCAGTCATTATTTCATGGAGTCTAAATGTATTCTGTCCTCCAGCTTCCCTCGTGATGTTATCTGAATCTGGAGCTCAGAACATATTAGTCCTGGTCAATGACGATCAACTTTCTTTGCAGCTCATTTCAACCAAGAGCCGCCACTAAGACAAGAAGAGACTATTTCACTGATGTGATGGAAAAAATGTATATTAAACTAACCATGTTTCTAACCTTATTTAACATGCTAACACTTTGAAACACCATGTACTAAAACGTTCTGTTCTGTGTTTTTGAATGTTGTAGGCTTATCTGTTGAGTGTAAAAATAACAAATATGGGAAATGAAACTAGACAGATGTCTAGGTTTGAAAACTTGTGATTATGAAGTAATGAAGAAGACAGACTCTCCCGGCCGTGATTAAAGCATTTAGAGGACATTTGCAGAAGTCTGTCATTACTGCTGCGCAACAGGTTAGTTTAGGGAAATACATAACTGTTAGGGAATGTCGATTGAAGACAACCCAGGGAACGCCGATGAGGAGACGACCCAGGCAGACTTAGGTACGGAGTTAAAAATCTACCACACTGACATGTAAACCACGTTTCAATAGTTTTACTCCTTTTATTGCATGTGCAGCTACGATGGCAGAAGAAAGCATAAACAGCACCTGACATGTGAGTAAAGACCACTGCTTTTATATCAGTTATTCCCTACAAACAATGATTCATATAAAATATGACAAATATCTGATATGTCATTTACAGTGTCAACTCTTGCTTTGTGCATTTTTAGTTATTAAAGGCATCCCAACTTAATGTTTGTCACTTCGGCACTCAAATTCTATATTACAATAATAAAGTTCATATAATCGGTTCAATACATCCTCGGTTTTCAGAAAGTTACACTTTTATGTATTCATAGAAAAAATGCACCCAACAAGGTGTGGCAATTTAGATTACAGATTTACACCTTATGGTAAATAGTGTAGAGTTCCTGTTGCTCAAACAGTAAAGGCAAGGTCATGGGTTCAATTCCCAGTGAATTCATGGACTGGAATTTATAAAATGTATATAGGCTTCCCTGAATATTAATAATGCAAGTCACTGAGAAAAAGTGTTTATCCTTTTCGGGGTTCGAGGCCCGCTCGGAGCGGGTCGAGTGGGACCCGGGTGGAGGGGTTACATTGGTGCCGTGACCCGGATGGGAGTGAGGTTTAGGGGGGTGAGTGTAACGGAGGCCAGCTAGTAGTTGCTGTGCGAGTAAACCTCACTCCCCTGAACACGGCAAAAAAAGACGTCATAAAAACTTTAATTCTGGCTCCTCAGTGGACGTCTTTTCAACGTCCGACTTTTGTGACAAAGACGTTGAAAAGACGTCTTTTGGACATCATTGTGTTTCTGTTTTCAAAGAATTACAGTAGGAATGGTGAGATCACAGTACGGGTGTTCTGCAACTTCATACATCATCTGTCTCGGAAATCTGAAACAATAAAACTACATAATATATGCAGTTTAAAACAAAACATGTCTCCTATATATGCACGTCATTATGTATACATTATCATAAGTTGAATGTGTGGTGGACAGGACATGAAAATCCATCAATACTAAAAATAAATGTTTATGTTCACATGTGGACTAAACAGCAGTTAATAAACTATTGCTTCAACTGATCTCAAACTTCTCAAACTTCTTTAACTTCAGTTAACACAGAAATGAACGATTAGCTGCACTTACCTCTGCTCAGCCATGAACTGGTCGAACAATGTTGCCAGATTGGGACGGTGATTTCCAGCCCAAAAGCTCACCAAAAACCGCCCACTCCAAGAAAAAAACGCCCAAAATTTTACTGCCAAAATTATGTGATATAATTGTATTGCCATGTCATTCAAGGTTGATAAGCACCATTTTTATCTCCTTAAAACAAAATAACGATGATAAAATAAAATAATAAATAAATAAATTTCCCAGGAAAGCGGATCAAAACAGGGCAATAATTAAGGAGAATTAGCAAATATGACTAAAACGTCCAGGTGGACACTGTCAAAACGGCAATCAAGAAATGTACCGATGACTTTAACCCTCAGAAGTAGCTACACATTGTAGAACATAACGCAGAATTTAGCAGTCAAAACTTATTCATTGTTGATTCAAACCTTTTTCAGCAGCTGTCAGGGACAGGAGAGTGCATGCAGTCTGGACGGTGTAAACGTTGCCGATGTCTGGTTAGGCTAGTGCACTGCACATGGATCATGGACAGGAGTCGTCCCATATTCGATTCCAATTCAAGTCATTCAACTGAACTGTGCTCTCCTCTCAGAGTTATATTAACCATCGAGTCATCTCCCACCACATGTGTACGTTTTTAGAGTTGATCACTATCTTACTCTTTACTGTAGATACTGTATATGTAGGTCAGTTTGGCATTATCGATCACTAGAATATACAGCTACAAGATATTGCGCTAAATCGCGTCTGCCTGCTGATCGCTGATTGGCTATAAGTGCATGCGTGCTCGTTGGTGACATCAACACCAACGCCAGCTGACTCTGCATGGGCGTGTGTGTTTTGTCATGATGACAGCACATGCACACTTAAGTTTAGTTTTTTAACCAATTAGACTTTAATAAGTAGATGTTTGAAAACCGCTGAACTGACCCCAAACCAGCCCAAATTTTGTCCACCCGCCCAAACCTTTTTTACCCGCACAATCAAATTCAAAACCGCCCAATTGGGCGGGAACCCGCCCAATCTGGCAACACTGTGGTCGAAAGTTGATGACGTCACATGCAAGTAGGCCCGCCCTCACGTGATACTGATTGGTCAATTGATAAGCTTAAATCTGCTTGGCTAAAGAGTACGACTGCTCTGTGTTACGAGTAAAGCGCTGCCAGGAAAGTCTCAAAAACACACACACACACACACACATCCAAGGCGATTCGTACGTGAATGACGATTTGCACATTTAAATTCAAGGATACTCGTACATTTTAAACATTCAAAGGTTTTTGTGCACAGTTGTATATCTACGAATTGTGTTTTGCATTTGTGAAATGTATTTTATGAATATATCATTTTATTTTGCGAATATGAATTGCTTTTTGTGAATATACTTTTTTTTCACGCACGTGAATTTTTTTTGTGTGTACGTGAATTAGGTTTCATGCATGTGAAATTCTACGCATGTGCGAATCATGTTTTTAGCGTGAATTATATTTGAGACTAATATGCTTCCATATTTATACGCCAAAAATAGTTTTTGTCTGTATATGATACGCAGTTTTCGCGTGCATATGATACGCACTTTTTGGCATGTAGCCTAATACGCACGCACTCCCACCCCTAATCCTACCCAAGGGGTTTAGCATATGCACGCAAAAACTATTTTTGGCGTATAAATAGTACGAGAAATTAAATTTGTGGTATAGATACGCACTTTCATGAGATCGTGTTAGATATTCCATCACTAAATTTGTTTCAGGTTTTGGTTTATGCAGATGGTCTTGCAAAAGAGTTGTCATACACTTTGAACATTATTATTACAATGGGTAAATACCATATTCACAAAAGTAAGTGGAATAACAGTAAACCCTCTTTAAATTACTTTAAAGGGGTCATGACATGAGAAACCGAATTTGCCTTGATCTTTCGGTATATAAGAGATCTATGTACCGTTAAAACTTCCTGCAAGTTTCATAGCTTAAGACGTCCTCCCCATTATAAACGAATCATTTATTTAATCAAGCTCTAAATACAGCTCGTTCTGGATCCATGGTACGAAGTGACGTCACGGTACGAAGTGACGTCACGGTACGAAGTGACGTCACGGTACGAAGTGACGTACCAGTCGTTTGCATATGACCGCCTCCAGCGCAAGACAACTACGCCTCATTTCACATCATTGCATCCGTTGACGTGCAGCGAGTGGATCTGTTTACAAGATGACTGCGATGCCACGCAGATGTGCTGTTCCTGGCTGTGGACAAACAACATGTTTGAATACGCTGCCGAACGATCCAGACGTCAGGGAAAGCAGTTGGATGCAGTTTATTTGCAGCATATGCAGCTCGCCAAAGCCTTATTTGTTTGGTGAGTGATGTAGATGAGTGTGACAGGGCACATGTTACTGAAAGAACGAGCAGAGAGAGAGAGAAAGCCCCGGCCGCGCGCGCGCCTTCAAACTGTCTTGCTCTCCCTCTCTCTCTCCCTCTCTCTCTCCCTCGCGCATATGAATCAAAATCAATTGAGAATTGACACGATGATAAAAGATCGGAAGACCGAAGTTTCACGTGGCGGAGCATTGTGTAGCCTACATGTGATATAAAAATGATTAACGTTAATAATGTATGCATAAGCAGCATTGACGTTAGCCAATCATAACAATGGGCATTAACACTGAACTCTTAAAGGGGAAACACCCCCAAAACAGACTGTTTCAATCAGAGGGGGAGAAACAGGGTGGAAAAAGGTCATAAATCACTACATTTTTAAAGTTTTTTTGTACAAAAAACTATAGTAATACTATAATTGCACCTAAGGGAACATAATAAAACAAAACAAAAAACCATGTCATGACCCCTTTAAAAATGAATGCAAAAAAATACTTAGAATCTTTAAAACACTTATCCAAAGATAATCAAACCCTTGGAGAATTGTATAAAAATTGTATGAGTCTCTTTCCTTTTAAATTTGGTAAGATGGACATTTAGGATGGAGATATGATTGGAAAAGTGTATATTTTGTAATAGGCATTTTATTATTCCCCATTTGGTTTTGTAAATTAATATTGTTCAATATATATATATTTTTTTAAAGTGTATGTTCGCTCGACATCGCGGCCCTTTTTTTCATTTGTGGTACAGATCGCCAATACAGACAGTGTTTCAAGTTATTCTAAAGAACTGGTGACAGACTCAAAGACTGAAGACACTCACTTTAGTTGTTGTTGTTGATGTGTGTAAGGATGCGGCAGTGGCTCAGTGGTTCATGTAGGTTCAATCCCCGGTTCCACCTGACCAAGTGTCGAGGTGTCCATGAGAAAGACACCTAACCCCAGCTGCTCCCGACGAGCTGGATGGCGCCTTGCATGGCTGACACAGCCGTCGGTGTGTGAATGGGTGAATGTGAGGCAATGTAAAGCGCTTTGGTGGCCATTGGGCCCGTGAAAGCGCTATATAAATGCAGTCCATTTACCATTTAAGGATGTGTCTCAGTATTAACGTGAGAATCTGGAGTTTGCTGGCCGCGTCGGATGAGTCTGTGGCTCGTCTTCAGAGAGAGCGCAGCCGCACACATGGACGATCAGAACACTGGAGTGGATCAGACTCAATCAAAGATGTTTATTGAACACTGAAGATGTTTATGAAGAGAGATATATAAGTGGAAGGTTGAGAATTGTGTGTGGTTCTACAATAAAACAGAAATTAAGAAATAATCAGCATAACATGACGTGACTAAAATCAAAATAAATCACACTGTGCATTACATCGTATTACACTATCCAATGTTGTAGTATACATAATTACAGTATAGAGTAGCCTATAGGCTATCAACTTTCGGAACAATGTAATGTAATATGGCGCTGTCATTGTTTAAGTAAACATAATCGGCATTGTCTATATACTGGTCACACAGCACACTCAGGTGGAAACATAAATCACCTATGTCCCAAACAAAAGAATGGTTATATAATACGAAAATGACATCTTTTATCTGTCTTTTACAGTGTCAACTCAAGGACATTAAGTCAGTCGTATTGTGTGTGTTTTTGAAAGCATGATCACATCAATGGGCCTAAAAATAAATTCCACCCCAGAGGAATTGTATAGGTTATAAATGTATGAATCATCCCTCTTAATGCTTATCTTTTTGCTCTTCACTGGAATTGTATCACTATAGTATTAGGTACAAAGTGTTCAGCACTATCTCATGCACTTGTATAATGCATTGTGTTTGGAAGAGTGAGGGAAAAAACGTGTAAAATCCCAAGATGTAGTAATAAAAGCTCAATGAATAGTGAAATAACCATGAGTGTAATGATCTACCATTGACATAGTTCCTTAGCATTCTCCACTTTTAATATATAACCTATTTCAGCCCCTTAATTTAGACGTGTCTGAATGACGGCACAGGTCATGTGATTTTGACAACATAAATATCGTATCAGAATCCATCTAGGAGACACACTGCCTGATAATACAGTTTATTTCATCCAGCTTTGATCACCATCACAATAACTGCAGCAATGTCAATACCTGGAGGATGGACCACAGTGAAGCCTGTCACTGAAGAGGAAAAGAAGATCTGCCTTGAGGTAAGAGACAGAAAATCACTTGTGTTTTTGTTAAAAAAATTACCTATTTCGGTGCGGTGAAATGTGTTGAGGAAATAATTTTCTGTTATTGTCAAAATAACTGTTTACTTTTCACTAAAAGTTACAAAACATTTCACATGAGTTTTCTGATATCTAAATGATAGAAGTTACTCCCTAGAGACTTATCAACTTTTTTTTTATATAATAATAATATAGATGAATATAAAATGTGCATTTGTTTATTCAGGTGAAGTCAGAAATGGAGAAGAAGACTGCGATCAATTTTAAAGATTACATTCCTTTACTCTATAGGAGTCAGGTTGTGGCAGGAATAAACTATCTGGTCAAGGTAAATTAGTGTTTTGTTTTGATTTATGGATTTTTGAGTTTGATGTTTTCATCACTGAAACTCTTCCAAGGCACAATTTGTATTTCCAATATCATCAAGCCAACTACAGCAGTGTGTCCTAAACGGGTGTGATGTGTCTAGTAATTTGTCCGTCCTCTCTGAAAGTTAAAATGCATCAAGTCACTGTATAAAGTTTCTCTGCATTTGTATAAGAGAAAACTCTTCTCAATTTTGTAGCGTTGCTAGCTGGACACTCAAATCGAGTCTGCAATGCTCACTGAAGCAGAACTCGCTGTAAATTTGCTTACTGTCATGGAAAATTAATGTGTTTAGGTCGATGTGAACAGAGTTTTACATGGAAGAGATCAATTATAAATCCATGTGGATTTCTCTCTCTCTCTCTCTCTCTCTCTCTCTCAGGTGGACGTCTGTCAAGAGAGTAACGGAGAAGAAGATAAGTGTGTTCATGCGATGATATTTCAAGCTCTCCCCTGCAATGGAGGTAAACTGTCTGTGACTGGAGTCCAGTACCCTAAAACCATCAGTGACCCTCTGGTCCACTTCTGAACACTTCTAACCGTATGCAGAAAATAGTCTGTCAGTCTGATAGTTATATCGTAACAGACACACAATGATCTGCCATACTGTATAGAGGAACTATTGACAACTGTTTCATTCCTCAATATTAAACTCTTTATTCAAACCCTCAGTGTCTGTGTCAGTGTGTTTATGTGAAGATGTGAACACCACATTCACTTCACTTTACTAAAAAAAAATTATGCTGAAATAATAATCACATGATTTAATTGGCTGTCTGCATGACTTTTTAAAGGGAAAAAATCTTTTTTGACATTCTGACATTATTATTATTTTTTTCATTTTAAGACTGCACTGACTGTCTAAACGAATGTAATTTTAAACATTTCTTAATATACAGACTGTATTATTACATTGTATTATATGAACGGAAATCTTGTTCATCTCAAACTCACTTCATTACAAACCTGTACAGTTTCTCTTCTTCACTCAGTGTTCATGAGAGGAGCATTTTGAAAATGGAATTAATGAAACCCAATCCACAAACAAACAAAATATTTCAAATGTTATTGTATTTTTAATTTCCCCTCCAAAAGAGAAGCGTTTAGCTCTGGTCTGCCCTTAAGTGCAAATGTGTGGCCAGATAGACTATAACCATAAAATATGATGCTATTAAATTGAATTGAACGCTAATAAATTGAAGCTGGTCCGGGTGTTTATTGGGGTTGAAGCTAAACTTTACAGTGGCTCTCCAGGAGCAGGATTGGACACTCCCGAGATATGTCATATCTGTTCTTGAGAGTTATGTAAGGATTGTACAGTATTGGGCAATAGCCAAAAAAATCTCCTACTTTGGGATTTGCTAAATGGCAATGTATGGTATAATCTCAGTATAAAAAAAAAAAACAATTTCTATGTGAATTAAAAAAGATCTGTATTTAATTTTAAAAAAGAGAAATATTTCATATCCTGATCAATTGTCCTATAACAATGTTCATATTGAAGGCTATGAAAACCAACATAGTGAATGTAACCTTGCAGTATCTATGTGCAAAAAAGGGGTCAAATCACATAACATTCTAACATTGTAACATTACAATCTAAAAACAAAATAATGCTTTTTAAAGACGACGCTAAATTCACTAAACTAAGGAAGATCGCGAAGCTCGTGCTAAGTTGTGGCCAAAAGTCCAAGAAGCAAGGAAAAAAGGGAAGAGAGCGTTCCTAAAATAAGTCTATGCACTGATTGATGGACTAAGAGTTGAACCGAAACTGATGCTCTCAAGGTAACACGTAGTCTCACGTTAAAGTATTCAAGGTTGCTGCAATCACATAAGGACAGATGTTGATGCACAAAAAAAAAAAAAAACTGTTTAAGAAAAGAGGTTAACTAAAGTAGAACTGTATGTTCTAGCTGTTATGGTTTTGTAGAGTAATTAAGGACTGTCAGGGTTCTGTCACTTCTGTCTGGGTTATATTCTGGTTGGTGACAGAGCTCTGACATTCCCAGTTGTCCTGTGTTTGTTTAGTCTGGTTCATTGTGACATGGCTTGTCTTGTATTCCTTGTGCCATGTGCTCTCCTGTCAATTGTCTAGCCCCTCCCATCTCGTTACCTGATAATTGATTAATCTTCCCCACCTGATTTGTTCGTTACCCTCTTTTGTTTGCTCCCTATTTAGTCTCCCTGTGTTTGCAGTCCTGTGCTGGTTCATTGTCCATGTTTCTCTTGTGTTTCCTGTTCCCGCCTGAGACCTCTCTTGTTTTTGTATGTAGTTTTGGATTTGCCTTTTATTTACTTAATAAACATCCTTATTTCCGCACATGTATTCTCGCTTCACTTTTGACCATTCCATGACAGAACGAACCAGCCTTCATGAGGATACAGCGAAATGAGGTTTCTCTATCTGGAGGAGAGTCAGGGTCTCATATGACCTTGTTTGAGTATTTTGCCATGTGTGCTCGAAGGACTGAGGAGACCATAGCAGCCAGCTGTCAAGTTGGAAGAGGAAGGTCCAATACTGCTACTAGCAGCTCCCCTGAACCCCCTTCCGTCAGCACAACGGATACCTGTTCAGCTAACACTCCTATCTACAAGCAATCCTTTGAGGGAACCCGCCTAGCCATATTCCCTGGGACTAGTGGAGACCGCAGGAGAGGACGTGGTCGATATGGACCCCGACGCCATTCCCCACTTCAACCTCTCTTCAGCCCTGAACCAGTGCTGTCTAATGGCTCCGAACCCGTGATGTCCAGCGGCCCCGAGTCTGAGTCGGGGGTCTCAAGTCCGGTGGTTCGGGAGGACCCAACTTCGGTGGTCCCAAGCCCGGTGGTCCAGGAGGACCCGACTTCGGTGGTCCCTGACCCAGTTGTCCCAAAGCTGTCCACTCTCCCGGTCATGGCCCCAGTGGTGGCCGACTGCTGTATCGCCGCGCTGTTGTAGTCAGAGGAGGAGGAAGGCTTTCCTTTCATCTGGTCCGGTGGTTCCCATGTCCTGTGTTTCCAGAGCTCCCTGTTATGGCCATGGAGGCTTTTCCTGAGCCTACCGTTTCCACCACCAGTCCTGCCATGGCCAAGATGGCTGTCTTCACGTTTTTTGCATTGGCCGTTCTGCATGCATGGAGGAAGCACATGGTTTCTACCGATCCAGAGACTGTTCACGTCACGTCTGCCGAGCCAGGGTCTCAGGACAAGATGGCCGCCGCCGAGCCTGTTCCTGTTCCTGTTCCTGAGCCGGTGTCTGTTCCTGTTCCTGGTCCTGAGCCGGTGTCTGTTCCTGTTCCTGAGCCGGGTTCTGTTCCTGTGCCATGGTTTCCACCATCACTCTATGATGGTTAAACTTTGCAATTAATCCGCGAATCACAAGCGTTACCGGCCGGGGAGCTGCTGGCCCGTAGCCTATACTGATCATGAATCACGGATCAACTACAATCCCTATACTTGACATCGCACATCGCGATATCGATGCTAAAACGATACTACTTTGCTTTGTGCGTGAGGAGAAAAAACACAGACGTCCATAGGGAGGCACTGGAAGCGTGCGTTGCACACACCAACATGAAATACCTCTCTTACAAATCTGGAACGCGGTCATTCTTAGAAGTATCGATACTAATAAATTTAGGAATCGTGACGTTTTTAATTTCCGAGAATCGCGGTACTTTTGAAGTATCGGTGCACTGTGCAACACCACTACAAACAAAAACTACCCCGTGTGGGAAAACAAGAGAGGTCTCAGGCGGGAACAGGAAACACGAGGGATGTTACCCCCGCCCAAGGGGTCATCTCCACCATGGCCGCCTGAAGGATCATCTCCGCCCTGGTCGTCTCCACCATGGCCGCCTGAAGGGGGGGTCTCCGCCGTGGCCGCCCGAGTGGTCGTCTCCGCCATGGCCGCCCGAAGGGCCTGCACAGCCCGCTCCGCCCGTTCATTTATTAGTGTGTTATATGATTAGAATGTTGTCCGGGTTTTTAAATAAAGCACAGCAATGATATTTGAGAGTGTTTCTCCCTTTTCAAGAAAAGTTTCGAAAAAGTATCGAAATCCCAATTCTTGACTTGGTATCGGTATCGAAACAATAATTTTGGTATCGTGAAAACACTAGTTTGTAGTTTTGGTTTTGCCTTTATTTACTTAATAACCATCCTTATTTCTGCACTTGTATACTCGCTTCACTTTTGACCATTCCGTGACAAGGACAACATGTTCACTGCTGCGTTAAAAGTTGAGTGTGTGCTAAGAGCTGAGATAGTAATACGTTAATTTAATTTATGTCCATTTATTTTCTATCTTTAAGAGACGTACGTATGAGCACACTGCAAAAAATTATTTTCTTACTTATTTACTTACTATTTTTTTTCCTGTTCCCAGTCCAAATATCCAAAAATTCTTAAATCAAGATGCATTTACTAGATGAGTAAAATGCCATCAGATGTTATGTCTAGTTTTCTGGGGAAATAAATCAACATTAGAGTTGTTGCTTAAAACAAGCTAAATTATCTACCAATGGGGTAAGAAAAAGCATTTTTTTTCAGTGCATTTGTCATTGCTGGGGGTGGGTATGGAGTGTGAGCATCCACAGGCAGAAACATAAATTGGCCCCATATGTCCCAAACAAACAATGGTTAATACGACAATGGCAAATCTCTTATCTATCCTTTACAGTGTCAACTCAAGGACATTGAGTAAGTGTATTGTGTGTATTTAGTTTGAATGCGTGATCACATCAAAGGGACTGAAAAAAGTGGACAATTCCATGGAACTATTTCACACCAGAGGAATTTAAGGTTAAAAAGAAATATGAATCATCCCTCATTAAGCTTACCTTTTTGCTCTTCTCATGCACTTGTATAATGCATTGTAAAGATTGTTTGGAAGAGTGAGGGAAAATGTGTTTAAATTTATCTTAAAAATAGTATTTAATCTTTGATCAAAAAATGGGATTTTCAATCCAATAATTGTTTAAAGCTGCAGTAGGGAGTTGAGAAAACGTTGACTTAGCCTGAAAATTTGAACAAGCACAACTTACAGGTCCCACCCCCTTGCTCTCTGCTGCGCTACAGCCCTCCCTCCACAGCTCCTCCCCCACAGCGGAGCCTGCAGTGAACGCGCAGGCTAGTAAGCAGGGCCACCGATGACGGCGGATAAACAGTTATGGCACATTCACTAGTAGGGACGAAACATCAATAATATGCTTTACATTGACTAAGGCCTGCCCATACTTTGACTACAAACTTGGTCCTCAAATCATTACGTATTTTGCAATACATGTAATGTAACTTTATAAGTTATAAATAGCTAGTAAGATAATATAACGGTAACTAACGTAACAGTATGTAGGCTAAGTAATTATTCTAGCGATATGTAGGCCTAATGCTAGATAAGGATTGCTAGTACATTATTTCAGCAACATGACAAGCCAGTGAATTAGCAAGTTTCAATTGTTGCTTTGCACAGTGCGTGACATTTTATCTACTGTACATGTTACGCGGCTAGAGTTTTGACACCGAGTCAATGGGCTCTGTCTAATTCTTTCTTTTTCGCTTGTTTATCGTCATCGGTCTTTTTCCTTTTACCCGTCTTTGTTTTATGAGCAGGTGCCACACGAGAAATTGGTAGTTTGTGGTTTGTCCGCCATTAGCACAGCTGCGGCACACCGGCAATCTTGAGTTTGAACGACGGTACGCGCTGTGCAAGAGAGGGGTGTGATCAGCGCGTACACGAGCTTGATTGACTTTGCTAAGACATTCCTCCTGGCTCTGATTGGTTGTTTCTGACCGGGAGCGGTGTATTTCTGCAAATGGCAATAGGACCACTGGGAGGAGCCAGAGGAGCTTGATTTTTTCACAGATGGTCTGTGTAAAAAATATGTAAAAAATATTTTTTTACAAAAGTTACCTACAGCAGCTTTAAATATTAGGTTATTCTGCTTCCCTGCACTTCATGTCAAACCTGATATGACTATTTTAAAAGTGCCATTTTTTTATTGAACTCAAGCACAAATGAGATTTGTGAACTCCAATGTTTTATATTTTAATCTGTTCATCACACATATGAAACATATGATCATATCACAGATGGACTTTAATATAGATATGATTTACACAGCTTAATTGTAAACATCTAAAACTATTAATAAAAGTGAAGGCATCTTTTAAAAACAAGACTTCTATTTTTAAATGTTTTACCAGCGCAAATTACAAGTTCAGTGATTATCAGTTCTGGCAGGTCACTTTAGTCAAGCTCGCATCAGCTGACTCATCTTATCCACGTCTACCTATAGCAATATGACGCCTATCACTGTATTCATATATAAGCTCCTTCAGTATCAGTAGCTATTGCGTTTCTCAGGAGCTGATTGAATGGCGAAATTTGGCAGGCAACCCAACAAGCCCCAACTAAAATTAACGTTAGAGATTTCTTTGTAGCTGCACCATTTCAATCCTGCGTGTAATGCAGCTCACAGTCACAGAACATGTAATTGATTAATGATGTAACACTCCGGACAAGTTTTCATGAGCTCACGGACACAAACTAGCCAGTTCTGAATTTAGTCAGAGGATGCAGTGCGATCTTTTTTTTTTATAGTCGTGAAACTGCAACTTGCTAAGTCAGTGATAGTCAGAAATCGAAAGGTCTCGAATGAGGTGCCCCATGCTCCATTCATTAGTGCCTTCGGTTTGATCTATCCTGGACAAAGGTTTGCGGTAACACCAGACTCCACACACTGGCGGACCTTACCTATGTTTCACCCGTTTCAATTGAAACGGGCCCCGCCCTTCAAGGGGGGCCAAAACAGACCAGCAAAATCCCATTCATTTTCTCCGTAGGTCGTACACTGTTAGACTTTTCTGTAATTTCTACAGTTATTTACTTTAAATCACCCAGTATTATACTGTTATTTCTCTTTACAGTAAATAACTGTGTAAAACAATAATTCCCATTGCATCATGGGAATTTTCTGTGACGTCCAACGTCAAATACAGTAGTATACTGCAAAATAAAAAAATACAGTAAGCCTCTGTATGTGGTATACAGAGACTTACTGTATTTTTTTAAATTTGCAGTATACTACTGTATTTGACGTAACGGTCTCTCTGACTGGCACCATTCCATCGTGCTTTTTATTTCCTAATTTTTGCCTTACTCCCCGTGTCTACGTTATAAAAGTCAGTCAGAGGCTTTTTATATTAGACACATTGAAGCGACCGGACCATTAATGCAAATGCAAACATGTCCCTTGTCAGAAATGGCGCGAGCGCTTGGACTCGGAGTCGGAGTACAGTACGTCAGAAATATAACAGCGCATAATACACTGTCTGGGATTTGTCGTGTCGCGCCGGAGCATCCAGTGCAACATCACCGGGTTCTGGCTGACTTTTATTGGACCGCGCCGTTCGTGCCTGGCCCGGGGAAGAGACGGAATTCACTTCACCGAGAAAGAGACCAGAAAGCAAGGTAAACATTCTGTCTGTGTTGACAGGTTTGTGCTCCCTATAGTTGAACATATTCGTCAACATGGCAGTAACGAACTTTACCACGGTAAACTGCGCTAACGTTTCATTTTACATACTTTGTTGGATTATTGAATTGAATTGGATTATTAAATTGTTATTTAGAGGAGCAACGCTTAGTTTACATTAGGCTATATAGTTTTGGTTGTAGCAATGTTGGCCTACTGTTGAGAAAATAGGCCTATGTTGGCTAACATGTTTTATGGCTAGCGGCCACCTTTCTTAGCATTAGTTTGCCAACTATAACATATTATATATATATATATATATATATATATATATATATATATATATATATATATATATATATATATATATATTTTTTTTTTTTTTTTTTTTTTTTAATGGAACTTAATATTTACTGCAATTTTGTATGTGTTTAAAAAGGCAACTGCAACAAAGCGCCAATTCGCGCCAGCGACGTCTAGAAAGATTCCTGAGGTAAGCCTAAACTGTAATTGAAAATCATTTTGACATAAGTTTGCTTAAATGATTAGCATTATGTGATAAGTGATTTGGAGCCACTGGTGCAGGTAGCATACAATATCTTATATAAAATCTCTATAAAATTGGCTAACTTTATATCAAATAGGCTAAGTGACCATTGCATCATGTCTAGTCTAACATTATATTTGTTACACAGCAAATGAACCAATCAGAAGATGGACCATTTTCTATGTTCAGTCTCACCAGATTAAATGTATCCAAGTAAGTATTGCAGTAAAACTCTTACTTTAATTCATTCATACCAAATCTAGCATTTTAACAACTCAAGTTATATATTTGTTACATTATTTTGATATTTTATTAGGCAGAAGAAGACTCTACCATTGCAGTCCCATCTGACCAGGAAGGTCCTAGTATCAGCGCACGGGTGAGTTAACTACTGGGAGGAGAACGATCATCACTCAGTGATTTCTTGCATGTGTCTTACTGTGTATTTGTCTCAAACAGGAACCCCTTCACTGCAGACAAGCTGAAATGGGCTAAAACATCGATTTCAGTCTTTCTCCATATGGATATCTGCATTCTTGGACAGAATTTAGGATATGTAAGTATTACAATCTG